>OX388310.1:12665160-13144753 GCA_947579605.1 Athripsodes cinereus
TGCTGGCTACCCCACTTGTGGGATATACCTTGATGGTTTAGTAATAAGAGTAGACAGAATTTTATTAAAAATTAAATTCTATATATCACTTTATTTTTGTAAACCTTGCTTTCCACAAAACAATTCGTGGATTTCACGAAAATGCACACAAGTTGATAAGAACTATGTATATTTTCACATCAAATCCATTTTAGAATATTTAAGTTGCTCGTAGTATTTTGGTGAACTCAATATTTATATGCTTACACATGGTGGAAAACGCTGAGTTTTACTTATACAAATCTCGTTAGCAATAACGATTTCGTAAAAAATGATAATAATACTGGGAATAAAATGAAATTTCACGTTGACTCATCAAAATATTTAAACTGAATCGGTTGGTTTTGACCCCTGAAAACAGAATGTGTTGAAAGTAGACCTTAAAAAAATAGTTCAACAAAATATTTAACAATCACTTTAAATCATAATTTATACACTTTTGATTTTTTTTAAATAAATATTTGATAAGTATATATATATATACACTATATAAAGAAAAGTAAAGGACCTATTTCGAAATCTCTCTGATAATGGTTAAGGTAATGTTATAAAGAACTTCAACCTAGTAATTTTTTTTATGAAAGACAAATATTTAATATTCAGTGACATCTACTTACTTTGACTTTGCAGCACAATCTTGAACTAAGAAGAAACAATAATTGAGATGAATAACTAAACCGTAAATTTCCTGTCGACCCACGTTTCTCTGAAATGATTTTCTCAACCAAGGCTGAAGTAAAATTCAGTCAATACTAACTTTTGTAATTAACCTATTTAAAACCTTTTAGAATAATTATAGTTCATAATGATATGACGATGGTAAAGTTGTCTAAACACTGATTTTATTTCACGTATCGTCAAATAAATTACTACCTATCTTCACTTAGATAACTTATTTATTATTATATGATATTTCTCATTTACAACTGTCCTGGACGATACATTCATTAAATAACTAAAACTTGTTATGATTTATGGTCGGAAGTTCGTACAACACAGTGTTTATACATTTTCTTGCTTTTATCTTTTGCCCCAAACGGAAGGCAATGCGATGTTATTAATTTTAGTCACACCAGTAGTCCCTACAACTTTCTAACAAGTACTCTAGGGAATATCAAAATATTATACAATAAAAGCCATGATACTGAATGTTATACCCAATAGAACCACATACGTGATGCTATGGTTTGTATTCACATAACAATCAATGTATTATATTACTATTTCCTTAGGGTATATATATTTGAGTTCGATATTTGGTCCGTAGGACTTGGAAAAAAAAACAAAATTTCGAATACACCAAGTACACGACCTACAAAAACGAGTATTATTTGTAAATTAAATAAAATTATTTATTCAAGTTTATACAGAACATTTTAAAGGGATAGAATTATGACTTTCTGCAAATAAATTCATTGTATAGTAAAACACAGTTTGATATTACGTGTGTACCAAAATATGTAGTAATGTGTTAAAGAAATAAGAAAAGTTGAGCTTCGTGTCATTTGTCTTCTTCCTTGCTTTGGACACGCTGCACAAAAGGATCTAACAAGTCTTAATCCTGCTGTGATTAATGTGTCAGAAGACAATAACAAGCGGCATATAAATAGAGTGAAAATACTCTCTTCGCATTCAATTTAAATGCCAGATTATGGAATTAGGTAACTTGTAAATTATTAACATCTATAAAAACCAAAAAATATTTCTTTAATGCTGTGCAATTGTAGGTTTTTAGAGAGAAAACATTATTTTTAGCGATTTTAGAATTCTATATCTAAGCTGAAATTGATGCAACGATCGATGCGAATCAAAATGTTATCCTTAATCTTGAACCCGATGGCTTTTTTTCATAGATTGTAGAAGTATTTCTAGGAATACTGTTTATTATAAATAATATTTGATAATATCACGAAGCATGAATAACTTAGTTCAATAAAATAACGTACTCATTATCTCGTCTATTCCAATGTCCATAAATATTATTGATTTCATTTGAGTGTCTCCACCATCCATAATATTATTGATTACATACGTATTCCCATACACAATTACCTATATACTGCTTATCGAGACAAACTTCTCAGTATAATAATATAGTAAGGTAGTACCGCTCAGGACATCCGAGTATTGAATACTGCAAATATAAAATACCATAATATTATATAATGAAAAGTGATATTAATATTATGTAACAACTAGAAACAAGCTTTTTCTATTCAGAGGGATTTCATCCCTTTTTCTGAAATAATCCTAATGACTGATAATATATAGCCGTCGTACTGGATACGTAATGTGATGACATATTTTAATTTAAAAAATGCGAACAAATCTAAAACTGTAGACATATTTCTTTATTTGTGCTTTACTATTGATTGCAAGGAATAACACTCAAAAATTATTCTTCTTCTTCCAAGTCGGTCTCTCAATGCTGAGGATCGTGGCCACCATGACCCCAACCAAGCGACAAGCTCCTCCACCGTGCCCTGTCCTCCGCCTGCCTAAACGCCTCACACATAGTACCCCCTGCAGCATCTCTCACGTGATCTGACCATCTTGTTGGTATTCGGCCCCTGCTTCTTCTTCCTTCGACTCCACCAGATAAAATATTTTTTTCCAGATTGTCTGGCTCACGTCTTATAATATGTCCGAAAAAGCTTAATATACGTCTTTGACATATTACAGACAGTCGAGTCCTTATCTGGAGCTCAGTCAAGATTGACACATTCGTTCTGTGGGCCGTCCATGGTATGCGTAGTAACCTTCTCCAACACCACATCTCGAAAGCATCTATTCTGTGTCTTTCATCGACTATTAACGTCCATGTTTCAGCTCCATAAAGGAAAATGGAGAAGACTAGACATATTTCTGGCATGCAGCTACCGGTGCAAGATATTGAAGATCCGAGTTACACAAATTCTTGGACTACTTCTAAGTCCTGCAGCTCACCCGATCTTTGCAGAGTCAAAAATTACACACCTATAAATGTGAAATATTATCAAAATACACAGAGCGAGTTTATTGCAAAACGTTATTTCTTCCAACTTACCCAATGCTACATAAAAAGTAAGTAAAACATGTTCTAAATGTAGTTGATTCTTTTATCAACATTATTAATCTTTCACCAAGATAGAACAGAAATACAATGCATTATTGTGTAAGGAAACGATTCTCACTCTGTAGATAAGTTTTTGTTCTTTGTTCTTTCTTCTATACACTATTCACAGTGGACTTGTCAATTCGCCAACACTAATTACTTTCACAGATGTATCTAGAGACGACACTTCCACTACATTAACTTCACTATATCATTATATGTAGAGACGAAACAAATGTCCAGCAAAGATTTACTATCAGAACGGATATCGGGTAATTTTTAAATAATATAAAAATTCATGAAATCAATGTTTTTTTCTTCCAAATTGTGTGAAATATTATGTTTAAGACTCGTCTATTGATTGATAGAATAAGAAAGTTTGGTTACAAATTAATTTAGTTCCATCTATCAAAACCGAGAACATTAAAAAATATTGACATTGTTTGTCGAATGAAACTTTATGATACATTTTATAGTAAAATATCTACTTTATGTTAATCTTATATAAAATTAACATAAATAATTATTGTATGCATAGTACATCCTCATAAATTAATTTACTTTTACTCAAGTTACTCAGATCTTTTAACAAAATCATTCCCTTCCCTTTTCCTTTCCCCTCAATCCTAAAATGCTCACATGTAATTGAATTTATCTCATAGCTTTTCTTCTTTATTTTCATATTCTTATACATATACTTTTTTAAATATACATTTATCTTATAATCTTTCATCATAATAATTTTAATAACTGTTTTATATAATTTGTTTTTTAACTAACATTTTGTATTATATAACTTAAGTTGTAATTGGCTTTAATTTTGCACTATTATTGTTTCGTTTATTATGTTA
Source organism: Athripsodes cinereus (assembly GCA_947579605.1). NCBI lineage: Eukaryota > Metazoa > Arthropoda > Insecta > Trichoptera > Leptoceridae > Athripsodes > Athripsodes cinereus. The sequence continues at coordinate 12,669,145 of OX388310.1, forward strand.
TATAAGCTGTAACTTTAAGTTTGAAATAAATAAATAAAAAAAAATAAAAAAAAATATGAGTTCTGTGACACCCTTATGGAATTTAAACATCTTCAAAATAAATAAGCTTATAAGTCAGTGACTGGATTACTTGGTTTTCCAGTTTAAAATAATATTTTTCATAATTTGTGACTTAAATGATTATGTAGGTACTTATATTGTAACATTAATTTAAAAAACGCTGACGCAATTTCGGTATATCTACACCACTGACGAGCTTTTCAAGACAATGGTGAAGATACACCGAAATCACGATAGCGTATTTTTAAATTAATATAACAACATACATAGTCATACAAGCAAAAAAAAAACTAAAAATGTCTAGAAACTTAAACATAGTTAGTGCCTCTAAAATGGATAGATTTTTTTTTATTATTATCTGGGTTTTGATTGTTATAAACCTAAATACAACCTTATGCACCTTTTACAGTAGGTAAGCTACTAAAAGCTTGTGTCGTGAAAGGGGAGTTTGCCGACACCTAGTACCGAACCACGGACCCCTTGTTCACGAGACCGAGACTCTACCTCCAGACTACCGACGAACTCAATAATATCGTCTAATATTCGTTATCCGGTCAAACATCTGTCAGTTTCATCACTAATTATAAGATCTTTATTAGATTTCATACGACACTAGAGAAAGATACGTAGTGGTAAATACATTTCACGATATGAATACTTTACAAATACCTACTACATAGATAAGTAATAGAAGCTTCACATTCAATATTCAATTCATGAGAAGTGTCTGTTTGTCTGTTGTTAATGCTGTTATGATCACAAGACACGAAATACTAAAACAGAAATGCTCCTTTATAGGATTAGTGATAATATGCAGCACTGCTAATTGCATCAATTTTATCGTTGTAATAATAATAATCCAGTGTTATATAATCCAAAGTCAGAACTTGATCTCGTTAATTACGATTTAATTCGGTTTACGTTAATCTGATAAAAAAAGTTCATTTTTTTTTCTTTTTTAAAACAAAAAATATCGGGTTTTGTTATAAATCCAAATACAACCTTATACACCTTTCACAGTAAGCTAAAAGCTTGTGTCGTTAAAGGGGAGTTCGCCGGTATTCATTAAGTATTTGTGAAGTTCAAAAAAACTTTGTTTTAAAATACCTAACGCAGTTCTAATCAATCAGGTAGTCACTGCACCTAATTTTAGAAGATGAAAAAATATCTTTAAGGATAAAAAGTTCCCATAGTTACATACAAAAGCTATGAAAACAGTTTCTGAGATTCTACCAACTCTGAAAAAATGCTGGATGACCTTTCATTCCAAGAAAACATGTACCTACTTAAATAGAAAAATTTAACTAAACAATAATTGCAATAAGGGTAATAATTGCAATAAGGTAATAATAATAATTGTAAAGTAAACTAATTATTAGTTAACCTACTTTACTTTAGAACAAGACATGGCATGACTTTTTCGCTTCTAGAAAACCTTGACACTAGTGAAGCTCTACTTAAAAGTTAATAATAACTTAAAGGGAATAAAAGTTACTTATTAATCCCTTAATCGTTAATCTGTTATTTGTTAATGCCTAGTTCTGCTTATATTCTATATATATATATATTTACATATAGGTAGAGAGGTATGAGTATGTAGTTAGAGATTATTGTGTTTAAGCTAGTACCACTTGTGTATGTTTTGCTGTGCAATTCTCTGTAGTACGTAATGGGAGGTGTTAATGCAATTTCAGCAATGGTTTTAATGATAGCCGTATTGTTGTTACTAGTGATTTGGTATAAACTGTGTTTGTAGATACTATTGGGATTAATCATATGTACATAAGTACGGGTGATGATGATTTCGAATGGTTTTGCGTTTAATGTTTCATAATCTTTCATTGACATTCACAAAAGTTAAATTCGTATAGAAAATTCTCAAAATTAAAAAAATGGACTTCAAAATTTTTACCAAACTTAATTTTACGTGTGTTTCAAATGTACCCGATTTTTATCCTCCATGCGATATAACTTTTTTGACTTGTTCAGTAAATTTAAATACAATAACTTATTAATGGTTTTTGATCACTCTAAGAGTTTTATTACTTTATTTATTCGTTACTCTACATTGATTACAAGCAAATTCACACAAAAATACATTTAAAACAATACAATCATACAATCAATTTACAGAGAGCGAGTTTATCGCAGAAGCGCGATTTCTTCCAACTAACCCAAAAAATTATATATAAAAATTATATTAAAAGGCCTTGTTTTTTGGAACATTAAGAGAGCGCCTTATATGTTTATTGTAGGCAGTTAGTCCGTTGACTACCCTACTTGAGGAGTATGTTGTGATGTTATAGAAAGGCAGAGTTAGAAACAGCGTTTTACTTAATATTATGATAATTAGATTTTTAAAGAACCCTATAAAAAACAATTTTTCCAAACATTTGAAATGTCAAAAATATACCTACATGAGTACATATCTTATTTATAAATTTATATCCTATTTTGATGAATAGATCACTTTGCGTCTTCTTAACCGCTTTGAAAAATTGTGATGGTAAAGGTAAGCAGATAAAAATGTTCTGTGTTAATAAATTCTTGTTTGTAAAACATAAAACAAATAGATGTATCTAGATACAGCTTCACCGTAATGTAGGTCATTCGAGTTTTCTAATCAAAAAGGAAAATAAAACGCTGAAACGATTTCATTCGTTATGCTATCAATTTTTCTTAAAACCACACTATATAATTAATTTAGTTAACTGTTTCTGGATCTGGTAGTTGAATTTTGAATAAAAAACGAGACCTGCCTACATTTATTTAACAGATAATCTTTTGAAATATACAGGAGCATTTTTTCCAGAAATGTTTTTCCCTTTTCATGTATGACGCAATGAAGTGTGCGGATGAAACCACATTCAAAATATATGTGTGATTTATAGCCATATTTTAGAAAATGTTAAATTGGTACTCACATACAGGATTTGTTGACTGTTATGTGAATCTTTTTCTGAGGAAAAAAATGTTGTTTATTGCGGCAACATTGAAAATATAAATATTGGATTTATTGTAAGAAGCGTAGTTATGTTTACAATAGAAAAAAATATTGTAAATGACAAAATATAAAATGCTTCAATTAACAAAATATCTTTCGTTTATATATGCACAGTTTATTTTTATTGTTAAATATTAATCAAATTATTTTGTATTCACCTAATGAGCTATTCAGTCTAGTGGCCTTTGAACAATTAATCAATTGAATGATCTTTTCACAAATTTCCTAGTCGACCAACTATATTTTTTAAATAATTATTATAAGTGAAACACTTATTTAGCACTTCCACTCTGACATTATTTAGCACTTCCACTCTGACATTATTTAGTACTTCCACTCTGACATTATTTAGCACTTCCACTCTGACATTATTGGTCGCAAGTCGGCATTGAAGAGCTTTCGGTTTCATCATCAGGCTTACGTAAAAAATAAGTAGCAATTTTTTACCAGGGTTTTTTAACTTTTAGATCACAAACTTAATTCCCCTTTTTAGATAGTTTTGAGAACAACCTTAACATTTAAATTGGGTTGTTGGTAATTAACCATTTCAATGACTACTTGTTAGTCTTTTTGCGAAATGTAATTATTTTATAAAGTCTAAATATTACGCATGTTCCTTTTATTCAGAATATATTTTTTTCACAAAACGCCAATGTAAAAGTTATATAGACAGGAATAAGAAAAAGCAGTACCTACCTCAGTTGACAGAGATAATTGCTCTGAATAGAAAATATATATATTTTTTACCAGAGATTAAAAAAGAAATACAGTGATAGAAGAAAATATAAACTTAAATATTATTTAGCAACGAGTAAACTAATGGGCTCATTTGCGATATTTCATAATCAATAATATTGAAAGCCTAAGTGTAGAGAAAACATTTTATTTAATTTACTTAATGTGTAAATGAAAACAATAATATCATGACTATTACATACAACTGTATACCTACTGCAAAAATGACAACAAATTTAATCAGCAAAATACTTGTATAAATATTCCAATAAATTAAAAGAGTGCTTTAAAATAACAACGAACACTAATTGGAGTTGAACAAATAACAATAACACGTACACACATACATACGAATTTGTATTTGGGAGTATGAGTGCAATAAATAAGTTGTATTAATATATTTCAAACAAGCGTATGTAACCCGGCATCGCTCGAGTTTAATTAAATAGAAAACCTTGCAAATACACGGGTTAAACCAACAAAATCTTATTGAAAAAAAATGAAGCACGTGGATAAAAGAAGTAAAAAGCTCTTCCCAATGAGAAAACTTAATTTTTGACTCCCTACATGCCCATATTTAAGCAACAATAAATAGGTAGGTACCTACATCATAAAAAGCATTGCATATCTCTTCTTAATGAAAAATCTTGAAGTTTGATACCTCACATGCCCATATTTAGGTAAAAAAAAAGGTAGGTACCTACATCGAAAAAAGTGCTAAAAACCTCTTCCCAATGAAAAATCATGAAGTTTGATACCTCACATGCCCATATTTAGGTAAAAAATAGGTAGGTACCTACATCGAAAAAAGTGCTAAAAACCTCTTCCCAATGAAAAATCTTGAAGTTTGACACCTCACATGCCCACATTTATGTAAAAAAATAATAAGTAGGTACCTACATGGAAAAAAGTACTAAAAACCTCGTCGCGATGAAAAAGCTTGAAGTTAAGAAATCCCACATATTGGTAGGTACCTACATGGAAAAAGTGCTAAAAACCTCTTCCAAATGAAAAATATGTGAGCTCGACACCCCGAACGCTCATATTTTATTTAGAAAAATAGGCGGGTACCTACGTGCAAAAACTACTAAAAACTTCATCTTAATGTAAAAACTCGAAGATTGTCATCCCAAATTTCTATAAGAAAAAAAGGGTAAATATCCCATTTCGCAAAAAAATTGTAGGCACATTAATGTTAAAATAAAATTGTCCACATTCGATTTTGTATTTTTGGTTTGCAGTACATAAATGGGTATTTGAGAGATTTGCTATGAAATTAAAAAAAGTCAAGAATAAATTGTCACCTATGTACTCTATATTCCCAAAAAAAACCTTAAAAAATGGATTATCTGCATCCTTCAATATTCAAGAATATTTAACTATCAAATATTTCATAATGCATGTAAAAAATATTAGGTGAAAATAAATAGGTTCCCACTCATTGAAAAATCATTTAACATTATTTATGGATTTTATAGGTAAAACTATTATTATTCTACAGTATAGTTTTCTATGGTTTCATAATGTCTTCCATTATGAAAATAGCCCAATATGTCAAAAATATGCAATTTTTATTCACGTAATTCAAGAGCTTTTCTCATTAGCAAACACAATATTTTATTACGAAAATAAACCCTAATTATTTAGTTTCATAATTGTTGTGTTTATTGTTACATCCATTTTGAAATTAATTCAATACAATGAAAAATGTTTGACTGTGAATATTGCTATTTACTAAACCTTGCATATATTCTTCATACATTTTGTGGCTAATTTTGTGACATAGTCGCATTAAAATTAAAATATCTTTATCAATATGTAAGATATTTTAAATGTTTTTAGCCTTAAACCTGCCCAGAAGATGAGACCTCGTATAGAGTGTATTATTTTACTTTGGTCTTTCCTAATTTCCGAGTCCATTAAGGACATACGTACATACATACATACGAACGGACTCAAATATTTATGTGTGGATAACACACTGGTTAAAGCGGTGCTGATTCAAGGAATACATAGTGTGCCTTCACCTATACATAATGTTATAAATTATATAAATATATGAACCCACAGATTTTAAACACAGATGATTGAATTGACTGTTATGTGGTAAAGTGACAGTCTCCTCATATTGTAAATAGATGTGCCCAATTTTTTATCATATAATATCTCAAGCGATTTGATATCGAAATGAAATGGCGTATTGTAAAAAAAAGTTTTCTGGGTCGTAAGAAATATTCATGTTTAGTATAAATATGATTTAAGTAAAAAATAAATATTACGTTTTGATCGAATCGTACCTAATGGCATAAGTGTTTCATCGCGCTTTATTTCAATTCACTTGATGTAATAATTTATTCTCTATAGGACCGATATTTTCAAAAAAGTTTTATATTTTAATTATTATATTTTTATATTTTAATAATTCAACCAAGCACTGATTGAAAAAAAACATAGAATGAAAAAACTGTAGAAAATAATTGTGACAATATTTTATGAGAGAGTTCATTTTTGTTAGGGTTTTGGTTGATGCACAATGAAAATCATAATAAAAGCATTCATTTGAGAAGAGAGAGATTAATCAATTCAACAACGGTGGATGGTGTACATACTTTTTTAAATCTGACAACGTAAAGAGACATTGGATTTGTCCTTTGTGTTTTTGAGTAACGGGAAATACCACAATGTGATTGAATGAAATGTGCCAAAGATAATTATACTGAGGCACCAGCTGAATTTAAATTTAAAAGTTACCAGTGTAAATGAACTTTTGACGTAAAAGAAAATAAAATGATTTTGTGACAAGAAAAAATGAAATTTTGTTTATTACTACTAAAGTTTTGATAAAAAAAATAGTGATTGTCATTTTTTTCAGCAAATAGCTTTTTCATGAGTTAATTTTTTTTTTTTGAATTCATAATAGAAGAAAACAAATTATTTATCAAACATTTGTATAATTTTGGTAATAATGAGAGATTTGCATAATAATGATAGTTCGATGGTTCCACAAAATCAGCAACAAGGAGATTCTGGAGAGAGCGGGTTGCCAGAGCATTGAAGTACTAATAGCTCGCGCCCAACTTCGCTGGTCAGGACACGTCGTCCGCATCCATGAAGGCCGACTCCCTAAGAAGATCATGTTCTTGGAACTCGCAGAAGGCAAAAGGAAGAGGGGAGGTCAGCGGAAACGGTTCAAAGATGTCCTGCACAACACCTTGAAGGACATCAACGCTCAAGATGACTGGGAGAAGATGGCGGGTGACCGCACGAAATGGCAGAAAACCATTTATGACTATAGCGGCCCGCAAAATCGAACAACTCGCAGACCCATCATAAACGAAGAGCAGCCTTGTCCCGAATGTGACAAAGTCTGCCTGTCCAGAATCGGCCTTCACAGTCACCTTAGATGGCACCGTCGGCAGGATGCTCGATTAAATTCAGTCTCTCAATAATACCCGGCAACGGGTACAAGGCATTATTATTATTATAATTTTGGTATGCATATTTTTGTTCTTCGTATTAGCAATATAATTATCTAAATGTTTTGTCCCGAGAGAAAAGGTTATTTATCTCTTTTAAACGTGAGTTTAAATAATGTTTGCTCTAATAAATAATCAAAAGGAATGAAACTTGAATGAATGAAAGTATTAATTTCAGCATAAGCGATATTTATAACATAATGGGGAATGTTTTAGTGTTTTTGAAGGGACTGCCATATACTTATAAAACATACATACAAATATACCTTCTCATATAACTTGATGCCCATTTTATTCCAACATAGGACTAAACTCATAATGTTCTCAGTGTATTATGAATGAATTAATGAATTTACATTTTCCGCAGTAAATAAGCAAAATGTTTCCCGTCTAAATAATTCCACCAAGCGTGTAAATGCTTTCTACTTCCGTGTAACAACCATAAACAAATGTACCTAATATACCATAAACACAGGTTAAAACAATGTTTTCCACACAAAATAATGCACATTATCAATACTCTTTCATATGAAACAAAGAGTAATAAAAAAATACACAAGGATTTTTACCATGGTATCAAAACACCACCGATATGCGCGTGGATTCATAATGATAATTATAAAAAAAGGAAATAAACACGAGCAAATAAATTATTCGATCTCTTACTTATAGGGATTACTTGTAAATTATATTTTTATTGGAAAATAAATAGTCCTGTTTTTACTCCTGTTTCAGAATTGATTTTATAGATAAAGTGGTGACTACTTATAACGTTTTATAAAACTGGTCCGTTAGTTTATTCGATAAAAAATACTAAGCAGGTAAATCTGTTTGTAATGTAGGAAATATGACTAGGTATATATGTAATACAATGATAATGCCATATTAAGCTTATCTTGTAAGCTTTCAATATTGTTGGCAAAGAAACAATGTACTCATATTTTTGTCGAAAAACATTCATACTTTGTCAAATAATCTAATATATAAAATTCTCGTGTCACGGTGTTTGTTATCATACTCCTCCGAAACGGCGGGACCGATTTTGATGAAATTTTGTGTGCTTATTGGGTAGGTATGAGAATCAATCAAAATCTATTTTTCATACTCCTAAAAGTTAAGGGTGGTCCACCCCGAATTTTAGTTTTTTATTTTTTGAACAAATTTTTTTATGGTGAGGCATTAAAAAATACACACAGCCCTAAATTTTCACCCTTCTACCAATAATTCCTATTTTTTGATAGCGATATTAGTGTATGGCACAATGTATATGGCAAAACAACGTTTGCCGGGTCAGCTATTAATATATATAATTCAAAGGTCATTAACTTATTTAGAAGTATCTGTCAATCCATCACGGCATTTTCCACAAATGGGGTAGCTTATTGCCTAACTTTTTAACTGCATGTTAAAAGACATAGAGGTCATCCCCTCTATGTAACTTAAAAAAATAACATGTTCAAGATAAGTAACATAACTGTTTACAACTCATTTGGAGATATTAAATTTCTAAATCGTGATGTCTTACGAAAGCCTGCATTTAAATTTATACCTTTGGGTTAGTTGGAAGAGATCGCGCCTTTGCGATAAACTCACCCTCTGTAAATTGATTGTATTTAATTTGAATGTATGCTTTCAATGGAATTGTATGAAATCAATGCACAGTAAAGAATGAATAAATAAACAAATAAAAAGACATTACAGAACTGCGAAGAAAAGTGTAGATATATGCGTCATGCTGAAACCTCACGAATAAACTACAAATATTAATGTTTAGAATATTTATTACTTTTTTTATTGTTTAACCGGATTTGGGTGCAGATGACAAAACCAATCAGAAACCTCGATTGGAGAACCATGTCCACAAAATGCAACATTGTGTAGAATTTTGCATAAAGCGTCTCTCGATTGGTGGACCTTCCATCGTGACAGTGAGAATGGTGGAATTGGTGAACGTTATCCATGGACACCGAAAGTGATCACTTAAGCCAGCCTTGAGCCAATTCGTAAGCGTTGGGACACCTTTCTCACTTCTTCCGATTAGATTCTATACAATGTTGCATTGTGTGGACATGGTTCTCCAATCGAGGTTTCTGATTGGTTTTACAAATATTAACTTTTCAATTCATTATTAATTATAAATTAATTGAATAAACCAATAACTAAGAAATATTCTACAGTCGAAAAATTACTATTTATATGTATTTACCTACATATTTTTAATAATATTTTCCACGAAAAAAATATTCATACTCTTGTAAATGTGTAATATAAACGAAAGTCAATAATAATAATAACCTTTACAATTTATTTAGCGCCGTTTTGTAATACGAACCACCGCAATAATAGTTTTATATACCTATTATTTATTTATCAAACAATTCAAGCCTCACACATACAATATATATTTATATAAGTACAAACAAACATACTCACAGGCTACAGGTTGTCAATAATAATATTATAAGATACTTGAATAATATATTGTCACTCTCTTGATATTAATATCAGCATTTAGATATTATTTGGTCTTGTAAAAGATTGTCCTACAAAGCTTTCAGAAACCATTCCATGATAATAATAATAATAACAAATATTTGATGGTACCTACTACCATAACTAATGTATGTATGATAAAAACATTTTGGGTCTGAAATAATCGTTATCATTTATATCTCGTGAATGTACATTTTGCTATTTTACTTGGGGATTGTCGTGAATAAAGTGGATGGTATATTAAATTACGGAGTATCTGGACACAACTGCCAATTTCTTATTTTTTTCAATGTTTTGTACTTTATGGTCTACAAATGAATATGATCATGTTTATATATCTTGCAAAATATAGTACCTACTTGTTATTTATTTAATTTATTCAATCTCAAAAAATGGTAACACAAGTACGTTAAGCAAAATTACAAATTAAAAGAAAAACTTTACTTGAATGCGTACTTTTACAAAAATCGAAATGAAATATCTGAAGAATTCATTTTAATGAGTTCATAATTATTATTTTCATTAGCTTGTTTGTATGTCTTCTCTTACGAAAACCCCCAGCTGAATATCAAAAGTTTCCACATACCATCGAACGTATAGAGTCCGTATAATATAAATAATAATAATACCGACCGCGTCATCATCCAAACACAATATTTGTGATCAGAGAAAACATTTTGGGACAATGGCGCACAGTAAATCAAATATCGGGAGTCATTATTTTTGGTACAGGGTTATCATCATAATCCCATTAAGTACACGCGGGTAAAGAGGGTTAAAAAGAAGTTTTCAATCGTGCGGTGAAATGAAACTTTGTTATTAAGAAAAGAAGACAAATTCAAAAAGGTCTCCCCTACTTATAATAATCCTTTTTACAAGCCTCCGGAACATCAGGATAACGCATGTACGTACATATTCTTATTTCTAAGTCGTAAACTTTTTCTTGTGTTGTTTGAAGATCTTTCTTATTCTGAACTAAAGATTAGGTATATTCGGAGGTTTCGTCTACTTAATTGACTAACAAAAGTTTTTTATAAATGAATCGTGTGAATTAAGTTAAGACGTGAGTTAAGTCTTAACATAATTATGTCTCTGTTTCAAAAACTTGTTTCTTAGTAATTAGTTATAAATGAAGAACATTATAAATATTTTCATAAAAAAATATTTTCAAATTTAATTTATTCTTTTACTTTTGTAAAATTGCTTTGGCATTTTACTCTAAATTTGTCACAAGATATCTAGAATGTTGAAATGAAATTAGAATGATTAACGAAATAACGTATTTAGAATAATCAAACTGAATTAAAATTCATACCGATATGTATATTTATATTAAGTAGGTACCTACTGATTCAAGCCTGCTCATCACCATCGCGAAGAGCAAGACTGAAGGCAGAATATTGGTAGAGACCGACCGGGACAACCTATATGGATCAAGTGAAGTGTGTCACCTAGAATGTAGAATTAAAGAGACTAGTAACAAATAGGGAGGAATGAAGAAGTAATTCCAAATGAATTGTAACTCACTATATTAAACTGATTATTTTATGAGAGTAATAATACTGAGTAATAATAAGAATTCATGAAACGTTCTAGAACTTTAAAAGGTTTTCTATGAAATATGCAGAGGAATGATTTCATAAAAGTGGAGTTTGAGACTTGTCAATTATTTTGATGGAAAATATCAAATAAATGTAATCAGGTGGGTGAAAATTTAAAGAAAACAGTTTTATTTGACGCACAATAGCTAACCAACACAAATATAGATGATGAACTTTTTTATATACGATATAAAAAGATAAAGTATTCTTCGAAATTTCTGGTAGGTATTTGTATATGATAATGAAACAGGATCTTTCATTTTATAGGCAAATGATATAATCAAATATATTTTCTTTTATGAATGATTTGGTCCATGCCAATATATATGTAAAAAATGACATTATTATCATTTCTTTTTACATCTCCATCTCTTTTCATTTCTATTCTTTGCTTGTTTTAGTATCATCTTATGTTTTTACGTTTTTTTTCGTAATGTAGTGAAACAGTGAGTTTCAAAATTTTTTTTGTAAGTGTTATGAATTTTCTACAACATTTCTTATCACAATTTTAAGTTTTTACAATCCATAAAGCTAATTCATAATTAAAACCATATTTAGATTAACCTTAGATTGTTTAATAATCTTGCCCTCCAATATAAGGCGGAGGAGACGGTACTTCTCTCCACGCAGCACGTGACCCAAATATGAGACCTGTGGGCCTAGTCAAAACACATTTTAGCGTTACGTTTTCGTTTCGTTTTCGTTCAAACGTGGACGACGTTGCGAGAACGCGTCAATTTTCGTAGCTAAAATACACGAGTAGCTACGAAAATTGACGCGTTCTCGCAACGTCGTCCACGTTTGAACGAAAACGAAACGAAAACGTAACGCTAAAATGTGTTTTGACTAGGCTTACTGGTATATGTATAAGACTATGAAAATAAAGAAGAAAAGCTATGAGATAAATTCAATTGCATGTAAACACTTATAGGATTGAAGGGAAGGGAAAGAGAAGGTAGTCAAAGCTAAGATATTAAAGTTATCCGTTTTTTTGCTTCATGTTTGTAAGTATTTCAGTTGGCATACAGCTACCGCTTAAATGGATAAGTAGTTAATAAGATATTTTATTGAATAAATTGCATGTGGCATAGGTCAGGGGGTTGTACTCGTAATAAATGAATCATAAAGTTATACTATCTGTATGAAAGAGAATTATGTAGGTACCTACTTACACTAATATAATATTCCGCAACACAGTATTGCATACAATAGTAATAATAGGTTAGTGGTACATAGGTACATATATATAATATTATTATGATATCTGATACGACGTTACGTTGTTGGTACTTACAAGGTACACACTACTTAGTACCTACGGATGAAATCATAAACAGACCACGATATGGCGCTCATTCATTATTCTATATTGTATGGAAGTTGGTAAGTAGATATTATTATGTATGTTGATTATATATTGTTCCATATCGAGACCGTGCGTGACGTATTATTACTATTTATTGTATGAAATTTGCATGTATTCGGTGCATAATAACGGGAAGTATTGGCCGTAAGCCAACTGTGGTGCGATGGAGGGTTTAGGCTTCTTCGGAAGCGGAGTGGAGCTGGGTGGAATTCAAAAGTGAGATAGAATGTTCAGACAGAGTTGAGTCAAGTCCTCTCCCAGTTAATATTGTTTAAAAGGAAATAGCGTGCACTGTATCATAGTCACGTAATATTAAAACTCATTAAATTGTCAGATGTTTAATGTGGTACGTGTTTTGGGTGTACGTTGAATGAAAGATTTCGGAAACAAGCCTTTAAGAATGTTTTGTACAACAAATTACGAGTATTTATTAATAGAGTTCTTCGTCTAAAGTTGGAAACTTAATTATGATGTACCGATGGTGTTGATGATAAATGTTGTCATGACTTTGAAAAGGAAGCCTACATGGAAATCAGTTTATAATAAAATACAACTCAATTTAAATGTCCTTGTAATTATAAATAGTCCAACATAATTTCACCGAGTTGACACAATAATAATGATAAAAGAGAATTTTAATTAATGACAAAATGAATAATTATTTCCTCAGCCTTATGTTAGTTAATGATCAATAATCATACATACAGTTTATTTTTAACTTAAGTCAATTTTAAATTGTTACTTATATTTCATTTTCAAATAATTAAATATTCTTTGATGAAGATTCAAAACCTTTTTATGTAAGTATACCACTCAACAAATTTAGTAGGTAATAAATAAAGAGTTACAAAGATCACATAAAGATAATAGTTTAATCGTAGATAATAATATTATTACAAAAACTTTAGAAGATTTGGCCCTAAGTTTAGAAAATGCTAAAAGAAAAAGAAAACTTCATTGATTTCGACAAGAGCAGGTTCTTATATATCTTATGTAGTATTTAATCCATACAATACGGCACTGTTCTAAAGCCGTTTACGTATTGATTACTTCTACTCGGCAATAAATCTCAAGGGCTTACAGCCCTAGGCGAGAGTTCCAAGTGTTATGTAGTTTTACAAATTGAAGGTTTTGGTAAGAAAACACATGGGGTAATGTGATAATATAATTATAAAAGGATACAGACAAATAGCTGTGGCGTTATCTTGATTGGCTTAAATGAATTGATCGAGAATGTTTATTTTTCAAAAATACATTATTTATGTTATTCCCGTGATTTTCTTCATAAATTAGTGGAAACAATTTGCCGAGAGAGTAAATGTAATGAATATTTGATTAATACTTTCACCTCTTTTTGGACTGCAATGGACTAGGATGGACAATGGGCCCCCGATCCAGCTAAGATTAAGGAAATGCATTTATGTATGATTGTATGTATTAAAACTTTAATAACCGTATCCCATTTGTGGGTCTATCGTGATGGTGTGGATAGTTTTCATATTCCGATCACTACGAAGTAGCTATAAAGGTACAATTCAGGTAAATAATTCACATTCTTGCATGATATTTAGATTTGCATTGGTGCACTATAATAAATCAAATCATCAGACGAGTATAAATGGAAATTCAATTTTGTAACAAGATTTTCAATTTTATTAGAAGTTACGCTAACTTATTCTGTCAACGCGCTTATGTTGTTACTTTATTTTTAAAAGTCAAAATGACAACAACGTGAACAATATATCCAAACCATCATATAATCTCTGGCTATAGAGAAGTTGTTTGAGAAAGTGTGTGTTATAAAGATATAAGTTATCCTCTCCGCGTCAATTAAAATTCAGGATAAGTAGCATACCCCAGCGTTAAATACATTATGTTAAACGTCTTATCGTAATGCTTCACGAACACGTGAATTTCATAGAACGCTAAAAAATATAGAAAAATGGTAGAACTTATTTAGGGCAGTCCTAGAAGATTTAAATCTTGGAAGTAAAAACTAGTAGTTTTGATTCATTTGTGTTGTTGTTTTGAACAAACTTTTAGTAAGCTTTTTTTTAAATGACGCAAAATGAGGCGGAAGGTATGACGAGGAAAATCTAGAAATTTTGTTAAGTAAAGTTTAATTGCTTTCTGAGACTAACTCCAAGTGTAATTACTTTAATTGTGTGGGCTCTCTTATCCACATTATCATAAATAATTAAATTGTTACGACGGAAACTTTTTAAGAGCTTTTTTATAATAAGGAATAAGAGAATCTTGAAAACCACGTTTAATAATAATTTTGTATAAAACTTATTGAATAGTTTTGTATAATACTAATCGCTTACCCCACTTGTGGGATATATTATGATGGCACAGTAACAGAGTTAGTAGTAAGTATGTTGTAATTAAATACACCATTTACCCTTCTTCTGCACCTAAGTTCCCTGTCAGGTCTCCCCAACATCGGTGATCACTCCTGCATAGGTTTCTAATTTCTTGGTCCTGCGCTGTTTGGAATAACTCCTGCACACCTCTCATTCCGCATTATATGACCCAGATACGAGATCTTGCGGACTTTGACAGCCAACAGGAGTACTTTGTCCATTTCAGCTTTTTTTAACATAGCGATAGTCAATATGCTTGTATCATGGCAGCGCAGTAGGCCGCAGTGGTAAGCGAATCAAAGATTTAGGTAAATAATAATCTAATATATTATCACTTAGCTACTAATGACTTTTCTACATGTTTAGTAATTCATTAAACTTCAAAATAAACGTAAAAATAACTAGATAGTATTTATTTCTGCTGTCTTACTCGTGGAGTCTCAGAGATCATGTCCCCCATCCAAATTCTAAATTTTATAAAAATATAATAATATCACAATATAATAATTTTATAATAATATCACGGATAAGATAATTAACATATTGATTTATCACTGAAATATTACACCCATCTTTAAAAAGAGTGCAACGAATAAAGAAAGCACTTGAAGTCAAAAGCACAAATATAAGCATATTTGCGGAGATAATATAAATTGAAGAGAATGCTCCGAAATATCACTGAATGATTAAATATTGATGATTGATTGACGTTCGCATCCTACTATTTGGACGCACCCATTCACGAAGACCTGGATTCATTTCTTGGCCATATGTCGGCATGGTTATCTGGACATTACGTGAATACAGTGTGTTTAGTAGGTGTACATATTTTTCGTCGCGTTAATAAGTAGATATAATACAAGATTAATATTTCAGTGTTGTACAAACTCAATCCGCATGAATTGTGCATCTCTACCTATGTTATGTGACATATTTTGTAAGGATATTTGAAATAAATATTTATATTGGAGTATATTTTTTACAAATATGTGGGGATATGAAAACTAGTACTATAATTATCTATAAGTTGAAAAATATTTAAAGTGAACTTAATTACCTTCTTCCAAACCAACGCATAATCAAGAGTGATAAAAATATCCCGAATTTCATTTCAAGGAAAAAATGCAACAAAAAACAAAACGTTGATTTTCCATATTATTATAAAATTATACATATACCAGCAGTCTTTTGCTGTGCTGTAATGTGAAAAAATAATGCAAATATCCACATACAGTGAAAAAATGAATTGGTGAACATTTTGGTTTGAACATTAATGTGATCAAAACAAAAATTATGGTTTTTAGCTGGGAAGGTCTTCCAATTGTCCATCTTGAACTAAAGGGTGCTGATATCGAGAGCATGAAACAGTTCAAGTACTCGGAAAACATTATTACTGAGAAATTGGACCATGACACTGAGATGAAATGCAGAATAGAAGCGGCACGAACAGCATTTAATTAAATGAAAAACCTTCTTTGAGACGACAATAGAAACTTAAAGCTGATGTAGAGGCGTAGACTCTTAAAATTAATATAATAAACCGTCTTGAAGCATCTGGAATGTGGATCCATCGTAGAATGCTAAGAATATCTTGAACCGATATGATAAATGACATCGATGTTTTACGTAGAGCCAATGTAAATAGAGAATTGTTCACCACTGATAAACTCCGTAAAATATTATATTTGGGCATGTAATGAGAGGTTATAAGTATACTATACTCTAGCTCGTCATGAAGGGGAGGATCGAGGGCCGCAGAGGGGTTGGCAGAAGACAGCTCTCTTGGTTTCGAAACATTTGAGTATGGACTGGTGTAAGAACCGTGGTGAAGCTGTTTTGTGCCGCCCTGGACTAGGATGCTTTCTCCCAAATGATCGTCAACAACAGGGGATCCGGCAGAACACGTGAAGAAGAAGAATATCATGGAAAAATATCGAGTTGAATTATATATACCTACAATACTCTAATGTTTCAAATCATGTGATAACAGAGGAAATGGGAATTTTACCTAGGTTTTAAAAGTACTATTAAGCAAGCATTGGGTCATGCACTCCTTAATGACGTTCACATATATTATAATATGTGTATCACAAACAACATACCCACCTAGTTAATACCTAATCAAATAGGTTGACTATCGGTGAGTGTAATCAACTGGAATGATTTATATAGAGTGGTTCAAAATATGATTTACATTTATTTATTTAATAACATATACGGCACAAGGCCATTAAACATATACAAAAAATCATATTTAGTTCGATGCAATACAACAATTATTTCAAACGCAGTCACATTTACTTATCACACACACACATACACATAACTATACAATGCAGCAATATACACTTCTAGTAAGTAAAATCCAGTCCCCGATATTCAATTGTGTCAAAAATTCATAACATAAGTAAATAAGGTTGTATTTGGGTTTATAACAAAACCCAGATATATCTTTAAAAAAAAAACAAAAATTATATAAATGGATTTCTACCTTTTGAACTGTAACTCTATGAAGGCTATACATCTAAATAAGTTGATTAGCGACTTAATCCTGTATACTAAGTTACTTGGTAAGATAAGTTTTTGATTACAAGTGGAGTTAATTTCCTTGGAGAAACTTAACCTAATTTGGTATTAAAATTGCAAAGTTAATTCTGGTTTAAAATAAAAAATTAACACTTTTAATTGTGAATTTTGTATGGAGTTTGGAGTAAAGTTCGTAAAGACAAAAAAAATATAAAGATATAATGCTGATCGTCGGTTGAATTGTATGTTTAGAATATTTGCTAATTTTTTTATTGTTTAACCGGATTTGGGTGCAGATGACAAAACCAATCAGAAACCTCGATTGGAGAACCATGTCTAGACAATGCAACATTGTGTAGAATCTAATCGGAAAAAGTGAGAAAGGTGTCCCAACGCTTACGAATTGGCTCAAGGATGGCTTAAGTGATCACTTTCGGTGTCCATGGATAACGTTCACCAATTCCACTATTCTCACTGTCACGATGTAAGGTCCACCAATAAATATTCTAAACATTTGTTGCTGACTGGTCGAACAAGCAGCCGATAAAGTATTGAACTTAATTGTTCCGGCGCCATTTAGACGGGAGATCGCGATCTATTTGAGATCTGAAAAATGAGATCCCAAAAAGATGGTTGCTTCTAAGGTTTGCATAAAGCGTCTCTCGATTGGTGGACCTTACATCGTGACAGTGAGAATGGTGGAATTGGTGAACGTTGTCCATGGACACCGAAAGTGATCACTTAAGCCATCCTTGAGCCAATTCGTAAGCGTTGGGACACCTTTCTCACTTCTTCCGATTAGATTCTACACAATGTTGCATTGTGTAGACATGGTTCTCCAATCGAGGTTTCTGATAAATTGTATTATATTGAAAAGGAGTAAAAGAAATGTAGGTATAGTTTAATGGATATAAAGAGTACGTACACAATTAGATATTAATTTTAAATATTTGGAAATACGTATTAATTCACTTGAGATGATAAAAATCTCAGACTTTCAATCTCCACCTCTACAGTACAAGCATATTACTTACACGGTGTTTCGTGTGAATTTCAGATCCTGATTTTTATTTGAAAAAAATTACATCTTCTATTCAGCGATAAGATATGTCACCCATTTTGAATGTCTATTTTAATCGATGT
The DNA here is from genome assembly GCA_947579605.1 of Athripsodes cinereus. NCBI lineage: Eukaryota > Metazoa > Arthropoda > Insecta > Trichoptera > Leptoceridae > Athripsodes > Athripsodes cinereus. The sequence goes on from OX388310.1 coordinate 12,687,915, forward strand.
TTTTGTATTTGAAGCGCAGGGTACGACTTGAATGTTTCTTACATGCGGTTACTTCGCAAGTTACTATACATACTTGTGGGAAATATGGGGCTATAGTATAAAGAATACTAAATTGTTTCGTGCTATAAATCTAATAATATAATAAACTTGGATCACAGTACGGGAATCGATTAAACATTATTTAGATTAAGAAATGTATGAGGTGTTGAAATAATAATAAAAAAAAATTGATGCAAGTAACACCCAAACTATCAAAAGTGTAGTAAAAGATCTCGCAACATCACACGTAGAAGTTATTGGTGACATCCTCACATATTCACATCTCGTATTTATCTACAAAATACCTTAAAAGTGAGATAAAAACAAATAAATAAAGAAGTATATTTAAAAGAATATGGCGCTGTAAATATATTCATGACAAAGAATATAAAACGATAAAATACTTATTCGGAGAAAATACTCTTCAATTTTGGAGCTTTACAAAAGTTAAAGTACTATGTAGCTTGCAAGTATGTGAAATTGAGCAGCAATCGAGTAGACATGGCACTTCTATGGTGTATGTTGAACCTTTTATGACTTGTTGGTTTACGTTATATAAATGTTTTAGTACGAGAGAATTTACAAAATAATCTTTGTTGTTTTAGAGTTAATATATTAAAAGTAAAGTGTAGAATATTGAAAGGGCCAAGATATAAACACGAGAATGTAAAACGTAACTGAGCATTACGAAAGTAATTATGGAAACACCTTTTTATTTTTTACACAACCAAACACGAAACGAACTCATAAACACCAATAAGATTGCCTTTCTAAATCCAATTCCTTCACTTTATATATTTTGTGTTCACAAACGTCTTAACTTGAGTAAAAGTACGATTAGTATAAAATATTATATGTATGAAGCAAAACATTTTTAAAATCAAGATAACATTTTCACTTGCATACTTTCTACATTAATGTTTCCTTTAATGAAATAGTTGATCAAAGGATTTTTGGCTTCTTGGTGGTTTGTGAAATCTTTGAACTTTAGCAATGATCTTGTGTTTTGAGTTTGAACGCTTTGATGTTTCAATTTACGGAATTTTATTTTTAGAAAGGTATATTTTTATAAAACAAAATCATAAAAGAAAAGTCCTAACTACAATTAAAAAACATCAGAACTATTCTCTCAATTAAATATTAAATTTTGAACATCAAACAATGAAACAGAGATTTATGAAATATTTTTAATACGCGTAATTTAACGCATTGAAAGGAGCAATCAAGTGTTATGTTTAAGAAATTTCTTCGGCAGTTTTATATTATATTATGTATATACATAGTTAATGAAAACTTATTTTTAAGACCGTAAAGTTAAACAGAGTGAGCTGATGTAAACTTTTTGGTAGTGTCTCAGTTAAAACGAGTTTTTATACAATACAAGTAATAAGTGTAGGTGCATACCTATTTTCATATAAAAAATATTACAAACAGCTGAAACAAATGCTTTGTTATTTCATCAATATTAAATAATGTCAATGAAACCACCAATTTAAACCAAAACCGCGACCTACTATGTGCTGAATGTTGAAAACCAATCACGAAAATATGATATGCAATAATATTAAAACCTATCCTTAATAATATGATTTATATTCTTTTACATATATGAAAAACAAAAGCTCATAAAAGTGTTAGGAAATTTTACAAGAAATATCTTTATTGTATTTAGTGACGTGGCTTTGTAAAATACATAAGTGAGACAAGAAGATTTAATTTTGATTGTTTTTAGTATTCTACAATGCACTTCCGTTACTTGATTATTTAAATCGCGATCGATGTTGGTAACCCTTACTTAAGAAAATTTAATTTTAATATGACAACACCTCAAAGTTTTAATAACTTTCTTATTATTAAAATATAAAATGTACTTACTCTTTAAACAAGAGAATAAAATATTTAAAAATAGCATGAAATAATATGATACACTTGCTGTGTTAATATTATTTTGTACCATACTATGTACAACTACTACTATATCCTCAAAACGTATCTTTTGAAGAATGGGCAGAGAGAAAGGAGCACCACACAGCTCTTTTCATACATTTTATTTCCTTTCTCCCTTTACATTTATTTTATTTCTCATACACACACGCATTTTTCTCAAAATTAAAATTTAGCCAGCCACGAGAATTTGATTCACTTAATCAAGCCATGCATTTCTCAGGTGTCCGCACTTTCTCACAATTTTCTGATATCCTTTCGTCAATTATTAGCTACATATAATTGTTACCTTTATTTTTCTTTGTTTTGAGAGCACATATTATTTGCAAATGAGAATAAATACCCGATGAAGGCATCCCGATCAAAATGTTGAATAAACCACCACATTTCCTGTGAATTACTTTGTACCCCGAGGTATTAATTCCGTGTCGTATCTCACATTCCTTGAAATGGAATAGCTTATTTTTAATTTCAATTAACTTACTTTCGCTCCTCATTTAAAATAATCTGCGAGTTTTATTTAAACTTCCATCTTTTCGTCATAAAAATCAGCTGAGACTTTTTCAATAATTAAAAGTCTAAAAATTGTTTCAAGATAAACTTTAGCATTAAACTTTTGGCGATTTTTATCCATTAGTAGATGTTGTAGCCGTAAGCATTTACTTAAGAAATAAATTTGAAGGGATTTAGAGAGTTTTTATGATCGTGCTTAAGAACAAAGGATTTTTTTCCGTTTGGGAAGTAATAATTGTTTACATCAAAGGAAAAGCCAGATTTTTCATAAAGTCACTCTTAACGTTTATACATATTTTAAAAAGTATTTTATTTTCCATAAAAATGCTTTAAGTTTATATTGACTTACAAAACATATGTATAATTAAAGTTACTAAAATGTTGAACATTATTTATTATTATCAAATTTGTGGATTAATATAAGTAAATCGCCCGATTTACTATAATTTTAGATATTTTTTCCGGATTATTTGTAAAAATGATAACTCAAAATAATTGTAGGTATATAAAATTTAATTTAACATCTTATTAGTATGTATATAGTGCTGAATTGTATGCCTATAAAATAAGCTGTTTTTTATTGATAAAAACTTTCTGAAGAACAAAATTAATTTTTTAATGAAGAAAAAATATACTTACCTATGCATTTTTATCACGGGTAGTCTACTAGCTACTTCACTTGAAGGATATTCAGTGATTTTCATTGAAATATTCTTTGTGTGGATCAATCAAATACAAATGATCACCGTTACGACTGGATTTTTTGAATTACTATTAAATAGTTTAATATTATATCGTTAGAAAATATTTAGAAATAAGTAGGTAAATAAATGAACATTAAAATTGTTTAAATCATCATAGGTAGTTAAATCCAAACTTTTGAGCACCTACATAAATAGATGTAAAATATATGATTATTAACAGTTACATATATATTTGTACGAGTAGGAATGGTAGTAGAGTTCAGTAAAATATAAATTTAGAAGGCTATGAAAGTTATTGAGGTGTTCAAGAGTTTGGTGTTGAAATTAAGATATGGAAGTTTCTTGTGATATCGTGCATAATTAACGTCGAGGTGCTCGCTTCTCTAAATTTAATGCCGATACTAAACTTGTGCGGCCTACTGAAGGAATATAAATGAAATAGTTTTGTCAAACTACATTTTGCTTTTCTTGACTGTAAATAATACTCATTTAATGATGTTTCGATAAGTCTAAATACTTTATCATATTGTCAGTATCTTTCATCTTAAAATAAAATCATACTGAAATAATTACAAAACACAACTATTAATTTATAAAGAGGTACCTAAGAACAGGCCTGAGATAAGGAGGATGTGTGACTCCAGTATTGTTCAGTGTGTACATAGACGGTCTAAGTCATCAGCTCTCCACTTCGAGAACTGAATGCCATCTTGGAGATGTGCCAGCAAACCATGTATTCTATGCCGACGACATGATTCTTTGTCACCTTCCATTAAAGGATTAAGGATATCGAAATATTAAGAAAATTGATTCAAATATGCGAAATTTATGCCCAGGACCACGACATGACGTGAAACGCAAAGAATTGCCATCCACACTTCTCAGCATAATACAACCAGATAAGTCTCCATATGATCAGTCATGGTCACATAAAAACTTAACAGTCTAATGCCGGGAAAAAATCACATATCCAGATATTCAGGATATGAAAGGATTAGGCTCAGAACGCGGACAGGTGTTTATTATATCTAATAGATTTTTTAATTTTTATGTACAAATTAATTTTTCTAAATTATTAATAATTATTATTAATATTAACTCTTTGGCAAACACAAAGTAGAATTCCATAATTGAATTAGACGTACGCCCTGTCACATGCAATTTGGAAGATATTTTTGACGCATCTTCACGTGCTGTGCGTTTTGCACAGTACTGAGGATTAGTTTTTTGGAGATTGTGTTTTTGCGGGTTTTGCCACGATAAATAAATAACAATAATAGTACTTTTAATATACATGTTATTCATTCATTCATTCATCGTCCTTAACGCTCCTCTTGAGAGCATAGGGCAGAAACTAGCCTCCTCCATTCAGAGCGTTTCTGCGCCAATTGCGTCACCTCTTTCCACGACATTTCCTGCGCTCTGATATTTTTATCATAGGAACGGTGTATTGGGAAAGAGGGACGCCCGGGTCGACGGAACCCTTGCGGAAGTTTGATTGTTTTAATATATACTAGCTGGCCCGGCGAACTTCGTACCGCCTAAGAATCAATGAACGATTTCATACATACATCTTCTTCCCCTTGTCCTAGTTCGGTCGGGGGCCCATTGCCCCTAAGTATCTCCTCCAGAGATAACTGTCCACCGCTGCTTCCAGGACCTCTGGCCACTCCAAACATGTTCGACACCTGCCCTATCTTCTGCCCTCTCCCACTGACTTTCTGAATGATTAATATTATTAATCTCTTTACAAACTCCCGTAATTGTCAAAGTGTGTCATCGAAGGTATAGTGTAAAAAAATATAATTCATTTGGAACTTTCGCAGTTTAGCGGCCCCACCCGTTGTCGAGTACCTACTTTTTTCAATGTAAAAGTAATATTTTCGAAACTTGAGGAAATTGTTGCCATATGGTGAATTATTTTTTGGTCACCAAATTTTTGGAAAATTCTTTTATAGGAAAAAAAATTCGCAACTATGAAACTTGAGCGGCCTCACCCGTTGTCGAGTAATATGTACGGAATTTTAGGAAATTAATTTTCAAAGTGGATTTTTTTGCCGGCAAATTAAAATAATTCTACATATGGCAACAATTTCCTCAAGTTTCAAAAATATTACCTTTTCTATGGAAAAAAAAGTACTCGACAACGGGTGGGGCCGCTAAACTGCGAAAGTAACATTCATTTTTTTTTGCATAGACAATTCACACACATCGAGCTAGTCCCAAACTTAGATGAATCTTGATTATGGCTACTAACGCGACGATACACACATATACAATGCACTATATACATATATATGTAACACCCAGACCCAGGACAATTTGAAAAAGGTCATTCTTCACTTTGCCCTGTCCGGGAATCGAACCCGGGCCTCGTGACTCACAGGAAAGAGCTCCGCGCCACACCGGCCGACATGAACAATTTATGTTGAACAATTTATTATACTTAACTCAGATTTGTTTATAAATTATCTGCAGTACGTAATATAATTATGTAGGTACTATTTTTTTTTTCAGGTAGATTTTACTTATTCATTTAAAATTTATAAAAATTCTTTCCATGATTTTTTAAAAATTGAAATATCAGAACTACAGATGTTAAATTGTATGGATAAAGATTCTAATTTGAGAATGTATAGAAAAATTATCATATAAATAGGCCAATCTATAAAAAAAACTTCATTGTTGATTTTGTATAATTCTCCATATTGCATTTTTTATTGAAATTAAAAATGTATGGCGTAAATAATTTTCTTCGTAATTTTTCTTCTCTGTCTGCAAATTTCACTACACAATCTTGCATCAGAACTACCCACATGAACACATTCGTATTTTCATCTTTAATTGCACAATTTTTGGTTCAATAATAATTTTCCATCTGCAAAAATAAAATACAATTTCAAATATAATCTGTGCACGTCCACATTTATGTGACAGAAGATCTATCGATACATAAATATTAGTAGAATAATTCGGTAGTTACATGGCAATAGGTTGTATCTCGCATTTTTTTCGTTTTCAAGTTTGTTATTGTTGTTGTTGTCCATAAAATGCTCAAAATAGTGTAATATTTGATGTGGCAAAAGGATATGTCTCTTTATAGTCAGAATAAAGAGAGAAAAGACGTAACTTATTGACATGTAGAAAGATTGTTTTCATCAACATGGCAAAAAAACTCAAATATTTTTAAACTGCAAGAAATTATTTAGTGAATGTTACATACATCTTATAGAAGAAATTATTAAGAGAATGTTACATCTATCTTGTAGAAATAATAATTACCTTCAATTTGATATATAAATGCTCGAAATTTGGCTGAAATATCTCTTTTGCAAACTTTGTTTTTGCTCTCCTGTAAAATTATGTTTTAGTGAGATACAACCTATTGCCATGTAACTACCGAATTTTAGTAAACAAATATTAGTACACATTTCGTTCATATTAGTTATAGTAATATGGTTCTTAATATAGCAGAACCTACGGATTATTTTAGCACAATGCAACAGGCGACGTGGGGGCGCTAATAGCGCAATAACTCTCCATATTGTTTTTATTTTTGAAATTAAAAATGTATGGCGTAAATAATTTTCTTCATATTTATTCTTCCCGTGAATTTGTAAGATGTTTTAATAGCCTATAGTTTATTCCGGGCGGAGAAGAATCCAACAAATCAGAGATCATTCAAATCGGTACAGCCATTCTTGAGTTATAAGTGTTGTAACACACACGACTTCCTTTTATATATTAGATTGTTAAATTTTGTTCCAAATAGCCAGAATATATTTTTTTATGACATGATGTAGACGAAATAAATATTTTCACCTGCAGTAAGCTGTTGCTTGTTAGCATTCCCTCTTGTAGAAGATGCCTTGATAGTATGAATATATTATACAAGATGAATACAGTTATGAAATCACGTTGCCATCCTGTAATATCGGGTTTATATGATCATTGATCATGCCATTTGATCCTCGGACGACCACCACCAGGAGCACTCGGAGCACCACTCCTCTCAGCCAAATATACCTATAAGCTTATTCATTCTGTTTTCATGACAATATTTCCACATTTTAAATATTGTAAATATCGTATTTACAAAACTGTTACGAGAATAGTTTTATTTTCGCTACAAAAATATTAGAAGTAGCTTAAATATTTGTAGTAAATATTTTAACGATGAATTTATTATTTCTTTGAATATAAACGTACCAATGGTAATAATCTGGTTATTTTAGATATAATTTCAGATCATATCGTAGTAACAGAATATGATATAATAATATTTAATTAAATTATTAGTAACGTGTTAATTATCCCTATGAAATCACATATTAAAATATTTAATTACATATTTATGTGAGTGATAAACAGCTTTAAGCTTATTTATTTATTCATCAAACAAGAAAATTATACAATCTTCAATTATAATAAATGAAATTAATCAATAAAAAACAAGAATATGCTAACACAACTATTTATAATACATATGGTGTATTGATTACAAAGAAACTCTATGTACATTTATATAAACATGTAAATTCTATATTTTTTAAATTTCTCAACAAAGTGCAATATATTGGATATACAACATTGTTTTTTGGCACGCCATCAAGTGTTTCAGGTCAAAAATCAATGACAGATTATTAGCGTCGATGATTGCTGTTAGTTGACATATTGTATGCTTAATAGAATATTTGTTTTACTTATTCAAAGCCAATGATCAACTTCAGATAATACATATGAGAACGAACAACATACAAAAGACAAAAATAAAAATAATGCATTACCCTATTTAAAAGTGTGCATATGTTTTGAATGACTTGAAACAGTAATTAAAGGGTTGGTGAACATACCATCGGTAAAAAAAGAAATTTTCTAATTAATAGTACTTATTAACCTTGCCTCGAATATCCCTTTCAAATACAGTACACGTGTACAGTAACCTGTCTAACCTCCATCAATTCGAGCAGTCCTGAGTGATTTTTGTCTTTCCGTTATTATATCAGAATCAGACATCCAGAGCTCTATTAATACACTGGTTGAAAATATCTCCTTAGAAATGTGGATTTCTTTAAAAAAAAAAAAAATAATCTTTATTGTGGAATAAACAATATAACACAAATGGCGGGTTTATTGCCTTTAGGCAATTTCTACCAACCAACCAAAAGTGAGAGAGATACAAGACACAATTAAAATTGATGTACACATCCAAGTACACAAAAGAAAAAAAAAAGACGAAAAATTATTCTTTGTTTGAAAAATAAAAATATTAGAGAAACGATTAATATTAACGACATAAGTAGGTACTGAGCAAATCACATAGAATGTCAAAAAGTTGTTGATGCTTGGTATTTTCTTTGCATGAAATGAGCAAATATAAGTAAAGAATATTTTTGAATTGTAATAATTTACAGAAATCTTATGGAATTTCGAAAAGGGTATTTTATTTTCAGTAATACATATTAAAAATTACCATAATATTTGTAGAAGTGCTTGGAATAATATCACCAGATTCAAGCATTTGATTTATTCGATTTTGTATTAAGGAAAATAATTTATATTTATTATCATACTTATCCCAATATCTTTATAGCTTTATTTCTTAGATGAAATGTGTTCAGACGGTCGTTTGTACATAATGTTTCAATGTCCATTCATTAACATAATACTATTAGTTACTAAAACAATAGTCTCCGGTTCGTTGATCATTGCCTTTGACACATTAATTGAGCATAGAATCTTATGATATGCAAATAAATTTAAATCATAATAGATTTATATGTACACCACATAATATATATACACAAAGATAGTTATTGGTTTTCAAAATCATTTACATATTGTGTAGTTGTATTGTAATGATAATTTGGATTTCTATACACATGGCTACTTCTCAGTGCGGTTGTTTCATTTTTGAATATTTTAATTTAGTTAACAATACAAAAATTGCGTGCCGGCGGAAAAATTATACGTGAATGTCATAAAAGAAGAATGCCCGATTTGTCATATTTACTTTAACTAGATTCGAACCAACAACTTCAATCAAAATAAGGAATAATAATAATTATACCTACAAATTTTTAATAAAATAAATCACAATTCATAATTTATCACGAGAAATGATGATATTGGTAAGCAAATATAAACAAAGCTTATATCATGTGATAATACAAGCGTTTAGCAAAAATATCATCCATTTTCGTTTATTTTTTTCAGCTTTTAAATAATAACGTGTGTTTGGATAACATACATAAACTGTGTTGACATACATAAAGTACTTCGTGTTTATGGTACGTATATACATACTTAAACGTGTACATAAGAAGGTGGTAACTTTTCAAACTGTTTAGAAATACCTACTTTATTTTAGAACATGTATGAGCAAAATATTACATTTTATGATGTTTTATAAGCTTTGGCCTGATTGAATTAAGATTTTATTATAATTATCGGAAAACATTAAAGTATCGTTTACGTGCCAAAGCACCTCAATGACACATTGAAGGACCCACCATCCACCCAGATACCGCAGAAGTCTGGGGAATTTCATTTATCCGAAATACTACACTTAACAAATCTTGTCCACATCGAAGGTGCCATAGTGGGCAGCCTGAAGGGCTGGCCGGCCAAAATACCCCCGTGTGTGGAATCTTTTGACTACATTCCTTCGATGTCTCTCTATAGCCGAGAGAAGTAAACATATTAATAAAACATATATCTTTACAAAATAAATTAAATAAACAATTTTTCTTAACCTAGGTTACAAAAGTAAAAAAAAAATATATAAAAAATAAAAGTACGAAACTATTTACAAAATTGCATATATTTTGGACCAAAAGCTGAGTTGAAACACCTCAATGACAGTATAATGTTAGCTTTCGAATAAATAATGCTTTTTGAGAAAAAAGCAATTTCAACAGATTGGGTAGTTCACTAAACGAAACATGAGCCCACAATCTCACAATTTAAAATCAAAAGCGAGGTATTCTTTGTTCAATTAACCTACCGAGAGACATATTCAAGGTAGATTAAATAAAATATTTTAATGTGATAATAATAATAATAAAAATCTTTATTGCACAAAAAACAAACATTAATAAAATATAAACATTGTAGAACCAGACAAATAAATTTGTGCAATGGGCGAGTTTATCGCGGAAGCGCGATATCTTCCAACTAACCCATCTGATGAGATCTATCAGCCATAAACATAGAAAAAGCAACAAACACTTGGGCTATCCCATTATTAACATACTCATTTGGCATTATAAAATGGTCTTAAACGGATCTAGATAAATTAGAAAGACTTATTAGAACACAATTAACAAAAAATAGATATCACCATCCAAATACCGCGATAGAAAGGTTGGTTCGGCCTAGATGTATAGGAGGAAGAGGAATTATTGTTAACATTTACTCTTTACATAATAATCAAAAAGAATCCCTTAAAACTTTTTTTAAAATAAACAAAATAATTATTGGGGTAGGAAGGAGTTTCATGCCAAATACCTCAATGATCTCAACCAATCTCATGTTGACAAATATGCGTCAAACAGGTGGTTGACCATTGAGAAATTGTATGGGCGAGGGATTTATGTTAGCTATTCAAGATCATAGGAACGGTGTATTGTGAAAGAGGGACGCCCGGGCTGACGGAACCCCTGCGAACGGAAGAACAGTGCTCTTTTTGGCCAACTATCATAAGGCATTCTCAAAACATGTCCCAGCCAGGACCATCGTCAGAACGCAAGGAATGTCGTGGAAAGAGGTGACGCAATAGGCACAGAGACGCTCTGAATGGAGGAGGCTGGTTTCTGCCCTGTGCTCCCGAGAGGAGCGTTGAGGGCTATGATGATGATGATGATGATTCAAGATCAGGTAATAAATACAAAATAAAATCAAAAATATATCATAAAAAATCAAAATATAATTTATGATTCATGTAGGAAATGTCTGGCCAAACTGGAAACAATACAACACATAGTTTCGGGTTGTTCTACTCTCGGTCAAACTGAATATGCTAATAGACATAATCATGTCGCAAAAATAATGGATCAAAATAAAGCAATTGAACTAATCTTATTAACTCGCAAAATATTATACCTTATTATAAATACAACCCGGAACCGGTTTTAGAAAATCAAAATTACAGGATTTATTATGATAGAATAATAATAACAGATAGACAAATACATAATAATAGACCCGATTTAGTATTACATGATAAACGTAATAAAATAACGTACTTAATAGACAACGCTGTCCCAAATACACATTATATTACATATATACAAACAACTGTCGCAGAAAAAATACGTAGTTATACTGAACTATCAGGAGAAATAAAAAAGTATTTGGCATTCTATGTCCGTTTACATAATACTTTTAGTCATGTCAGCTACAGGGGTATCTCGGAAAGTTTTAATAAATAATTTACAAAACTTAGATTAATCGGTTAATTTGAACATAAAAATTCAAAAATCTATTATAATAAACACTTGTAATATTGTTAAAAAGCTTCTGAACATAGATATTTCAGGCACAATGCTGGTATTTTGAACCCGCGTTTTGAGCCTAATCCTTTGATATCCTATATATCTGGACAGGTGAATTTTTCCCGGCATTAGACTGTTAAGTTTTTGTGAGACCATGACTGATCATTATGGAGACTTATCTGTGTGTATAATGCTGAGAAGTTTGGATGGCAATTCTGCCGCCGCGTAAAAAAAAATGGAACGTACAATTTTGCACAATGGACGAGTTTATCGCAGTGACGGGATATCTTAATATAATATATAATGTTGAAATAACTTTATTTCTCGGATATTTCAGGAGTCCAAGGACTCATATATAGATGTAGGTTTATATTTATATACTTGAGTTCGACGGTAGTCTGGAGGTGGGTCTCGTGAAAAGGGGGTCCGTGGTACGATCCCAGGTGCCGACAAACTCCCCTTTCACGACACAAGTTTTTAGCTTACTGTGAAAGGTGTATAAGGTTGTATTTGGGTTTATAACAAAACCCAGATATATCTTTTTTTTAATAAATTTAATTTGATATTATTGTAGATATAGTAACGGTTGGTTCCATCAGAAAGAAAAAATCTCTTTTAATAATCGCCGAAAAATCTTCCTGTACTTAGTAATCATAGTAACTAATCGAATTTTGACATCTCGGATACTATCATTTAGGGGACTTTATCTTTATGAAATCAGCTAAAAGACTCTTTAATTATTTTTAATTACAAAAGTATTTACATAAGGTGCAAAAAATATCTTGAATGTAAATAAAGAGATTTAGTTTTATCAAAGAAAAAAAATGGGTGATGTAACTAAATTTCTCAAATTTTCTTTATGAAATGTTCGTCGTTAGTAATATTAATACAATTGAATTACAAGTCCCTAATGTAAATGTTGACAATTTGTAATAAAAATCCCTCAGAACAATTTTTGAACGCATTTCTTTTTCAATGTAAATGAAGCACTCCCGTGACGATAATTCTGAGACAAATAAACATTTTTCATTCACTAAAAGATTTTATTTTCAATAAAATATTAATTGTTTATTTAAATTATCATCATATCTTAACTTAGCCCGTGAAGTTGCTTGTAAATAAAAGGCCTTCCACTTTTTTCTGTAAATTTTTGAGGGTCATGTATGAAAACGTGTTTTAGTAAAACACTTGTTTCTTATTTATTATTCTTTCACTCACTCATCCATTCCAAATAACTTAACCTTTTTTTGGCACAAAGGTAACAATTATAACAAATAGTTGGTCTGCTGGCTACACCAATTTTGGAAGATACCGTGATGGAATTTAGTGATAATTTGTTATTTTCACAATAATCATATACATATTTAATTGTTTTTGATACTATTTATTTTTACACTGAATAGTAATGTATTTCTTTTTTCATGAACAGTATACTAAATACTATACTAAATGTTTTTTTTTCTGTGGGCACGGAGAGGATGGCTTTCTTTATGCTGCAAGACTACTGATGAAGTCGCGTAATCGCGGGATGTGCCATGAAATATAAGATTTCGATTATACATGAAAAGAAAAAAAAAATCAGCATATTTCTACAAGTTTTCTGGTTTGTATTGTTTAAAAACTTTGATTTGAATAAAGTATAGAATAGACAACTTTATTTCTTAGTTCTCTGACGTAACTTAAAACCCTCAACTCAACCATTATGCCTAGTTTTATCCTACACAACTACATGCATCCAAATCACAGTCAATATTTATAGGTAGCCACCATTTAATTGGTAAACTCAACAATTTGAAGCTGCCTCCCACCCAAATGAATCAAGATACAGTTCCATATTCAAAAACGGTTAGGAATCTTGGTTTGATTATAGATCAGAGACTCTCTTGGCAACAACATATAAATTCCATTCGCAAAAAAATCTTTTATTCGTTGCATAATCTCAAAAGACTCCAAAGATTCTTGCCAATTAAGACCAAAATCCTACTCGTTCAATCCTTATTAATACCGATCCTTGACTATGCAGACATTGCTTTTATTGATCTAAATGAGATTCTTTTGACTAAAGTTGAGATACTACAAAATGCAGGCATCCGATATATTTTTAACCTCAAAAAACTGATCACATAACCTCTTACAGAAATCAGCTGAAGTGGACCACCATACGTCGAAGACGTGATCTTCACATTTTGTGTCTAGTTTTTAAAACATTATTTTAAACGTCCTCCCCATATTATCTTAAAGAAAAATTCGAGTATCTGGCGAGTCATGGTTTACCTTTGCGATTCAAAAGAGAGCGTCTTCTAGCAGTACCAGCACACAGTACGAACTTTCTGTCCAACTCATTTCTTGTTCATGGTGCTCGCTGTTGGAACAATCTTCCTTCGAAAATCAGGACGATAACAACTTTTCCTTCTTTCAGACGAGCTGTCAAAAATCACTTCCTTTCATTGAATTTAGTATCTGACTCCTAAAACCCTTTCCCCTATGCATGTGCACGCTGCAATATATGTATGTTCTACTTTTTTTATTATAATGTGTCCATGAGTGCATTGTTGCCTGCATGTGTCTTTTTCATTTGTTTGCTTTATATTGTATTTTTGTTTTTTTTTCTTATTTATAATATTACTGTAGATATGTATGTGGATGTATGTAGGTATATTTATGTCTGTTTTTTTGTTTTGTTTTTTGATTTTAATAACCGAGTTATTTGGAAGACATCGCATTTTAGCGATAAACTCGCCCTCTGTACATTGAATTGTATAAATGATATTTTCTATGTTAATTTGTATTATTGTAAGCAATGTACAGTGAAGAATAAAATAAATAAATAAATAAATGCCAACGTAATATCTTAAGGCTTTTCATTCTTAATTATAACCTTCAACGGCAGATTCACGTGTAGGAAGTAGAGAAGCAACAATAGTATATTTAACCGAAATCCGAAAACCGAATATATTTTATTTTACAAAATACACGGCACAAGCTTATTACATATTTGGATACAATTTTACTAACATAAACAATAACAGTGACATGAAAAAAGATAAAACAAAGCACTGACAGACCAATGGTAAACAGAGAAACATTAAAAAATAAAATTATGCAAGATCGTGTACCATGGTGAGAGCGTGCGGTACTCCCGACCGCGCATCTTCTTGTAGGTACCTACATACATCATAGGTAGACATACCGTATGTTCTTGGAGCGCGGCACATTTTTTCAATTTTTTGTGTTCCATCGTAATTGGAACGTAATCAGAATTCTAGGGGCAATGTATGTAAAATGCCTCGGGACAAAGCAAATATTTACGGTTGGTACCACAAACCTCTCTGCCAGTCTCGTCCTAGTTCTATGAGAATGGGCAAGACGCACGTGTAAATTAATACTTTGTCTTCAAATATTAAACAAATTGTCTACAATTTAGTTAGAAACAAAACAAATAACATCAGTTTACAAAATAAAACCAAAATTATTTCAGTACAATCATATACAATTCAATATTGCATCTACTAGAACATTAGTTTAGAAAAACCTCTTGAAGCCTTATACAAATATTTAAAAGTATGTCACAAGTTTTTCAAAGAAAAATAATAAATATGTATCTTCCACAAATACCCAAAAGGGGTATAGAATAAATAAGTATTTGACATTTGATTATAATGAAAAATCGAAAGCATACTAAATTGAAAAATATAGAGAAAAAGGATTTCTTGGGAAGCCAACGTTATTTTCAATTATGGTTTAATGAGAATCCAATATAGAAGGTTGACTTTGATAAGTACATTGATTAGCCAGTCTTAGTTTCTTATGTAATTCAGATTTTTCTGAAAAGGATATATAAATAAAGGAAATTTAGACTAATGCCAAACATTTCCGCTTCGATGATTGGAAGGAAATAAACACCAAATTTTATTTTCACAAACATAACATAATATATACAGTAAATACTCAGAGACTGGTGAAAGCAAATACTTATCAAGACTCACTATTTGCTAAATATAATATAAGCTCGACTCTTAAAAGGTACACAGATATACTTACGTATGTAAACACATCTACCCATTACTTTTCAACAGAAAAACATTTTTACGTCATCGTTATGTAGAATATTGATTGCTAATAATTTATTTATCCAATATAAAAAAAAAACTGTTTCGATAATAGTCGCTATCTGTCTGTCAACAATAAAAATAGCTAAATTCGTACAAATTATATATTTTCATAAGCACGATGAAATTTTATAAAAAATAATAAACTTATTCCAAAACAATGGAAATTTATTCTGTAGTATCCTGCAAATAATCAAATAGGTATAAGAAATTCATCATTTTCAATTCTAAATTATTAACTTTAATAAAAAATCCTACGTGAAGCATTATAATTACATGGTTGTAGTTAATTTGTTAGTTACCTTACTTCTGAGAGTTTTTATTTGACTATGAACATTCACACTAATAATACTTTTGGAAAAGTAAGTACGTTCCGACATCTGAAAAATCGGTAATTATGTTGGCTGACCTTCAATTTATATAAAATATATATGAAAGACTGTATGATCTAATTTTCATTCGAAATGCATGTGCATCGGCCATTCTGCGAGATGGTCCTGATGATACACATGATCACAATGTTGAAACACTAACCTTTTCGACGAATCCAATCTGCACGTTTTGGTGACAAGCCGTGTCTCGTCCCGTATGCAAAGGCAAGAGCCAAGTCTCTGCCAGACTGTACGCAGTGAAATGGAGTAAAACATTCATCTTATATTATCTCCTGCGTAAAATTACATGATCTTTCATTAATGGAATGCATGTTGCACATACATTTCGAATGAAAATTAGATCATACAGTCTTTAATAATATGCGATACTCCTCGCATACTGGATTAAAAGTTGTGTCGGCCATTCTGCGAGATGGTCCTGATGATACACATGATCACAATGTTGAAACACAACACTTTTTCGACGAATCCAATCTGCATGTTTTGGTGATAAGCCGTGTCTCGTCCCGTATGCAAAGACAAGAGCCAAGTACAGAATTTGACCAATGTATATTTATTTATTGATTTATGTAAATATTTACTTACATATAGTTTTTCCTCTCATTTGTTACAAATGCTTATCTGCTATTTTACCATACAAAGAAAATAGTTAAGTATAGAGATTCAAGGGCAATTATTATGAAAATATATCGAAGGAAATAATAATGGCACGCACAAGGTGAAGACATTTATTACTACCAAGGGAAATCACGATAATTTAATGTTATAGTGCGAATAACTACATGAAAAGATTATACAATACACTACTTCAAAACATGGAAAAAAATTAGGAGGGAAAGGCTAATAACCAAAGTGTTAAAAAAAATATGAAAACTTGCCCAGTTAGTTCAGGGTCTAAATTGATGACAACATTTACTTAATTTTGAAAATATAGGTACCTACTCGTACCCTATCTATTGCCTAGCATCGCACAAGACACGTGAACCAGACAAAGAAGACGGTGAACCAATTCAGCATATCAAACTTTTTTTCCAACTTCGATAATTTGATGACAATAGTTAATATCTTTAATAAGAAATAATAAAAAAAACAGGTAAGTTGATTTCATGAAATAAATGTTTTCCGTTATATGTGTACCAATAAAATGAGTGTAAATTATATTCCGTCGGTATGTTGGTACAGCACGAAGCCTGCAAGTAAAACCTGACACATCATTATTGTAAAATACTCTAAATATAATATAATTATCTTGAATCATGTTGATGGGTATTGATCTATAAAGAAAGGCGTAATCCCTTTACAGGTAAATTCTTTTTCAAATTGGAAAACCGCTAGTACCTTCTAAATTTACATAAAAGGAAAAACAAATGGATCCGACAATAAGTCAACATGACACCGTAAATGGCAAAATAATCACTTAAAGAAACCATTATTAACACAAATTTCAACTGAAATAAAGACAACGCTTTCTTTTTCAAAAATATTCAAAAGAAAAGAGAAAAGAAAATAGCTTCGTATCACGAGAAAATGTAAAATGTTGAAGCATATCCAGAATGTCACTTCCTCTGAATGTGGAGTAAATTATTTGTGTCGTTGTTTCTACTGTAGGAGCTTGTATTTATCTATATACCTAGTACCAATATCTTAATAATTCAGTCCAATTATGTGGAGCTGAGAAGGGTCTTGGTATTATTCTACTCATATTACAAAGTGAAGTGAATAGTAAGTTCTATATAACGACGTTATTCAGTGGAAAAACGAAAGAAACTAAGGTATTGGGTACATCTCAAAGGTAAATATTTTTCTAATAATTTACACATACAGCTATTGTATCGATATTATTATCTCATTCCAATTCTTCCTTTATACGATTTCAATAGTATTCTCCTAGGAATACGTATTTTTTAAGAAAGTTCCGATAACCATATATGTATGTATATAGGGATGTTGCGTTCATAAAACGTAAATTGATTTGCAAAACAAATTGAAGCAATGAAATTGTAAGCGATGTACGAATATTTTGAATGAAATAAATTACTTGTAGAAATAAATAGTCAATTTACTTGTCACGCAGGCACATAATGTCAGTTACTATTCTTTTTTGGGCCATTAAATTTCTACAAGAAATTTCGTGTCTGAAAATTATATCGCCTTAGCCTCTATAATAAGTTGAAAAAGTTGAATGAAATATATTATTTCTTTGTGATGTATCTTCTCGGAAAATAAAATGACAATTATTGAAAATCTGCATGTAATTAGATGTAAAGCAATATGAGTAAAAGCAAGGAAAATATCATTGAAACATTTGCATAAAATTAACGACTAAGAAACGAATAATTATATTATGTTAAATAAGTTTACCTAAGTAATTACATGAACATCAATGGGCTTGTTCGGGTCAATGCCCGGAGTTTTTATTTTTATTAAATGAAAATTATTATTTTAAATTGCCAGAGAGCAGGAGATATCATTATGTTATACTGCCAAGCACTCAACTGGGGGTTATTTGGTCTCAAAAAAACATTAAGTATTTTATAAAACATGTACGAGTACAACAATGAATAGATAATATTATGAACGTTAAAGCCGCAGAATTACAAAACTTATAAGTAACATGTTGCAAACAAAGATCATAAATCTTTCATATTTCAGGCATGTGCCAACTTATCAGTGAACACACTGAGTGAACATTTTGCTACATTTTAAATACATCTACTTATTTTATTAGTACTATAAAAATTCAATATATATCTATACGAATATGTTGTACCTACATATGTACTGTTATATTTTCTTCGAAGTATGTACAAAACTTTAAGATGTATTTTCTCAAAATCCAATCTTGATAGACAATATTGATCGCCAAGTTTAATGAAATTGAAGTGGATGAGCCTCCGTATAGTTTAATCTTTCATACTAACAGGATATTGAAGGATACATACTTGAAGCATATTGAAGAAACCAATCTCAGAGTTATTTTACGTTACTATTCTGTAGTATCTGTATAAATAATATATAATAGTATCTTGTGTTGTGTAGGAAGATTACATACAACTACATACTCTTTCACTTTCACGTCCAAAAAATTATTAAGACATTTCATGGTAAATATAACAATCGAACACCTGTTTTTTCATGGAAGGTACTCAGTGTAGAGCTACGAGAGGTGTGTTTGCTTTTAAGCAGTTTATTTTCGGCTTGCAGTGTGGCAATGGTTGTTGACAGATATCCAATATTTGCCATTAGACTGTTTGTAGCCAGTGTTATTTGGCATCTCAAATCATTGTTTAAACGGCCATTACATTCTTCATTGCATTATGTTTGCTTTTTATTACTATTGAACAAATTGTTATACTTGTTATAACATACTTCTGTATTTAAAGGGACTGGATGGAAAAAAATACAAAGCGATAATCATGTCACTACATTATTATGTCTCAAGAGATTTTCATAATAACATGATGTTTAAAATTATCCGCGTGGAAATCTTATTTTAATGCAATATCTACTACTACTACCACACCATCACGGCATGTTCCACAAGTGGGGTAGCAGGCAGACCAGCATTTATTTATTTCTATAACGAGTTTCATTACGGTTCCAGCTTTTAATATATATTTAGAATAACAGCATTAATATATTTTGTTATGGCATTCATCGAAATATAAGTTCCACTTTCGAGTAAAATTAATATTATTTCTCTTCAAAATAGGTATATGTTAAAATTGCTACAATCTCTTTATGTATGCTATATGTATATGTATGCTTTATGTATACGAAAATTAGAGTTCGTCGGTAGCCTGGAGGTAGAGTCTCGACCTCGTGAACAAGGGGTCCGCGGTTCGATCCCAGGTGCTGCCGAACTCCCTTTTCACGACACAAGTTTGTAGCTTACTCTGAAAGGTGTATAAGGTTGTGTTTGGGTTTGTAACAAAACCCAGATATACCTATCTTTTATTTTTAAATATATCTTCTCTGTTTTATCATGAATATGTATTCAAATTACATGAAGATATTTATGTAGGTAAATGAGAATTTGATGAATTATTTAATATTCTTTGTATTAATTTTATCCATCAACTTATTTCATTATTATGAAATATATCTGAAATTGAATAACGGTATTCCCTATTGAATAACGTAATCATTTTTATATCGGAATATAATTAGGAATTTGATTAAAATACAATATGATATCGAAAAGAAATTTGATTTATAATGAAGTTGTAAATTTTACGTTTTCAATAATTTGCTTTTATTGAGAAGCATATTCTTATGAAAAAAATCTTAATAATGAGATACGAATTGAATCTCTTATTACTGTTGTTTAACATTAATTTTTAAATTATGATATCAAATTACAAAAGATAACGTTTTTTTCTGTAGTTTATTTTTGGAATATAAGAGATTTAGAATTGATTATATGTGATTATGTGATTCATGTAAGAAGTATGAGAATTACATCATATTAGATGAAAATTTTCAGAAGTTTATCGAAGTTTTTAATAATGTGTATATTTTAAAAAATTGTCTCATTATTCAAACACGTGGGCTTGATAATTTGTGATCAGAATAATGATTACGGGTTTTTGTTTCGCTTTTATAAGTGAGGTGTGACGTCTTAACTTAGAATAATATCTTTTTAAGTTCTCACATTACATTTATTGTATACGAAGTACACAATTATATGAAATATACAATTATCGACGAAAAAACGTCACAACTTATTAAAATGATGAAATCGATTGGTGTTAAATTTGATAATATAAAGGCAAAATATTGAATAAAAGATTAAAACATTTTTTTTTTTTTTTTACCTTTAAGTATAAAAGAAAATTTACATATTCTTTTTCTTTTTATAAGCTAAGAGCTCATAGTTACATGTTAAAAGGTTTTTAAATTTATACGAATATTTTTTTTAACATATTTACAATTTTTAATATTTCTGAGAAAAATATTACTTATTATTAAAACAGGGCAACCTTGTGAGGCTGCTGCAACTTAATTGTAGCCAATTGGTGATATATTGTCTCAACGTTTGTACATTGATATTGATTGAATAAAGTATTTATTATATATTAATTATACCATAATGGCATATTCCACGAGTTAAATAGTCAGCAAACCAGCCGAATATTATAAATATGCAAGTCTTGCTTTACATAACCACCAATAATATACATAGTCAGTATGGGTGGCAAATCTCTAAAAAATGTAAATATCGTATACAGGTGTATTAATTTAGTTGAAATTAACTAACCTTAAGAGAGTTTGACTTTAACTCATTGGTTAAGGATAATAGTGATCAAGTTGAATATCGCATTATAGATAGTTGTAAGAACTGCATACCAAGTGCTAATAATATATAGGTAGTTAATTGAATCACTTCTGATATCTGGGATTGTCATTACAACAATGTGTAATAAACATTTATTATTGAAACACTTGATTCGATGATTGCTATACTCACCTTAGCGTTGCCTACTCAATGTCTGTATAATAGGTACCTACATGAAATTCATGTGTTTACATGGATTCACTATCCAATGTTATTGCTCATCATCGTTATCAATAAGAATAAGGATATTTTATTATTTTCATTAAATGTTCATTAATTTCTCACATAATTCTCACATCACAAGATAAACCATAGCCACTACATTATATAAGACGTATGTATATTATATACTAAATAGTCGTCAATGATAATATTATTTTAATACATCAGAATGGCTCCAGAAAGACTTTCTTTATTAGGAAAGTGAACTAAGAGTAGTTAAATAAAACACACTCAAGAATAATAAAATTCTCGTAACGTTATTTTCATTGCTGTAGCCGCCCGTGCCCTGTACATTTCTATTTATCTTGGCAGCACATAACCATTTGGAGCCATTAGGAACTAAAATAATTATTATGGCCTTTCTTTAAGATATATAAAATGACTAATTGTTCTTCGGTAAACAGCAAACCTGAGTGCTAACATTATTCTGAAATGATTACATAGGTACATCTTTAATAATATTTTGCTTCGACATCCGTTATTATACATCCAAAATATTTTTTTTTTGTTTGCATGAAGAATTTTGTGACCTATTTGTTTATTGTATTCATTAAACGGCCGACTAATACATTTGTGGGAAATGCTGTAATGTTATGAATGAAAATCGAACGACTTCTAAAATATTAGAAGACGAATTTAATTTTTTGACAGAAAGAGATTAAAGTGTGGTAAAACCAGAATTGCTTTAGTAGCATGTAAGAGCATATGGTAGAATTTCGTAATACGAGTATTATACTCACTCAGTGTTAATCTCCAAAGACTAAGCAATTCGCAGCCAAGTGAGTATTAGCAGAGTACCTTTACCAAAATATCTCGGATATTGTGGGTGAAACATAAACAACACCTAGTGAAAACTGTTGATGTTGCAGCGTGAAGCCTTCCTGTAAAGGTCAACGGAAGATGGAAGTAAGGGAAATGTGACTTACGACGTAACTTTCCGGAAGTTATGAAGCAATATT
The DNA here is from genome assembly GCA_947579605.1 of Athripsodes cinereus. Classification (NCBI taxonomy): domain Eukaryota; kingdom Metazoa; phylum Arthropoda; class Insecta; order Trichoptera; family Leptoceridae; genus Athripsodes; species Athripsodes cinereus. The sequence goes on from OX388310.1 coordinate 12,710,630, forward strand.
TCTCGGTGTATCTGAATAATAAAGTATCACTTACAAACTATAATGTTTCGATGGATATAATATATTATTGTTCCATGTTTATTTCCGAGGAAAAAAAAAACAGGTATTATCTTGTTTATAATATAGGAAGGGAATGTTTATTTTATCTTGCTCTATTATTCTGTCTAAATGTAGGTACCTTGTATTTTGTTATTTAATTTATAAAGATTGTATTTTTCTTTCAGGCTACAAACTACAAATTGTTATATAATAGAATTAGAAGAATGTATTACGTGAGTAAAATTGGGTATTTATACAACGGCCTACGCACGAATCCGATAATACGAGTACCTACTCCAAGTGTGTTAGTCACCTTACTAAAAGATGTGGTCGGAAAAAAGAAAGCCCAACATTTATGTTTTCTTTGACTAACATTCCATTAGAATCGAATTCGAGCCACGTTATAATGAAATGTCTTTATTTTCATCAAAAATAACGTAACACCTTTGATCATAATCAATTTAACAATTAATTATATTAATTAAAGAAAGAATACATATTTCATTTTCATCTGGATTTTAAAATTAATGATAGGTATGTAAGTATATTGTATAATTAAAGTTTATTAGGTACTTATTCTTACTCTGTTATTAAAGTAATAAGAGTTTATTGTTATGTAAGTTTCATTTTTTACTTCATGGTTAATATGAAATTCCTGAAAGGCTGAACATTAAATTAAAAAAACAACAATTATTTAAATTATAAAAAAAAATAGGAAAAACTATTAGTATCGACTTAAAAATACTATTATTATATTTTCCTGTCAAAGACCGTTGAAATTATTTACTCTTCGTCCTTTTCTATACAAACCATATTTATAACTTACAGTATTATAAAAATATTAGTATTCAAATTTTAAGTATTATTATTTCACTGAAATTTAATTAATAAATCTCTTGTGAAAATCGTATCTGACTATTTCTAAGAATTGGATTAGTACGAAAGTATTATTTTCTTATTATAGACTCGCCATTGTTCTTAACTATTTTTATAAGTCCTTTGTTTGTTATTATTTATAAACAAAAATTATAAATCATTTTTCATTTTGAATATTTTTATATTCAACCAAGTATTTACATTTAATTTGTTTGGAAAATTTCTTGATTCTCTAATAAAAAGGCGTTTAGGCGGGCGGTTGACAGGGCACAGTGGAAGAGCTTGTCGCTTGGTTGGGGTCATGGTGGTCACGATCCTCAGCATTGAGGGACCGACTTGGAAGAAGAAGAATAAAAAAATAAACTATTTTTCTAAGTGAATTAGTCAGACGATTGCATTGATAGGTATACGAATCGCATGGTATGAATTTTGGGCATCATTTTATTTATCACAATACCTATTTATATTTTTTCGATTGTAAAATTTATTAAAAATTATGGTTCTATTTCAGAAAATAATACAATAGAAAAATTTACTTTTAATTATGATGTTTCAAGAAATTTTAAGCATATTGATGAATTATAATTAGATTTCCTGGGAATTTTTATTATAAAAGGATTAAATCTGTCATAATAATTCTTGTTCTTAGTAAACAGCAAGTAAAGTAAAACTGTCGGGTAAATAGCAACATTTTTATTCCTGTCCAAAATGATGATTTACTGTACTTCGTTACTCAGTACTGTAATTAATATACTTTTAATAGAGGATCATGATAAATTTTCTACTAACAACTTGAAGGGGACACGAAGTCTATTTTAATAAACTAAGACTCACGCTTCCGATGTGATAAAACCTTCTTACCTTTACAGTTTCACCGCAAGTATTTAGCTCAGTCTTCGACTATTGAATAATATATAAGTTACAAATAATTTGAGAAGTGGTTTTAAGATGATCCCAGTTGTTGAGTAACAAACTCGCTTATGAACTTTAGTCCTGAGAAGCTTCAAGTAACTTTCATGTTTTATATATGGAAACAAAGTTGGACTGAAAATCTTAACTCTTATTAATACGTAAACAGTATCGATCCAATTCATAAAAACAACGTAAAAAGAATTAAGTAGGTCGTTATGAGTGTTGGTAAATGTTTTAAAGAGTTTAAACAACTGCTAAAGTTAATAATTATTTCGCACGTTTCAGCGGTAAGCACAAGTTTCCTCACCTTATTAATAACAAATTTTAATACATTTTTATTTGTTTATTATTATCATTTTAGTGATTTTTATTTACTCACTGTTAACACGCACAATTTTGCGATACCACTACCATAGTTAAATTTTATATCAAACAATCCTAATGTTGAAACAGAAGGTAGCCATAAACCATTCACACATTAATAAGTTCTTATTAAAATTGTTATAAACACATATTATTTAACAACTTAGCTGTTCCCATTGGGGTAGTGAAATGGATGACAGTAAATGAATTAATTATTTAAGTATCCATTATATTTTATAATTGAATGTGAGTATAAACTTGTAGACAATATCTGTATTTTGAGATTTACTATTGTAAGTCTGTAGATATTTTGGATGTCAAATGGTATGAACATGTTACAAATGATGCTGTGCGCGCCGGCGCACCCAGCAGAGACCTGTAATCTCCGTAAAACAGGAGAGACGATGGTCCTGTCTGGGACATGTTTTGAGAATGCCTAATGATGGTTGGCCAAAAAGAGCACTGTTCTTCCGTCCGCAGGGGTTCCGTCGGCCCGGGCGTCCCTCTTTCACAATACACCGTTCCTATGACAAAGATATCAGAGCGTAAGGAATGTCGTGGAAAGAGGTGACGCAATTGGCACAGAGACGCTCTGAATGGAGGAGGCTGGTTTCTGCCCTGTGCTCCCGAGAGGAGCGTTGAGGGCGATGATGATGATAATGATGAGATATGTAAATTGTGTTTTCTTTTAGTACTGTGATTTCATTACCTTCAAAACTAATAGTAATTTATTATTATTCTTTAAGAAAGAAAATCAATAATAAAATGTATGTATTTGGTTCCATTTGTTTTATATCGAATTTCTCTATATCATTGGTTGTTATGAAAAATGAGATGCTTGCTCAACACATCCATTCTATTTTTAGCCAATTTATTAAAATTATTTTTTGGATGATGTAAGTTTAATAGCTAAGTAGTTAATTTATAAAAACACAATACATTTTTTTTTTCATTAAAAATTGAATGGTTTGGGATCGAAATCGGACATATCACTTTGTAGTTAAACTTCTAAACTATGTATGTTTATTCAGTATAAATTTTGAATTTAACTCCTCTTTTAATATAAATTTCACATATTTTTTCATGTTTTAGAAAATGTAGTTTATAGAACTTGATATTATGAACATTTCTACATACATAATTTAAAAAAAAAAATGAATTTGTCTACATTCGATTCCAAACCACACAAATTCGACCAACTTTGCTACTTTACAGTTTTATTTAATACGTTCCTTTTCTACAAGGGTAATTTTATCATAAGCCCGTTCAATTATTGGAGAATGGATAATCACATAGAAGGATTTACAGAATTTATCAGAATAAGTAGAGTTTGAACGGAACCTGAAATCGAAAATTAAAATATCCCGTATTCGTCTAATTAAATCATCCATTGATATAAAGTTTCCGTATCAGAATAAAATGTTTAATTTATATTCAAGTATTCAAGTTTACAAGGTATATCACATAATTGTATTTTCATCTTTCGCTTTAACATTAATTTCCTTCAGAAAAATAGGGAAAATCTGTTTCGAAAAAATGACATTTACGATTATGGATAATATCGGCAAAATTATCTATTTTTCATTAAAATATTATATCATTATAAATATAATATATGAATTCTATTTTCATTTAATTAATACTTTTATTCATTTTAACAAAAATCAAATATAAAACCACAAACTCATGATGTTTTCTTACCCTTTTTAGGATTATTGCCGTTCTGTTTAGTATTTTATTAATATGTTTGAAGTCAATACAAATTCAGTTTAAAATAACAAATCAAAAAACATCAAAATTTCCCTTTAGAAAACTCAAACAAAAATGGAATCGATGCTGATAAAGACCCGACACCCCAGGCAAATCAAATATAGCAGCACTGTTTTTATATAGGTATCTACTTTTATATAGGTAAGTATTCTTTTATTATTCATTTCAAAATCGTTATGGTCTTACATTCTTTTATATCTCCTATATTTCATAATCATACTCAAAATTTGGGTGGTCCCAAATTTTGAGTATGATTATGAAATCCATTCATCTACCATTGTCATTACAGAATGTCGATGTAAGCAGTTGTTTGGCAATTTTCTCAGTCATGATTCAGTATTTATCTTTTGTTGTAATATGTTTTTCTATCAATGTGTTAAATTTTATAATTTTTACTTCCTGAGTTAATTCCTCGAAGTTCAAACAATTTACGTAATAACAGATAAATTTAATTGAGCTAAATTAAATATATCAATAAAATTATGTATTTTTCACAATAAAATTCGTTTGGATATCTACATTTAGTATAAATTTTACTAATTGACTTTATTAATTGATTTTGAACTGGTACTGATTCATAGTATATTTTATATGATGAAAAAAGTTAAAACACGTTTGTTGTTTAATTAGCATGTGGTTTTAACATTCTATATTTAACTTGTTTTTATACACCATTGCACATGTAATAACCGAATCTTTAGATTGTCTTGTAAATAGTAATAATCAGATCAAAATTAGAACGCAACTTCATATTAGTTGAATTATTAATAATATTACACTTAAATGCATTTGAAGTATGATTGAGTTGATAAAAAATAACAATTATTTCCCCTCCCCCCCTTCGACATCTTTCTCACAGCTTTTTAGAGACCCATCCACATCACATCCATCAAGTCTCTTAATATTACGAGCATCATTCATTTGAGTTCGTCGGTAGCCTGGAGGTAGAGTCTCGGCTTCGTGAACATGGGGTCCGGGGTTCGATACCAGGTGCCGGCATACTCCCCTTTCACGACACAAGCTTTTAGTAGCTTTCTGTGAAAGGTGTATAAGGATATATTTGGGTTTATAACAAAAACCCAGATATATTTAAAAAAAAATAAAAAAAATAGTAAGTCTCCGATGATGAAGTCCCTCTGTGAAACTCTGTGATCGTTCTAATAAATAAATATAAAATGCTAATGGAAATAACATTAATGTAATACAATTAAGACACCTTTAATTTTGGTAATTAAAATTGATAGAATGTTACCAGGAATTCATAAAAATTGCAATTGAAAATGAAACAAAAAAATAATCGATACAAATTGTGGTTGGTAGTTCATTCTATCTTGAATATAATAATATTTATTAATCTGTAGTTCATTTCATCGAGATTACGATGAATCTGTTCCCAGAATATCAATTATCACTTCTAAATTTATATCTCAACAGGTTACCTCTGTTGGCAACCATTACGGATAATTATTACTGAGTTGTGAAGGAAACCTACGAATTTTTCAGTAAAACCATGTTTTTCTGTTATACTTTTCACAGAATCAAGTATAAGAAACTTACCACAATGACTGAGGTTGCCTTGTTTCGAAAACACAAAGGTGGTACGCCGCGTGGGCGAACCAATTCGATACCGGTTCCTGTTCTCCTTAAAGAAATATTTATAGCAAGTTTTCCTTCCTTCTAGTAAAAGGCGCAAGTTCTTCTGTTATACTAGTGAATTGTCGTGTCATTATATTCAAATTATCACTCCCTTGTTACAATAAGACTAATTAAAAACTTAAGACACGATTTTCCAAGCGTCAAAGAATTTCGACAATCAATTTTTATGCGCGGTCTTTTTTTCTGATAGTTTGTAACAATACGATACTTTTGAAATATAATATTATTATACTCTATGCTTTTGAAAGTCATTCGATGTGTTGCCACTTGGTAGTGTTGCCAACATCAAAGAAAACTCCATAAACAATCTGTGCGTCGCTAATAAATAATATGTTACATTAATTGAAGCTGAAAAGAAACTTTCAATAATTTAATAATTATTATTCACTTTGTGATAGGTACTCAGCAATAAGTATAAATTGTATACTCTTATTCATAATTGGTTCACATTAATTACCATATTATTATGTGGTTAAACCAATTTTTTTTTCTAATACACAAAAAAAAATTATCTATTACACTTAATGTTTAAATATTATTAAAGTTTTCTTAATTACATGTAAAGGTGTACTTATCGGCACGTGTAGTAGTTCTAAGTATGTATTTTTTTCGTTTCGTTTACACAACGTTTATTTGTTGAAAATAATGATGTTGCAAATTGGAATCACACAAAGAAATATATGAAACCAACTGAGGAACAAAATTTTTAACGAGTTTAAGCCAGTCTGTTTTTCAGGAAAATATGAAATGTATCGGAAACGTATAATCTGAAGTTATTTTTAAACACTCATACAAAAGAAGTTAAACAAAAAATGAATAACAAAATAATATTGTGAATTTTACTCATTTTTTATTGTGAAAGAACAAACTAATGCAATGAAAATAAACTTTTACAAATATGATGACTTGTTTGATTCCTTTGATAATAGACACATATTATTCTGTTTCTTTAAAGCTAGTATAATGATCTGGGAAATTTAGTCATATTGCAATACCACTTGTAACCAATTTTACATGATAATATAAGCCCTTTCATATGCAGGGGTGGAACCAGTTTTCATGAAAATATCTAATTGATATTTTTATATTCGTACAAATAATAGCGGAATAAAATCTGTTTTTAGCATTCACTGCATCTCTCATTAGTGTTACCAAGTTGTGTGTAGTGGCCGGGTAGTAGGTACTGAGGGAGTAGTCAAATGACTTATTAAAAGAATAATTATGAAGAGATTGTCTTCTACGTGCCATGAAACAAGACACTCAGGATATGACATATTATCTCACCATGGCACATAAAAAATTACAAAAATAGTTTCAGATTTGAAATATAACATCACACATCGCAGCAAGTTATCGACTTGGATGAACGACTAAATAATCTCGGAGCGATAAAGTTACCTCACCTAACAAATTTCTTCAATTTTTATACCTGTACACGTAAACTTGGGTAAAAGAACAGTAAAGTAAATAAATAAACTAAGCGTAAGTATGTACCTACATATGTAATGTTGTAATGGTTTTGGAATAAGATGTTTTTTTATGACTTAGAGTTTATTACGGATTTAATACCACTTTATACCCACCAATCTTGTAAATATTTAAGTTAAGTCATAAAACATGAAACCGAATAAATTTGTGGTAGTGTTTTAATGCATACATATTTAAAATAGTTGGAAGAAATCGAAATACTGTAATAAACTCGTCTGCTGTGAATATATTAATACTTTTGTTTATGATGTACTTTTTGTTTATGATGTATTTAAATATTGTACAAACGCACACAAAACAAATTTATTTTATTTATTTATTTTCTCGAAGAGAACAAACAGTCAACATAACTAGTATTACAACAATTAATATTAAATGCAATATAGACCACAAGAGTCCCCCTATATTACCTTCTTCTTCTTCCTAATCTTTCATTAGACTCAGAGGTCTGTTCATGCAGGAGGGTCCTCTTGCGATGTGGATGCCTAGCTGTCCTTCCAACGTTTAGGGGGTCTTCCGGGTAGGCGTCGTCCATCAGGTAGTCCATGTAGAACAAAATTTGGGATTCTGGTGCTACCCATCCTCTGGACGTGTTCATACCAAAATCTTCGGCGTTGTCTTCCCCATCTATCCTGGACCTCACATATCTCCCGGATTATGGTATTTCTCACACGATCTCGCAGACTTTTTCCGGCAATGGCTCGCAAAGTTCGCATCTCTGTTGTACGTAGCATGATTTTGGTTTTGGTTGTGTCTGCCCTTGTTTCTATGCCGTACGTGAGTATTGGGTGTACACATGTCTTGAAGATGCGAACCTTACTGGCCGTTCTCATGTCTTTATTCCTCCAGATATCGTCTCTTAAGCAGCCTGCTACGGCTGCAGCTTTGTTTACTGCTTTACAGCTTTGTTGGGGAAAAAGGTGGTGGGCATTGTCTGCTATGCTGACGACGCTACAATTATAGCTGACAATAAAAATGACCTATAGACAATGCTCACCAAATTCAACGAAGCTTGCGCTAAGTACAATATGATCATTTCTGTGCCTAAAACAATATGCATGACAATCTCGAAAGAATCACTTGAATGTGAACTGAGCATAGGTGACCAGCAAGTCGAACAAGTAACGCAGTTTCGATACCTCGGCAGTGAGCTACTAAGTTCTTATGATCTCCCCAAAGAAATACGACCTATATTACCACAGTTTAAAAAATTCAAAGTTCAAAATACACGTCACATCCTTCTTATTCATTTAAATAAAAATTTGAAAAAAACCCGATGTGTTTTATTTGTCATTAATTTAATATTAAGGTGATTTAATGGACTACTTAGATAATGTTAAAGAAGTATCTATTTTTTTTCTTCAATAGGATTTCGTTGTTAGAGCACAAGTTTAAGTTTATTTTATTCAACTCTTAAAGTTATTGATTGTTTATAAGTTTACGTAACGACATGATCCTTAACACGGCATAACACACAAGTGGGACAGCCAGCAGACAAGCTGCGTGTGAGGAATCCCACCCTTGAAGATGATGAAATATATATCTATTTTTTAAACATCTGCTTTTTACAGGGAAATTGAAAAATCAGTCTTTTGTTCTTTATCGGATGCTTCTGGTAAATAAAGAAAAAAATTAAAAACCTCTAATGATATTTTTGAGTAGGCACTTTTTTACAAAACTACTTCACACAAAATTAAAAGCTTTCAAAAGTACCTACGATAGTGATACCACTGACAATCAAATGAGCCAAAACAAACAAAATAATATTTTAATACCGAGTGCTTACAAGAATAACTCTGTTAAATTTTACTTGTTTTTTTCATAAATGTAGAATGAAAATGCAGCAATATATAAATAAAAAAAACGTTAAAAATAGTCGAAGGAAAACTATATCTTGTCAAATTTTGATCAAATGAATTATTAACTGATGAAGCCCTGATTTTGATTTTTAAATCTACATCTTTTTGTAAGAATTACATTTTATTTTTTAACGTGAATTATTAATAATTATGTAATTTATTTATAAAGCATAACGACTTGATATAAAAGTAAGTACAAAAAAGTTAGAACTATGTAGTTAAACCAGTTATATTATTAAAAGATGTACTTATCTGAAAGAGAAGGTGGGAGAAAGCGCAGAAAACAGAAAAACACGAAAATTAATTTGTATAGAATGACTGTGTGTTAAATAAGAGAAATCGACATGCGTTTATCAGAGATTATATGAATCCAGAAAAAGTGAGTGGTAGAGGAATTGGAAGAAAGTGGTTTTCCTGGCTTCAGAAGATTCAAGAGTGAAACGGCATGAGAGATATGGAGGAGCTGTTTCGTGCTTCCCAAGAGAGACAATATCTATCTCAGGTGATCGTCAACGTCGGGAGGACTCGACAAAATACGAAAAGAAGAAAAAGCGAAATAAATTATAAAAATAGTTCTATGTGGCGTTCCGTTCTCTCTGCCTACCCCACTTGGAATATGGATAGTTTCACCCCGATATAGGCTATTATGGCAGTTTAATGCAATTTCCAACAATCATCATTGATAGTATTATTGACTCAACAAACGAATGAGAAACAAAAGTTATTATAATGAAAAATTTAGTTTCACCAACACGATATTTAGATAATAATTATGTAAATAACATATTTTATGCAAATGTAGTGAGAAACCTTCTACTTATGTTACTGAACGTATTATAACGAAGATACTTAGATTAATTTGAATTCAGTCTCGAATAATAATAAACATTTTGTGTCGTCAAGATATGTATAAGCAAGTACCATGGAGATAGTTACATCATTAGAAGGTTCTCAGTCAAACAGAATGTGAACTGAAATAAAAATAATTACATAAATATTGTTCTATTACGGCAACCATTTGAGTCACGCCGAGTTAGTTTAACCAACAAATTAACGCCTGTGTTCTTAAAACGCTACAAAAGTATGTATTTTAAAACGCATATTGCAAAGGAAACAATATTATATTCCATCGATTAAGAACCATATTTTCAATAATAGAACAATGCAAACTAAATACAAAGGTAGGCATGCAATTTCTATTTATGTTTGATTTGGAAATTAAATCGGTTGGACTGAATTTGTTTGTTTTAGACTGTAAATGTATACAAGGTGACATATATCTACAGTTGTACTCAGAATGCAAATATCTTTTCGCACAAACATAAATTTTGAAATTATGTGAAATTCCTTAGAGTTGCCAGCAAACAAGACTCAATTTTTCTTTAATTTTTCAAGTGTCCAATAACAGGTAAAGTTGTTCATGAAATATGATATAGAAGACATACAACATCTTCAATTCAGTGATGAGATGTACCACTCAACAAATTATTTAGTAGCAGGGGGATGAAAACACGCATATTATTGATTTTGTGGAGTAGCTTCCTCTAAGTTTCACATCCATGGTTTGTATGGTAGGTAAATAAGTAGATCTCTCAAGTATAGTAGGTATGTGTCTAGATGAGATGTTGAATTTTATAGGTACTTGTCAGAGTTGTGGTTTCTCCTGGAGTGTTTGTTTGCACCATCCGAATAATTAAATATTTACTTTACTGTCACGAATTATTAATTTGTCTATTATGTACACGCATTATAAATATATTACAAGGGTTATTATTTTTCTTTGTACCTTAATATTCTTCATTCCTCATTAAGGGCTTTCTGCTGAATAATGTGAAATCGGGTTATTGGAAGATATCGCGCTTCTGCGATAAACTCGCCCATTGCACAAATTTATTTGTCTGGTTCTACAATATTTATATTTTAATAATGTTTGTTTTTTTGTGCAATAAAGATTTTTTTTATTATTATTATTATTACAAATCAAATTTTATATACTTACCGACATATTCTTGAAAACTAAATATTAGAATTGTTTTTAACATACAGAATAGCTTATAATAAACCATTAATATCACTATTTGGTGTGTGTGTGTATTGTTTTTTTTTGTATTAATACATTGATATTTCACTCTTTATTGGATTAGGAGTCATTGCGCTTAAGTACCGTTTCTGATTTTCAAATTTACAAGCACTTTGTTACAAGTTTTTTACTTAAAATATTAAACATTTGCTTGAGCTCTCTTTTACTAAGACGGATCATTTGCCCACTACCATTGATTTCAAGAATTTTGATTGCAGCCTATCATTGATAGTGTCCACAAAAAGGTCCACCCATGACGGAAAATATGCGTGAAGTCATCAGACGCTATCGACAGTACTACGAATCAAATGCGTGCCAGTATAATTAACTGCCTAACGACGTCACAATGGGAAAATAATGAAAGAAAAGTTTTATTTTATCGATCCTTCTCAGGATATTCGTGATCAGCATACTTTTATTAACATGAATTGATAACATTTGTTCATATTCCTCAAACATGCGTGTTCCCCATTACATAACCACAATTAATAATATGCATTTTTATAACGCTAAACATATACTATGGAGCAATCTTTTAGTTCTAAAATGTCAAAGTTATTGAAATGACTGGCTTTAGATACTTAATGGACTTACTTCTTAGGATTATTTAAGTAACAATAAATAAATTCACCGCATGTATTTTATGGAAAGCCTACATGTTGGAAAGGTATAACTATATACTTAGACCACTTGAATATATCAAAAATATACGTACCTAATAATTTTACCCCAAAACGATGATGCTTAACAAAAGTTGAACTTTGTATACAGGTTTTTAGATTACCAATGCAAATTATTAAACCTTACGGGTTGGGGTCGAACCTTACGTAGGTACCGTAAATTCTATTACAAAATAAATGCTTTGACCCAATTCCACACATTACTTTCTTTTCTGGAAATATTTTTTTTTATCAAATACCAGAAAATATAATTCAAAGTGTTTCATATTTTGATAGTTAGTACATATTATTTAATCTTTTATTTTTTACTTACACTTTCAACGAAGTTTGTGAAATGTAAATTATTCCACTATTCAAATTTGGCAAGATTTTTATAGACTCAATGAGATGCTCATTTTGTAATTCGTTCTAAAAAGAAAGTTACTGTTGTCAGAACATAAAAAATAAAAGATTATTTTACTCTTAAATAGCAAACATGATATCATTACTTATCTTTTTGAATTCAATACATATAATCCGTATCACTTAATTGGATTGATCTGCAACAGTTTAATTTTCTTTTCTGCTCCTCTTTGTCTCTTTAAACAAATAAAGCTGTTTTTTAATATAATTTTGATTTTAATTTGAAGCATTTATAAAAAATACTCAAAGCTAAATAGATAAAGGTATATATTCTTGGAGTAAAAGTATAAAGATTTTGTTTGAAATGTAAACAAATTATAATACATTTTTTAACAAATGCATCAACTTATAAGTTAATTCATGCTATTTAAAGTAACCTTATATCAAAAAGTTAGCGTGTTATTTGACAATGTTATTGTGACCTATAATGAAACGAAAGTTATAATGTACATATACACTCACTCACACATACACACACACACTCTCGAAAGACATCCTAAAAAATGATCAATCAAAATTTCCCCAATTACGAGGAACTAATTACACTCACTGCAGGCCTCCAATTTATAAAAAAAACTCACCAAGAATTTTCTCGCCCGTGTTATTAGGTCTACATTGCCTAATATGAAATTCTTTTTCAACTTTTTTCTACCTCACACGCGATATTCAAATTGAGTGAAATAATAATACTGTAATGTTTTATTTCTTGAAAAGTACCTGTGTATTTGTTAAAGTTTATAGAGTTGTAACATTTTCACAGTTTCAGTTGAAACATTTTAACAATAATAATAATATTTCTTGCACAAAAAAGTAATTAATGAAAAAAAAAACATCAATACAAATGATTTTGTGCAACAGAAAATTTATCCCAGGAGTGTTATATCTTCTAACTAACACATCAAATCAAACCTTGCATAAAGAATCACAGAATTACTTAGTAATGTGAAGTTCACTACGAAAAATCTAATAACAACACTTTATAAAACGGTAGACAATACCGTCTAAGACCGTTCAATTTTCAAATCGATTTCAACTAAGAAGGCACGTATTTTGAAGTAGAAAATCAATAAAACGCTTTTTATAGAGCGACAAATACATCGAGAGCTTATCTGAAGTTCATATAGCGGTTTCTATAGAAATCTTCCCAGTAAAATTATATACCATTTTCTGATACATTTATCATCCCTACATTGCAATAAAAGCTTCTGCCTTTGTGAATGCAAAAAACTAAAAAGGAAACAATTTACAAAATACGGAGAAGTTTTGTAGAAATAACTTTATGCTGAGTGCGTATTTTCTTTTCTGAATTTCAAATACTTTCAGAATCATGAAAATTATATTCATGAATATTTATAAAATTCACCATAACTGCCAAAATTCACTACATTCAGTTTCACACAAATTAAGTAATTTTCGCATAAGAAATCCCTACTTCTATACAATATACCCTGAAATTTATAAAAGAATTCTGAATTAGAAAAAAATGAATTTGTTTACGTTTATACAGTTCATTAAATCTGAGTTTTATCTAAACACATCTAAACACTTTTGATTAGACTAGATTCACTAGTTTTTAAAGATTAAGAAAATAGGAAAAATAACCGATGTAGATTAGGTGTAATTAACATTACAATAGTAAATTAAACACGGATTAATACCTCTATTTTGGTGAATAAGTTGGTTAGATTTTTTTATATTTTAACAAAATTGTGAGGTTTAAAGGCAAATAAGCTCGATAATAATATTAATCTGGAAGCTTTGATGTAAGGGATTATAATATAACATCTAATATAATCAGGATTAAATAACTGAATACCCACCTAACTTCACTGAAACTTTTTAATATACTAACCAAAATCAGTATTTTGTTAGATTAAATTCTGTCACGCTTAAATGATCATTCTCCGAAAGAAGAAAAGGTTCGTAAACTCCATAATGTTTTACACGATAACACTATTATTCCTTTCTCAACCTAAAATAATGTTCCTCAACAGTATTATTATTTCAAATAGTGGATGTTAACGAATATTAAAACTTATGTATTTTATAAATAATTCACTGCTCCCTACATATTAAAATAATTTGTTTCATTAATGGTATTCGTTAGTGACAAATAAATCCAGAGAAATAATAATTATTGCTTTAAATAACTTGTCTACTTGATACTTTTCATATTAATCTGTAATATTAATTTCGTTTATTATTTTATTTGTAAATGCCTACAATTTAATTCTTTGATTCAAAGGGAATTTATTTAAACGCTTTTTACTGTATAATTGTTAATTTTTAATTAATAAATTAATGTTTCCATTATTCTTTATACTGAAATAATTATTTTATATAATAGGTACCTATATCTAGTCTTCTTTATTATTTACATTAAATTTACATTTTTAATTGTAAAGCATTGATGAAAATAATTTGGGACTCAATTAGTTCAATTGATTACATAAAACTAGTGAAACTTACCTGGAGTTCATAGTTTCAAAATCAAGTGAAGAAAACGTTGGAAGTCATATTTCTCCCAATAGGAAGAGACGAAATTGCTTTATAACATTTGCAGATGCGTGCGATAAAGTTTCTGTGTGTGCCACATATTCGTATATAATTATATAATGGTTGTAAATATTAATTTTATTTTCAGCAATGTTCTTCCAAAAGATGCAGAATTTTTATAATTTATGAGAGATAGAACTATGTCGTGGTGATAACTTACGTTTAGAAAACTAATACAGCACTGAAAAAAAATGCGTGTATATTATTATTATGTCTTAAATTTGCATCATTCTTCTTTTGTGGAATTAATCCGCAAAGATTCCAGAATAAGTTGCAGAAATCAAGAGACTAATTAGTCTGGGACTAAAAAGATTCGAAGCTTTAATTAAATTTTTCCTTTTTCGTTTTATCTTCAAATGTTTAAAATGACAGATAGATAGACGAATAATAATAATTATTATTCATACTGGGGATAAATCTTCCATGTCCGCTTTTGAGTAAGTATAATATAAATTATCTTTTTTTTTCTTGAGAAATTATTAATTCCACATGATAGTGAGGTTTGTGTCCCTTGTTTCATTTTTTCGCCACGTGGTTATAACTGGTGCATCATTCTGGGTGTCGTTGCAGTCTCACATTTTCTGCCTTACCACATACCGTCACTTACGTTTAGGACTTCCTCAGAGACTTCTATCTAGAAATTTGAGTTGTTGAGCCTCGTTTGACATTCCCTATGTTTTATAAATAGTATAAATAGTTTATTTTTCGATTTCAAGTAGGTTATGATTGTGTTGCCGTTGAGCTCATCAAGTCTGGTGGACCGGGGGCTCTCGCGTGGTGTTTGGAGCTTTTCAACGATTGTTGGAGAGAAGGTGTTACACCAGAGGATTGGAGGAGGGCTATCATCTGCCCCCTGTACAAAGGGAAAGGCTCTAGACTTGAATGCGGGAGTTATCGGGCTATTAGCTTGCTGAGCTCAATAGGGAAACTGTATGGTAGAATTTTGATTGAGAGAGTACGAAAGATAACTGAGTGAAAGATATGGGATGCGCAAGGAGCTTTTTTGAATGGCAGAGGGTGCACCGATCAGATCAGATCCCTGCGAATGGTTATAGAGAAGTTTCTGGGTAAACACCAGAGACTTTTTTGTGCGTTCGTGGATCTGGAGAAAGCATATGATCGAGTGGACCGGGAAAGGTTGTGGTGCGTGTTGTCGGAGTGTGGGGTGAGCAGCCGGTTGATCCGCGCAATATCTTCACTTTACGTGGGAAGCTCCGCTTGCGTGAGGGTAAATAACACTCTCTCGGAGTGGTTTGTCCTCACCAAAGGAGTGAAGCAAGGTTGTGTCATGTCTCCGTGGCTGTTCAACCTATGCATCGACTACTGTATGCGACCTGTGAAAGAGATGGATGTTGGTGTCGAGCTGAATGGGTTTCGGGTGAATGCATTGATCTACGCAGATGATTTGGTGTTAATGGCTGAGAGTGAAAGGGACTTACAAGAGATTGTTAGGTGTGTGTATGATAGTTGCAATTTGAATGGTTTGAAAATGAATGTTATGAAGACGAAAGTTCTTGTTTTTGAAAGAGAGAATGAAAAAACGATTTGCGAGATTAAAGTTGGTGACGAATGTTTGGAGCAAGTAAGTGAGTATGTATATTTGGGAAGTATGTTTACGAGGTATGGAAGATGCGATAGGGACATTGAAAGAAGGAAAGTGGCAGGTGCTAGAGTAAACGGTGCACTTCGACCCATTGTCAGCAATGACAATGTGTCGAACATGGCTAAAATGCTGGTGCACAATACCATTCTGGTACCGTCACTTACGTATGCAAGCGAGACATGGACGTGGTAGAAGAAGGACGAAAGTGGAATAAATGCAGTAGAGATGCGATCGTTGAGAAGAATGGTTGGTAAAACGCTGCGTGATAGAGTGAAGAATGAGGATATTAGAAGAATGAGCGGATGCAAGAAGAGTGTTGTGGACAGAATGCGCGTGAATAAACTACGGTGGTTTGGGCATGTTGAACGAATGAACGAGGTAAGAATGACAAAGAGGATATACTTATCTGAAAGAAAGGGTGTGAGGAAACGCGGGCGTCCGAGAACCACGTGGCTTGATCACGTGGATCAAATTCTCAAGGACGGCCGCGTGTTGAGTAAGAGGAACCGACGTGCGTGTATGAGGAACTGTATGAATGTGGAGGAAGCGAAGGAAGTGTGTAAAGATAGATCTGTTTGGCGTTCCGTTCTCTCTGCCTACCCCACTTGGGACACGGCGTGAGGGTATAGTATAGTATAGTAGTAGTATAGTATTAAATATCAGAACGCGAGATATGTATATTATCTATCTCTTGTCTACAAGATTGTAAATCACAGCATAGCAACTACATCACTTGGCGATCTTGAATTTTATACTCCAAATCCACGTCTCCGCAGTACCAATACATTCCAAGTAAGAGTTCACAATAACAATATCGGCCACTTTAGCCCAGTATCGCGAATATGCACATTATACAACATCTTATGTGAGAAAGGGTTAGAGGGGTAGATATATTTAACGACTCGTTGGCTGCATTTGGGAGGGAGGTGTGCATTATGTGGAATTGTTGCCATAGTTTGTTTCGAAGGTTCCCTTTTCGTCCTTTGTCTGTGACTTGTCGTCGTGCTGGGTGTGTGATTCGTCAGTTGCTCTACTTGGATTAATTACTTGAGTTTAATTGTGTTGTTGTTCTATGATTATTGTTGCATTATCGTGGCATATTGAATCAAATATATTGAATCACGCTTTAATTGAATTCTCTGATTGTGCATGCTGTAGACACTCTTAATTGTGGAACTGACCAGATCTTATTGTGTGTTTATAATTTATGTAGGTATTGTGTTGTCAGTTTTCTGTGAGTGTCTCTATAAAATAAAATAAAATATATCTTTTACCCGAATTTATGAAAATATAACCAAATAAAAATAATATTATGGAAGGTTACGTACCCAAACAGATATAGGTAGTTGATTTATGTATGATAAAAATGCTACGTGAAATTTTACGACGATTGAGCTATTTGATTTGGAATATTAAATTACATACTAAAAATTTCCATTGCTCAGGAGTATTCATGCTAAATCATTATATTTATCATAATAATTTAGAACATTTAAAATATTCTGCCCTGAAATGAATAAAATCATTTTTGAGGTATTTTACATCATGAATCCAGCGGTACCCATCCTGAATATCTTAACTTTTCTTGTGGAAGAGGACATTTTGCATCTCAACGCATCGAAAGCAGCAGTCAAGTCTAAAAATGCGGCAACGGTTTTTTCGCTTTTGAAAAAATAGTACAACAAGCCATAAAAGAATTATAAAGTAAGAGATTTAAAAAAATAAAAATATATCTGGGTTTTGTTATAAACCCAAATAATACCTTATACGCCTTTTACAGTAAGCTACTAAAAGTTTTTGTCGTGAAAGGGGAATTTGCCGGCACCTAGTATCGAACCTCGGACCCCTTGTTCACGAGGCCGAGACTCTACCTCCAGGCTAACTCGACCGAACGAACTCGACCAACTTAAAGATAAAGAAGGTGATATTACAATTTGAACAAAATAGAAATCTTGTTGGTACAAAGAGGAGAGTTTGTATGGCTGCTCCATTTATGCAGTGGTAGTATAGTATTAACTTTAAGAGTCCACGCCTCTACACCGTAAAGTAAGACTGACCATACATAACATTTGACCATTCTTTGTCTCAGCTTTATGTTTATATTGTCGTCACAAAGAAGGTTTTTCATTGCCTTGAAGCGTTTGAAATGTGGATCCACCGTAGAATGCTAAGAATATCCTGGACCGATATGATAACAAACATTGATGTTTTACGTAGAGTCAATGTAAATAGAGAATTGTTCACCACTGTTAAACTCCGTAAAATATCATATTTTGGCCATGTAATGAGAGGTAACAAGTACACTATATACTCCAGCTCGTCATGAAGGGGAAGATCGAGGGCCGCAGAGGGGTTGGCAGAAGACAGCTCTCCTGGCTTCGAAACATTCGACAGTGGACCGGTGTCAGAACCGTGGAGGAGCTGTTTCGCGCCGCCCAGGACAGGGAGGCTTTCTCTAAAATGGTCGTCAACGTCGGGGGGACCCGGCAGGGCACATGAAGAAGAAGAAGAAGTATAGTATTAATGGTACAAAAAATCAACCATTCGTGTTACTACATATACGTATTATAAATAATTAATAAATCTTTTTTGGTCATAATATTACACAAACACATATAATTATAATAATAATGAAGAATATGTAGAGCGCCATCTTTGTGCTATAGCACCTCGAGGACACTGTACATGATATTGTTTTATCTTCAACCAAGTTGTATACGTACAATAATACTTCATATTACAAAACGTGACATTAAAAAATAATTATAAAACACATGCATAATTAAGCAATCATGTCTAATTTTATAACACTCACTTTCAATGTAGTAAATCCATTTATAGAGATGCATTAACAGACTAGATTGAGTAGAAGTAGATGACGAATTGAAGTAAATTCTATGGTTACATTTATTATTAAGCGCATTTAGTAGAGTAATACAATAATGACTGGAAAAACAAAAAAAAATATTCGATATATGTAATTGCAAAAGCAAAGATGTAAAGGTAGGTACTAATTTAACAAAGTACATTTATATAATATAACAATACATACATATACAAACATACACACATGCACATTTATAAACATGCAAGCATAACACATTCACACATACAAATAAGCAGAAAGAAAAAAACAGTAAAATTTCATATCCACAAGTAGGTATATGTTTTACCTTTCATTCTTTTTTTCAGTTTTCATAGACGTGCACATTTTACCTTATAAAGTTTCCGGCTAGAAAATATCTAAAATCCCTTTCTATAAGTTTTCAAAGGTCCGGTATAGACATGCATTTGTATCATCCCGTTAAATTCATTACTCAATTAAGTGATGAGGTCTGTTACCCGACCTGAATATCTTTTCTATTCCAGACATGGAGAGGACAACTAACATTTTATAAAATACACGGAATTAGTAAGCTGGGTACCTACCTGTGAGAATTGCCGTGATGGAATTACTGAACAACATAATATTATTATACTTTATGGACTAAACGAATGAATGATTATTGTCGCTTTTCAATACTTATCATGAATTTACATGATGGAATCGAATTCCTTCCAATAAAAAAAAATCTGCAGCGATAAAATCTTCATATAACATTCCAGATTATCTAATACTAGCGGTCCGCCCTGGCTTCGCACAGGTAGATAGGTTTAAAAAAATAGTTTTTATAAAGATCTTAAAAAATCTTTTTTTTTTTTATTTCTAATTTTTGTTAAAAGATCATATAAACAAAACAAAAGCCATTCAATTTCTTGAGTCAGATCTTCCCTGTAAACAATATTTGTCGTTGTTTTATTTTGTGGCAGCAAAATAAATTGATATTAAGATTCTCCGACCCGCGATAGGCCAACATTCAGTTGGCAGTGAGTAAAACCTTCTTTTCGTAGGTCGATCTTAACTAATTCGAAGGTTTGACCCTGGGACTTGTTAATAGTCAAGGCAAAAGATGTTTTTATTGAATATTTATGTACTTAAAGAATATTTTAGTTATTTTTTACACCTTGGGTTACATTGTTGTAGTTTTAATATGGTTCCCTATTTTTTTGAAAATATAATATAGCCTATGTCACCCGGGGATAGTGTATGTAACTTCCCAACAGTGAAAGAATTTTTCAAATCGGTTCAGTAGTTTCGGAGTCTATTCAATGCAAACAAACATATCTTTCCTCTTTATAATATTAGTATAGATAACATTCCAGTTTATCTTATATTACTGCAAAAAAAATAAAACACTTAGAAAAAGAAAATTTGTGGCGGATGGACACAAAAAAAGCTAAAGTTGATAAAAAATCATATTTTGCAATAAAATCAAATAATTACTCATTATACGCGGGTTATTTAATTGTTAAATTTCATGTGAGATGACAATATATTATCCATTTTATGAATAATGGTAGTAAATTTATTAACATGGTAATAAATTTATTAATTTAAAACGTTTATGCATCAGACAAATGCTTGTACGTACGAAATAAAACACAAAAATAGTAACCAACCTACATATTATTAAGTATTTCAGTGCGTATAAAAGTGTAATGAATATTTTTGTCTAATTAAAACAAGCGGTTTTGTATATTGAATTTTACTGTTGGATTTAATAAATTCATTATTAAAATATTTATAGCAAAAATTGTTATTCAATTTATACAGATTATTTTATATACCTACCTATTTGTGTTTGATGAAAGATTATTTATGAAAACTGCTAGGTACAGAAAAGTTTTGTATGTATTGTTGTGAGCTGTTAATAAAAATTATATTATTTTTTTTAACTCATTGTTCACATAAACAATATAATCTTCTTCACACTTATATACCTATATCCCATTTATTTCTTTCGGGTCAGCTCTCCTAGTCCTCATATTCCAAGCTTTTTCTGGTCCCATAGATCGGATAAATCAAATACAATCAAACATTCAATCAATAAACAGAGAACGAGTTCATCGCAGAGGCGCAATTTATTCTAACTAACCCAAGATCTTACTATATCGACAGGTTTAAAGCTTATTTACATTAATTTTTGTTCCTGGTTTCGTTGATTCTATTGCATAATTATACTTTTTACAACAATTGTGGTTGCTTTTGATTCTCAAAAGTAATAAAAAAATGTAACATCTTACCCTTAAAACTACTGATGAAATTATGTATTAGTTTAGTTATCCTGTTTGCTTGATTTTTTTTGAGTCTTTTTTGTAAGTTGTTGTTATTTTATTATTGTCAATCGTTTTATATCATTTTGTTGTGTTATTTAAACTCCTAAAGAGAGCATCAAAGACATATTTGTAGGGTGAAAGATTCTCACGGGTGGTTAAATTTTTTACTACAAGTTTTTTGCACAAAAGTGCGGTTAAATAGAACTATATCCAATATCCGGGTATTGGAGACAGTCTTCAATAATATACATCCAGTTTCTAGCTGGGTCATATTTTTAAAATTTTCAATGACATTTTGGCAAAAACTGCACTTAATCCACAAAGTTTTCAAATGCATAAACATTCTTCTTTCAATATACGCCATACCTTTGACAGCTCCAGTATAAGCATTTTGAGTGTCGTAGGAAGTGATGACTGAATTGATATAATATAAAGATGCTCTTAATAAATGAAACGATTAAAGAAAGTATACCCACCAAAGTGTCTCAAAAGTCCAAGAATCCTGTTTATATATATCTGGAGATCTTTATGTTCCCTCAATGTCTTAATGGAGAGAGCTGCTTTATGCCCTGTGCTCCCAAGATAAACATCAAAGCGCATGAATCTAAAGAATCTAGCTCCATATTTTGAAATATGGAGATAGATTCTTTAGATTTTTAATATACCTACCTAATTTGTTCCATGAAAAAAATTCTTTTTGTCACGTAGTGTTAAAAATTAAGCCCTCATATTATAGTTTGGAGAATATACGTAAACTAGCTTATAAAGTTGGTGATATAATCCGTTGATATCTTGAGTTGATAGAATAAAATGATTATAAGGATGGCATAATCCATTGCTGGTTAATCTTTAGGATGAAATAACTTAACCTTCATAATAAGATTGTGAACTTTATGATATTAAGCTCCAATAAAATTGGCTGGGATTTTTAGAAAACTGGAAACGTCCCACATAGTTAGGAAGGTTAAAAGGATTTGATTCACCTATCAGATTACTAACAGAAGAAGAGATGATAAGATTAATTAAAATAATAATATCGTAAACGGTACCCGGGGTTATAATAAGGATTCTTATTGGTGCTTAGAGATAGTCAAATAATAATATAATATAATTTAAGCTAACCACATGAATATTATGTTGTACTTCATTTTACCCTTAATATGAGCTCATTGAAGAAACGCTGAATCACTTGGAATATATTTTTTCAACTGTTTTTTCAATAGCATTGGACAGAAACCAGCCTCTTCCATTCAAAGCGTTTCTGCGCCAATTGAGTTACATACCTCTTTTTGCGAAATTCCTGTATGCCTAGTCAAAACACATTTTAGCGTTACGTTTTTGTTTGAATATAGACAACGTTGCGAGAAATTATCAAGTTTCATTTTTTGTAGCTAAAATACACAATAAGCTACAAAAGTTGATGATTTCTCGCAACGTTGTCTATATTCGAACGAAAACGTAACGCTTTCATGTGTTTTGACTACGGGCTCTGGGTGTTCTGATATCGTTGTTATAGGAACGATGTATTATGAAAGAGAGATAGACGTCTGGGATTATGAAACTCTTGTAGATGAAAGAATAATGCTCTTTTTAGCCAACTATTACTGAATATTTTCAAAACATGGTTCAACCATGATCATCATCTGTTCTGTATTTCAGATCTTTGCTGAGAGCGCTAGTGTAAATAATTATTTGTGACATGCTCATTGCTCATACCAGCTGACATTCAAAATCCTTCTATGACACTTATTTTATTACATTTCATAAACGGCAAAGCCTTTAACAATAAAGATCAACAACAAAATAAAATAAATATATCAATGATAAACACAAACAGTAATAGGTAAAAACTTATTTCAACAAAAACAAATTTTCAAGACTATTTTTTCCACTCTTGGGCCTTGGTTAAATGCCAAGGTTCACAACCATAAAGGAGGATTTTTATTTAATTTTTATTTTATAGAGACACTCACAGAAAACTGACAACACAATACATAAATTACAAACATACAATAAGATCTGGCCAGTTCCCCAATTAAGAGTGTCTACAGCATGCACAATCAGAGAATTCAATTAAAGCGTGATTCAATATAATGCCACGATTATGATAACTATAATCTCTATATAGTGATAATTTTGCCACTGCACATCATCAAATTTTTTCTTATGTAAACTGCTCTGTTGATATTGTTATATGAATGATGATGTGCAAGCATTGGGATAATACAGGCATTGAACAGGTGGCATTTCGTCCTCTCACTGAAACAAACACGTGTATTAGGAATAACCTATTTTGAAATACAGAATAAAAACTCTTAGAGTTTTGCGTTTGTAAAGTTAGGTGAAGAAAACAAGAAAAATAGGATACACTGGCTTGAACAGGTCGAAAGTGTGGATTTATCAAAAATTTCCAAATCGCTCTCTAAAAATATATGATGGGATGAGAGACAATAGGGGATAAAAATCGCAGAAAACCATCTCATCAAGTACTGGCCCAAGATCGAAAAAAAAAAGAATGAAAAGTACTCTGAAAGAAGAGCATTTTTCACTCTTTCACTATTAAGGCACCAAACTTATATTCAACATTCCGACATTATTTATAAGATGTTTGAAATAATTTGAAATTAGTTTTGCCAACTTTCCGTATCAAAATTAATAACTTAGGATGACACTTGAAAATTTCATTTCAAAAATTAATCATAAGCTTTTCACATTCGTATTTTATTCAGTACTGAGAACGAAAATAAATGTATCCATACATAAAATGTAAATATTCTATTATAATAATCAAAACTGATTCACTTTCAATTGTTGTAATAATTTCCTACTTTGGAATGTAAATATTCATGTAATTGAAAGAAGTCATGAATATTTTAATTTATTCCGGAGCGTTAAACTTATACGTTTTGGGAGATGAATTACGAAAATGCTAAATTAGACATTCTTTTGAAATAAAAGTCAGGGTTGATGGTAGGTAGTCAGTTGGTAGGTAGTTCATATAATAACGCGTACAAATTTTAATGACTATAAAGTTACATAAAATAATCTCTTGGTAGCTCAATACAGCTTTACAGCCTTTGTAACTGTGAAGTAGATGTTTGTTATTATTATTATAATAGCTAAGTGACATTAAATAATACGATAATAATTTGAAAGGAAAACTTCAACATTTCGTAAGCTCTGAGTCATATCCGTTCTTATTGTTATTGAGGAAAGGAAAATATTTGTACAGATGGAGAACTTTACGAAATTTTGAAAACAATCATAGCAAAGTCATTATGTACTTTAGAATGGTCACAATCGGCTTAACAACGAATATCAATATTTGAATAAGAATCGGAAAATAATAATACAAGAGATTTGCTCAAAACTGTTGGAATTGTTTCTGTCTTACTTGAATTTCACTGCTTTCACTTGTTTTAAATTATTTATTTATAAAACTATTTATTTATTATTTTGATAATATAGAAATATAATAGAAATTGCCTAAAGGCAATAAACCCGCCATTTGTGCTACTTTATTTATTCCACAATGAAGATTATTTTATTTTTATTTTATTTTTTATTTTAATATATACACCTACTTCGTTGAATATGAAAATATTATGCAAACACGTTGTCTTTTTCAGTTAATAACATAAAATAAAAACACTTAGTCCTCTGGATGTAAATAAAAAAATTAAAAAAATAGTTGGTAAATAGGTTGATATGTTTCAACGATTATGCGATGGACTATAAATTATTGTAATGAACTGTCCCTATTTTAATGATAATGAAAAATCAGGAATATCTTAGAAAGAGGAGACGCAGAAACAGTCTCAGTAATAGAGCTTTGTTTCAACCCTGTATTTCTAAAAGCTCCGGCCTTATAAGGCTAATATAAAATTAATACCAAAAAATAAAAAACATAAAATCTGTAATAAAATTAAAAAAAGGGTTAGTTGGAACTTTTAAAAAGGAAGGTATCGCTTCTGCGATAAACTCACCCATTGCGCAGTGTCATTTGTTTGTATCACATTATTTTTATATAACTCTGTAATTATGTACTGTGTAATAAATTTTATTATCATTATTTTTAATATCACAAACTGTTACTCAGAATTTTCTCCCGGTATTCTAAATTACACGGGCACATGTGCCAAATGCAACCTGTTTCTGTGTTAGTGTCATCCATTTTTGTGTCAGTTTGTCAAATTACCTGTGTTTGTTGTGTCAGTTTGTCAATTTTTCTGCGTCAGATTTTATCCGTTTCTGTGTCAGTTCGTTAAATTTCACCCGTTTTGTCAGTTCTTTAAGTTCGCCTATTTGTAAAAAATTACTAAGTTTTTATAATTGCAGTGAATGATACACCTATGTAGCTACATAGTTATTATTATTAAAATCAATACAGTACCACAAAGTGCATACATTGTAGGTATACCACAAACATGGTTTAGCATCATCATCAGTCATAGCGCTTTCACCAACGTCTTGGCGTCAACCGGGCCCGTAATCAAAATACATTTGAGCGTTACGTTTTCGTTCCAATATAGACGAAGTTGCGAGAAGGTGTCAATTTTTGTAACTAAAATACACAAGTAGCTATGAAAATTTACACTTACTCACAACGTAGTCTATATTCGAACGAAAATGAAACGAAAACGTAATGCTAAAAAGTGTTTTAACTTCAGGCCCAGGGCTGAATAGTATTTTTTAACTTATTCATATTGATTGCTTTTTGTTCAAATATTTTGTAGATTCCATTTGGTTTTAATTTTGATATCAGGATAAAATTTATTCAGTTATTCAAATAGGATGCACAAAACGAAAAAAAATTAAAGCGTTCAACCACCGTTACCTTCTCTTTTACATTCTTCTTACTTTCTCTTATATTATATTTTTTAGATTATTCTATGCAGTAATTGCTTTTAATTCTACGTGTTATTCTTTTTTTGATACTTCTCATTCCGTTTGATTCAGTGTTTTATTACCAGAAAAACGAAAATCGTTTTTAAATATATTATGTACTCATAAATACACTGAGGAAAAAATACACATATAACCAACGATTAAAGGCAAAACTGTATTTATTTTGTAATGATTTTGAAAAATTGAAGATAATTATAAATCAAAGTAGATAAATATCTAGTCCCTCAACGCTCCTTTCAAGAGCATAGAGCACAAAGCAGCTTCTTTAATTCATAGCATCTCTGAGCCAATTGAGTCGCCTCTTTTTACAACGTTTCCAGCGCTCTCATGTTCTTGTCGTAAGAAGGGGCGTTTAAAAAACTACGCAACAAAACACTAAGTTTCTGGTACTAAGTAAAATTTTCAAGAATGGATCAATTAGGATTCTGATAAGTTATTTAGAGTTATTTGGATGTGATTTGCTTCCATTCTTTGTACCTACTCTAGAAGATTGAATAAATCTGGCTCAAAAACAAACTATTGCATTGAGTAAGTGTATTCAGACTCATATTATTTTATTTACCTAACTAGTTTCTACGATTGAATAATATTTCCTGCCCTTTGAGATTAAAATGTCTACATATACCATTTAATTGTAATACCCTGTTCACTTTACTAATGTTATTTATTTACTGAAACAAAACGGATGCTTTTGTAACCATCTTATTATTATAGTCTTTAATATCAAACGGAAAATTTGTAATGAAAATGAAATTATTTATAACTGCAAAGCTAAATACTTTATAATTATATTGGCTTCAAAAACTTTAGAATGGTAATTTATTAACAATTCGGCTTCTATTTTACAAGCATGAAATTTATATACCTACCTATTTAACGGACTTACGCAACAGCTGTACATAGTACTACAATATTGCCTCATGGGAGAGAATGAGTAGAAAAGGAAGTAACAAGAAATCGGGAAGTATAAAGAATTCCGGACTCTTTGAACTAATTTTAAGTTAGCCCATAAAATGTTAATAATATACCCATTTGTTTTTATTTATAAAGGAAGATCATTCTAGTTAGCTTCGAATTTATTGAGATTCTAATCCTGAGTAAATAAAGTTTATTTCCGCTAAAATTGTATTTTTTTTTTGCTTGATATTATTCTCTAGATAATCATTATGAGTAAAACAATGATGTTTAACTTAAGCGATTAAACGGGACACATTTTTTATAGTTATATAGTATTTAAAATATTGATTTATTCGTAATCAAATAATAGATAATAATGATTTTAAAAACATATTAAATTTTTCGTAGATTATTTATATTTAAAACGGGTCTTAAAGGGCCCCTTTAGCAATAACGATAAAACATTAAATTTTCAACAAGTTTGGTACACAAACTCTGAAAACTTGTAGACCCTACGAACATTTTGATTTGATAAAATATGAAAACAAATATTCATTACCAATATCAATTTTTAACTTTAAAAAAAAAATGATTTGAGCTTCATAGTATTCGTTTATAAAAAAGCATATTTTTAAAAATCGAATTCGGAGGTGTGTTTGGTACATAAATGCACGTTAACCCTACAAATTTTCATATTTTTTTTTAATATTACGAATACCTAGATAGTCATTACAATTATAGAACATATAAATTCTATTTTTTGTTTTTTTTTCATGGATATTGACCGATTTAAAAATTTTTTTTTTGATAAAATTTCTCATATTTTGAAACCAAAAATCACCACATGAACTCGATTTTTTGTATACTAAAAAATGTTTGCTAAAATGTATAGTATTTATATGCTTGATAAGATGAATAAAAAATATTTTTATTTTACAAACAATTTGTGTTTTGATATAACAAAGAGTACCTACATAAATAAATCTCGTCAGTCTGCGATTTATTTATTTTTTAGTAAAAAACTAATATTGGTAACGATTTTTTTTTATTTTATTTTATCAAATCAATATGTTAGCAAGGGTCAACAAGTTATGGCAGTTTTTCTATCAAATTTGTTGAAAATTGAATATTTTTTCCGTTTTCGCTAAACGGGGGTTAAAAACGTTTTAATTTCAATTCAAAAATTCAAAACATACGAAATTCAAATCCACTAACTCAATAATTTCACTTATAATTAATTCCTTTGTTACTTAAGGGAGAAAACTGATAGCCGATCCTTGTTATAGACCAAATTAATTTGTAAATGTATATGAGGGAGGTCAGAAATAAGCATCCGTTTTAATTATAATTAAATTATATTGGTATATATAACTAGGATGGAAATAATTATATATTTATATTGTATATAGGATAATGTCCTATTAAATAACAACGTACAAAGGATTCTATTGTTACTATGATTTATTATTAGGTACCTACGTGTTGTTTTATTGTTCCCTATGTAGGTAAACCGACCTGTATTATAAGATGTAGCAAACTCATCATGCTTATCTCTTCTAACTAAATTACTATTAGGTATGTGATCAAAGTGTATCTATATATATATAGGCTGATATAAAATGTTTTCTCTTAGAGGAAAGTGGAACAAATATGTACGTACCGCGAGTGGATTTATGGTGGGCGAGCGCGTTGCGGTGAGTGTTGGGGATTGTAAGGGTCATAACGGAGACAACAAAATCTATGTTCATTATGTTCAAACGAGAAGACTGCGATGAGTACCGAGATGTCATATATTTAAGCCCATTCTACTTTATTCCTTACATTAAGTAAGATATAGGTAGGTACATATATTCATATGTGGTATACTCTCATAAATGAGTACAGGCTTATTAATATACATATACCTATACGGCTACGCACCTCATACAAACGATAGACATGGAATGTTTAAAGGAATTTTAATAAAATATTTTCTCATCGAATCTATAGAATCGCTACCGGGTATTGCTCCCTCTGAACGTTTACGCAAGTGGGCGGAGGATCCGCAAATATGCGAGCCTTTCCTAGCCCAAGAACACCATGCTGCAGGAGGCGATCTAGACATGTAAAATAATAGGATATGTAAAATCCTGAATCGTCTAAGATCTAGTGTAAGAAACTACCATGAGAATAGAGAACGATGGAGCTTCCTACATGACTAATCTGGAGCGTGACTGGGGTGCAGCACAGACCATGCCACGCTTGTTGATGCCTGTCACATGCACTATGGAGGATATTTTTTATGCATCTCCACATGCTGTGCGTTCTGCACGGTACTGGAGATCTGTCTGGTTGTTTTTTTCTCTGGGTCTCGACACGATAAAATAATTATAGAATATAGATACAGTAAGAGCACACATAGATAAAAAAAGTTATTTTGTGGACGAATTAAACTTTTCTATATAATGGATGAAAAATTCGTTACAGATGTAACGAATTAATTACTTTACAGATGTGACGTGGCACTAGGACAAGATATTGCTAATATTTATGTGTACAATATTTATATGTATATGCAATGAAGTTAAACGAGAAAGCCGAAAGGACTTTGAGGTTCATTAAGTTTTCCCGGTCCATTTCTTACCGCAGAATATTTCGCATGTTTGTTGATTATATCTCTGAATTGTCTAGAACATCTTGTCTAACAGTTTGGCATTTCTTTACTAAAAGTAAAATAAATATATGTGGAGAGCATAAAAAACACTAACAAGTATGGCTACATACTCAAAAATATTTTATGACATTTGACGTTTTCTCCATAATGATTGTTGCCAAACGCTTTAATATAATTACAATTTGAATAAAATTTTAATAATTTGAATAATATTAAACCACGTGTAAGTTAAAATGATTGTCATGTGAAAAAGAAAGCTGTGCCTAAAGATATTAAATTAATTTTAATTCAATTCTGAGTTATTATAATCTGATGCTCTGTTATTCCTTGGCTTGAGATGAATATTTCAATTGTCATTTCTATACACAAAGAAAACAGACATCTTTTGTAATATTAAAATTGATGTGAATGCCTCTGTTTAGAAAATCAACTATGAATGTCTTAATCTAGTAGTGGTATTATCGTGTCGCTCATTTTTTATGTAGGCATCATTATAACATTCTCAGTAGATCATAAAACCTTTATTTATATTACGCAA
This sequence comes from Athripsodes cinereus, assembly GCA_947579605.1. Lineage (NCBI taxonomy): Eukaryota > Metazoa > Arthropoda > Insecta > Trichoptera > Leptoceridae > Athripsodes > Athripsodes cinereus. The sequence continues at coordinate 12,741,067 of OX388310.1, forward strand.
GAGAGCTAGTGCCACACACAAAGATCATGTGAAACAATAACAATTCAAAATAATTATGTACCTACTTAGATAATTATTTATTTCATCCCACAAAATATTCATGAATAAGAGAACACAAGATTGATAATAACATGTGTACTTACAGTGATAGTTCTATTAATTTTATTTTGTTTATTATTTTTATATATTATATTTATATATATTTATTTATTTATTTTATTTATTTATTCAATATACGGCAATTGCCTTTTACAAAAAATTATATTACAAAACAAAATAAAATATCACATTTCACATCTGTTATAAAAATTTCAAATTACAAAAAGACATCTTACATTCAACTGTATAACATAATCAAGTGCATCATACATACAGGTATACATACAATAACAACATTATGCATCTATAGGTATCATTGCTACTATAGCAAATTCACCGAAATCGAAAAAAGAAAAAAAAAAAAAAAAAAAAACAATTTCTACCCAACTTGTGACAATAATATTATAAAAAAACATCAAAATATATACTACAATCGATACATGCTGAACTTGTATTCATTAGGCACTAGTGCGCTTAGCATTAGCGAGGAACAACATTCAAAATAATTATTATATAATAATACAGGTATGCAGTACAAATAATCTATAATCTAGACGTAAAATTTAAAATCTATCAAATACTAATAATAAGTCAAGTATGTATGTGTTAAAAAAATCCACCTTGACATTAAATTTAAATAAAATACATATTAATAAAATAAGGAAACCCACAAACAAAATACAAATGAAACAATTATGCAAAATTTGGCACAGTGTAATGCTAGTCATTACCAATCAATATGCATTATTATTATGAAGTATTCTGCATTAAAAGACAATGATTTAGCAAAAATCAATTTCATAAAACAAATATATCCATGTGTATGTGTAAAGAAATAAAAGAAAGAAAAATTATAGTGAAGGATACACACAGATAGAAAATCCAACATCTCGATATCATATAATCTGGGAGGCAACTAAGTCTTACAACAACAAAAATTCTAAAGAAGGCAAAACTGATGGTACACAAATCCAAGTACGACAGAAATTCATTGCTCAAGCGATTTAAACGGGGGATGACTGTATGTCTAACGTAGTTAGTCGTATGGTTGTTAAATATAAAAGGGTATCACGACTCGTACATCGCCCAGGCACTCGGAAATTAATAAACAGAATTAAGTCAGGGCTGTCAAAACTATATATTTATGTCCTTTTATCAGCTTTTTTATTATTTTCCACTATTTTAGGAGTTCCATTTACAAATTTCACCGTAATATCATCTTCACCATCCCTTCTTCTCAGTTCTACCTCTTCCCATAGTGATTTAATAAGGTGAGTTCTTTGTAGTTCGGTGAGATCTTGCTTAACCTTAATGTGCTTCGGCAATTTAAGTCTATTAAAGAGAACTTCTCTAGCATCATCGCGGCTACTCAGTGTTATTTTCAAAGGTCTGATTTTGTCACTTTTCCTTACTCCCAATCTATGCACCTTTACTATGGGTAATCTACTTAGATCTTCCATATCATGAATTAATTTTGATCCCTGATTCAAGTCTTTTGAGATCTGGTCGCGGCTCAGTAAATTAACATCCGTCTCCGGTACATTAAATAGTATAACATTTTTTGCTCGTGTGTTTCTTTCCTCTAGTTCTGCCAAAGTATCACACATGTCAAGGATTTTAACGCCGGGTTTACCGCTTTCGAGTTTTTCTACCTTCTGTTTAAGGATCCTTATCTCAGTTTCCTGACTGGCAATTTTTGCGGTAGCGATACTCATCGCTGACATGAATTCTAGTGAGATGGGTGTTATCTTTGATATATGATCTCTAGTGAATTTACTGTTATCTGTGACCAGTTTAGACAAGGCACATGCAGCGTTTTTCACCATTTCAATTATATCTAGCACTTCCATCTTTTTTGTTGTAAAGATTTTTTATGTATATATTTTTTAACAATATATTGATATTGAAGACTGTGTGCCAACCCTGTTTGTAAGTTGTAGAAGTATTCCCGATCTTCTTGTTGATTGGTTATACGGATCCACACTGATATCGCTCTGATTGGGCTAATATTTCACAGCAGTGATGACGCGTGTATCGCAATGTCGCTGCTTGGCGAATATAGTCTTTACTGTTTTTATGATTCTATGTGAGTAGAAATTTATTTATACATTTAATAATGCACTCACCGCTTATTGAAGTTTGCGTTTAATGCCAGTTATTTAACTATTTGAATTTAATATGTAATGAGTACTTGTATCTCACTTTGTGCACCTTTTGTATAAAAATTTGTATATTTTAATAGCAAGTTGACAGCAAAGATGTTACTTGTGAAAGTGAATATAGAGTGTATATTATATTATTATATACAAATAATTAAACAATATTTTGAACATGTAAGAGAACACGCCGACAAATCATTTTTGATTTGGCGTGACTCGTAAATTGTCTTTTTTTTCTATTGTATTGTTACGTAATCACCATTAGGAGGGTACTTAAGTTTGGAAGTTTAATGAATTTGAATTTTTATATTATTTTTGGTTATGGAATGTTTGGAAAATAATGACAGGTGGTTGTTTTGGTTTTGATAAAAAGGAGAGATCTAGATAGGCTGGAAGAAAGATGTTATATAATGGGTATATAAGAAATCTGTGTGAACTGTAATAATATGTGACGTATATATAAATAATAGTTGTTGTAATATGTATTTTAAATAAATAATAATTGTAAATAAATAAAAACGTTTAAATAAATTGTTAATTTTCAAGATGTCATTCTTTTAATTGAATTCAGACTTTATTTTCCCTGACACAAGTTATAGAAAAACGATTTACGTTACATTGGTGTCAGGTGTGGGGTTGTGAATCAGATATTTAAGTGCTTAGTGGAAATAAAGACTGTGTAAAATATGTCATCAAAAAAATTAACTCTACTTGACTTGAAAGTGGTGGATCTGAAGCGCGAACTAGAAGAAAGAGACGCGGATACATCTGGAACGAAGGGTGTGCTCCAACTTCGACTAAGAAAGGTGATGGAAGAAGCAGGTGAAGATCCGGAAACATATATCTTCGAGTTGCCTATAACCACCAGTGAGCTTTATAAAGAAATCGAAAAGAAGCTTCAAGAAAATGCTACAGCTATGAAAGAAGAAATAGAAAGGCTTCGAGAAGATTCTAGAGGAACGAAAGAAGAAATTGAAAGGAAGTTTCAAGAATATTCTGTGTCCTTTGATGAAAGGATTAGCGAGTTAACAAAGCAGGTGAAAGTTTTGGAGAATCAGGCGCTTTCTTCAACAGCAAGAACGGATTTTGAGCAGAACACAACGGTGGACACAGAGTTCAAGTGTGTAGAGAGTGGTGCAACTTCAATGGTGGAGCATGTGCGTAGTGATATGCCAACTTTTGATGGAAAGAACTCTTGGGAAGAGTACTTAACTTTGTTCGAAACAGTAGCTATGATAAATGGCTGGTCGATGACAAGAAAAGCATCAGTATTGAGTATATCTTTACGAGGAGATGCTTTAAGAGTCCTTCAGATGATTCCGCTTGCGGACAGACAAAACTTTAAATCTTTGGTTGAGGGACTGGAGATGCGATTTGGACAAAAGCATATGGAACAAGTTTATAGGTCACAGTTGAAGAATCGTGTGCAGAGGCCCAATGAAACTCTACAGGAATTCGAGGCGGATGTAGCGCGTCTAGTGAGATGTGCATACCCTACAGTTTCTGATGATGTATGTGAAAGTCTTGCAGTAGACAAGTTTTTGGATGGACTACGAGCAAGTGAGACACAACAAGCTATAAAACTGGCTAGACCACAAACTCTTAGGGATGCTTTAACCCAAGCACTCGAATTTGAAGCTGTAAGACAATCCGTACGAGGTCACGCTCAATCCTGTGTGATGGAAGCTGTACAAGAAAATCAACCACTTTCAATAGAAGACGTAGTTAAGAAGGTTTTGGAGGCCTTGAAAGGAAAGAAGAGACAACTACGTTGCTGGGACTGTGGACAAATTGGACACCTGCGTAATCGGTGTCCAGGAAAACTAAAAAGGGTTGATGGAAAGGGGCAACTGTCGACCCGCATTGCCAATGCCTCGAAGAGATATGCAGATGTTGCGTCGTTCAGCGGACAAGTCAGCAGCATGTTTATAAATGGCAAAGTAAATGGAAAGAATTTGAAACTTTTGTTGGACACTGGAGCAACAAAGACAATCATGAGACCTGATTTAGTTTGCGAAAAAAAACAAATAAAATCAACTAAATGGACATTACGGACGGCAACTGGAGAGTCGGCGTCTGTATGCGGTGAGACAGTTGCCAACTTTCACATTGGAAGCACCATCTTCGATCATCAGGTGTTGGTGGCTGAGATAGAGGAGGAAATTATTCTTGGAATGGATGTAATGGCGAAGTATGGATTCAAACTGGATCTGAAGAGGCGAACTCTGAAAATTAGGGATGAAGATATTCTTGTACAAGAGCATGAAGAATTCGCTACACGTGTGCTTGCGGCAGAAGTTGTTACTATTCCAAAACAAAGTGAAATGTTAGTACGAGCCTACTTAGATTGTGACATTCCAAATGGACATGTTTTAGTAGTGGAGTCCAACGCTAATACTGAAGCTGGAAAAGGAGTGTTGATTGCGAGAGTCCTGATTCAAGCTAAAAAGGATATTTTGGTCAGGCTAATGAATATCAATGACTATCCAGTGACTATCAAAGAAGGAGTTTATTTAAGTATGTGTTCATCGGTTTCGTCAGTAACATGTAGAGTGAGCGGTGGCCAAGTTTCTTCAGAGGAGGTACCAAAACACCTTGACGACTTAGTGAAGGAGGCTTGTAAGGAACTTACCAAGGAACAGAGCAAACAGATTAGATCCTTCATCGCTAGAAATCAGGATGTCTTCGAGAACCCAAGTCAACCCAAAGGAAGAACAAGTGTTGTTAGTCATCGAATAGACACAGGTGATGCAAGACCCATTCGTCAAGTACCCAGAAGATTACCTTTAGCAAAACGGGCGGAAGCAGATCAAATTATTCAAGATATGGAACGGGACAAGGTAATAGAACCGTCAAGCAGTCCATGGTGTTCACCTGTAGTGCTGGTTAGGAAGAAGGATGGCTCAACTCGGTTCTGTGTTGATTTTCGCCAACTTAATAATGTTACTAAGAAGGACAGTTACCCTTTGCCTCGTATTGATGATACGTTGGACACATTGGCTGGCTGTAAAATCTTTTCAACGTTGGATTTGAAGAGTGGATATTGGCAGGTTGGACTGGAACCTAAGGATAGAGAGAAAACAGCATTCTCTATTGGAAGTGGATTATGGCAGTTCATTGTTATGCCGTTTGGACTTTGTAACGCTCCGGCTACTTTTGAGCGTTTAATGGAAAGCGTGCTGAGAGGATTGTCGTGGGAGACCTGTTTAGTGTACCTGGATGACATCATCGTGCTTGGAAAATGTTTTGAGGAGCACTTACGAAATTTGGAACAAGTGTTTTCACGATTGAGAGCGGCCAACTTGAAACTCAATGTTAAGAAATGTACATTGTTCCGAAGACAAGTCAACTATCTGGGTCATGTTGTCTCTGAGGAAGGAGTGGCGGTGGATCCTGAGAAGATTAGAGCTGTTCAAGACTGGCCTACACCTAAAGACAAGCATGAAGTAAGAAGCTTTTTAGGCTTAAGCACTTACTATCGGCGATTTGTTTTGGGTTTCGCTGATATCGCTAAACCATTGACAAAACTCACAGAAGAAAGTAATGAATTTATATGGGATTCAAAATGCCAATGCGCGTTTGAAGAATTGAAGAAGGTATTGATTAATTCCCCGATTCTAAGTTATCCTCGAGCCGAAGGGAATTTTATTCTGGATACGGATGCAAGCAACGTCGGCATTGGAAGTGTACTATCTCAGGTTCAGGATGGTCAAGAACGCGTAATTGCGTACTTCAGTAAAGTTTTGTCAAGGCCGGAACGCAACTATTGTGTAACGCGAAGAGAGTTACTTGCTGTAATCAAGTCAGTTGAGCACTTCCGCAAATACCTATATGGACGGAAATTTCTTTTAAGGACAGATCATTCGGCGCTTGTATGGCTGTTACGATTCAAGAATCCTGAAGGTCAGGTTGCAAGATGGATAGAAAGATTGCAAGAATATGACTATGATTCTGAGCATCGAGCTGGACTTCGTCATAAAAATGCTGATGCACTGTCAAGGCGTCCATGTCCAGAGGATTGCCAGCATTGTAATAAAGCGGAGGAAAGGTTCGTCATGATTCGTAGAACTACAGTCATCGATAATTTTTGGCAAGATGATGAAATTCGAGTGCACCAGTTGGAAGATCCTGACCTTGGACTTTTGATGCAGTGGAAAGAAAATGATCGAAAACCTTCATGGGAAGAAATAGCTTCATGTTCACCAAATGTTAAATCATATTGGGCACAATGGCAATCCATAGTTGTGGAAAACGGGTTGTTGAAACGTATTCTGGAAAGTGAAGATGGAACACAGCAGAAACAACAGCTATTGGTTCCAAGGAAGAGAGTTCCTGATGTCCTTAAGCTGCTTCACGATGATGTGTCTGAGGGACACTTGGGAGTTAAAAAAACTACAGAAAAGATTCGTCAGAGATTTTATTGGGTCCGTTACACTGAAGATGTAAAAGATTGGTGTAGAAGATGTGTGACTTGTGCTACTTCGAACGGACCTCAAAAACAGAGGCGTGCGCCAATGAGACAGTACAATGTAGGTAGTCCATTTGAAAGAATAGCCATCGACATAGCAGGACCGTTTCCCACAACTGAAAGAGGGAACAAGTATATTTTAGTAGCAATGGACTATTTTAGTAAATGGACAGAAGCCTATGCATTACCAAATCAAGAGGCTACCACTGTTGCTGAAATCTTGGTAAGAGAGCTGATAAGTCGTTTTGGAGTACCGTTGGAGCTTCATTCGGATCAAGGAAGAAATTTTGAGTCAGCCGTATTTCAGCAAGTATGTGAGATATTGGGAATTCGAAAAACGAGAACAACTGCTTTGCATCCACAGTCGGATGGAATGATGGAGCGAATGAATCGAACATGTGGAAAATATCTGTCGAAGGCGGTGTCTGATCATCAGAAGGATTGGGACGAATACATCCACTTGTTCTTATTGGCCTATCGTTCGGCAATTCATGAGACAACGGGACAAACACCAGCGAGTGTGATTATTGGCCGTGAACTACGGTTACCTTGCGACTTGCAGTATGGATCTAAGCCTGGAGAGGATCTTGTTGGAGAAGATTATGTATCGGAACTTCGGAGAAAGATGAACGACATCCATGAACGTGTGCGGGCTAATATTCAAGTCGCTAGTGACAGGATGAAGGAAAGATATGATGTCAAAGCTGTGGAAGGAGGGTATCAAGCTGGAGATTTAGTTTGGTTGTTCAATCCTCAACGGAGACGAGGCTATTCACCGAAGCTTCAAAAATCCTGGGAAGGACCGTACGAGGTGATTAAAAGAATAAATGACGTTATTTATCGAATACGACGAAAATCAAATGGCAAGCCGAGGGTGGTACATTTCAATCGCTTAGCACCGTTTTTAGGAGACAATAAAAGTGAAGGAAACAACCCGATTGTTCAAGTCTGTAAAGTCCTAAGTAAAGAGAAGAGTTTTGAAGAGTTTATGAAGACGCCTCAACGAAGAATTCATCATGGTGTCACTATCGAAGTTGAGCAAGATCTTTTTGACACTCCAGAGGATTATGTTTTGGCTCATTGCTTGGCTCAGAATGCAAAATTTACTAATGGCATAGCCAAAGTTTTCAAGAAGAAGTACGGGATATTGGAAGAGATTAAGGCCAAGAGTTTGAAAATTGGAGAAGCGGTCCATCTACAGCATGGGGAACGACATATATTTTACATGGTAAATAAAGCAATCCCTGAAGAACAAACAGAGTATGTTCAGATGTGGCACTGTTTACAAAGTTTGCGGGATCAAATGTTACAAATGAATCTTACGAAGCTCGGCATACCAAGGATAAGTGGCAGTATGGATTGGAAAGTTGTTCGAAATATGATAGAAGAGATCTTCTGTAATACTGGAATTAATGTTTTAGTTTGTTGTTTTAATCCAGGGTATAGTGAGAACATCAAGAAGTCTGTACCTTGTTATTTCTTCAAGACTTCACATTGCAGAGAGGATTCAGGATGCTCCTATCTTCATCCAGAGAATTCGTTCGGGACGAACTAAATTAAGAGGGAGGCAATGTTACGTAATCACCATTAGGAGGGTACTTAAGTTTGGAAGTTTAATGAATTTGAATTTTTATATTATTTTTGGTTATGGAATGTTTGGAAAATAATGACAGGTGGTTGTTTTGGTTTTGATAAAAAGGAGAGATCTAGATAGGCTGGAAGAAAGATGTTATATAATGGGTATATAAGAAATCTGTGTGAACTGTAATAATATGTGACGTATATATAAATAATAGTTGTTGTAATATGTATTTTAAATAAATAATAATTGTAAATAAATAAAAACGTTTAAATAAATTGTTAATTTTCAAGATGTCATTCTTTTAATTGAATTCAGACTTTATTTTCCCTGACACAAGTTATAGAAAAACGATTTACGTTACAGTATATTATATTTGTTACCATTAAATAAATAAATAAAAAAAAATTCTTCTTCGTATTTATAACAAAATGTTTCTTCTAATTTACATAATACGTAAGTAGGTACTTTAAATTTGTGTTTAATAATATATAACTACTTACATACAAATATGACAAATATTATTGAGAATCAAATAAATGCGGTAATGTAATGGCATGGATGTATATAGGTAGGGGATGGAACGTTTATAGTAATTTGTATGAATGACAGCGAAGCCAAAAAGTGAGGAAGGGAAATCGACGGTGGCCATTTTGTATGAAACACTTTATTTAACATTTGTATGGGCACTGTATGGAGATTATTCACACAGTATCAGAAAACATTATATTTACTTCTTAAAATAATTAAAATGCCACATAACTTAATATTTTCATATACATGATGAAATAGGGAATAGGATGAGTTAATAAAATTGAGTATTTCATTTCAAAATCATTATTTATTTTTAAACTTTGTTTTCATATACACACAATATGGAGATAATGAATGACAATTGAAGGAAAATATAAAAAAATGTACAGAAATTATAGCTGGAAATAAAAACAAATTTTGATAGTTTTATTGAATGTATAAAAATAAACAGGAGAAACTGAGTGATTTATAATGATAACAAAATGCATTGTAATTAACATACAACAAACTCAAAGCCCTCTGAAGAGCACTAACTTGTTGAGTGACTGGATGTATGCTATGGTAGGTTGAAGACATGTTGCATAGGTGGATTGATGTACGAACTCACATCTATCCTGTCAACTGCTGGTATTATATTGTCAACTGGAGGTATTGAATATTCAGCTACCGGCACCGAACTCTCAATTGCTGATGTTGTACTCTCAATTGCAGACAATATTCTGCGATCTTTCTCTGAAACATAAAAAAATACCATATAAGTACTTGTATACACTGATGCATAATAGTTTACTTGGTGTCAAATATTGGATAATGTCCAGTTTCTCCTTTCTGGATCCTTTGGAAAACTACAAAAAATGATTTTGTTTATAAACATGCGATAATATCATTAACCTGATCAGATTTGTATGCATGAAACATTTCATTCTAACGGGTAAACAAACCAAACATCAGATTGTAGGTTCTTTGTAGTCAGATGACAGAATGGAAAACAAGTTACATGTGTAGATATAGGAGAATAAGGACAGATAATTATATAGAACGTTTATAACATTATTATGATCATTTATAAGTATACGAATTATAATATAAACGACTTTAAAATCGCAATATATTAAGATAAAAACTACAATACAAAACAACTTACCGAAAATATGACAATCCTGTTTCCTGCGAAAGTTGGATTGGATTTATAACCACAACCATTTATAGCGCACATCACCATGTTAATCATAAGATGATTCCTATTCTTCTAGATATAAAAACAAAAACCGATATGAAAAATTCAACTGATGTGCAAAAACTTGAAACATTTTTAAAACAACTAAACATACAAATACAAGGGTTGGTTCATGGGAGCATAAATGTCACTCGGCGTCGTTTGACCTGAACGACCATGAAGTTGCAGTGAGTGGTGAATGTAATCCGGATAATCGTGAATAACTTAGAGCGTTTTATGACCCAATGTTATCGTAATGGCGCCATTATTTTTTACGTCTTTTTATTATTTTTTTTATTGCTTTTATAACTTTTAAAAAAAATTTTTTTTTGGATTTACTTTTTGTTATAATTTCTTAAATTCGCCGACGTGTAAAAGACGTAAATTATGAATATATTTAAATAATTAATATTTTTATTATTATTTGACTGGCGCCTTTTTATAGTAGCATTCAAGTACTTTTGTGTTTCTTTTAAATGATAAAAATATTTTTGTCTCTAACGAAGGAATAAATTATTTTAATAGGTATCTTTAAAATTAACAGTTAAAGTAATAACTACTTGATTAGTTTATAACTAATTGCTTTATACTTTTTTTTTAAATTATTCCATTATCTAAATTTCTGAGCTTGTATACTTCCCAAATATTTGTTACAAGTTTATATCCTAAATTTATCCAAACGAATTCACTGAATCAGCGTCAGAAATTATAAATGACAATTACGCGGAAATCGAGTATATTTTCTGAGACTATAATTCTTATTTTGTTACACATTTTGAAAACATAGTAACATACAGTACATGAACACTATGAATGCGTACTGGCATTGTATAGGTACTTTCAAAATATGCGTCGTCGACTGATCACTCGGTGACTGTCTGAACGCAGCCCAAATGCGACGCACCGAACAAAATTTATTTCTTACAAAATGGTCGTCATTCCCCTCCCCGCGCAGCTACAAAATGTTTACCAAAGTGTCTGTCCATTACTCTATTTAGGTCCATGTGTAATGGTTTGAAAACAAAGTACAATTCTGTACCTTAAAGGATAAACCACGGGAGTCACATTACAATAAATGTGCAGGAGAGGCAATTATATGAATTTTCAAGTTTCAAAACATCATAACTGTCATAATATTTGGAATAATTTCAGTCTGTAAAAAAAATATCTTAATTGGATAGGCTATATTTTAATATTTGATAATAAAAATAATTATTTTATTGATAATTATAGATAAAATGGACTTCCGTGTTTTATCCTCTAACGATATCTGCACATACATTTGTGGCACCGACTTGAAGTAATTGTTTTAAATAGTTAGTATAAACAACGCATGTTGGACTCCCGTGATTTTGGCACTAACAAAATTTTCCATGATTTTTTCTCCCTGATGGAATATTATAACGTATGTGGGACTTCCGTTGATTTTCCATTAACATTAAATGGACTTCATATATTTATTACAAATGAAAAATCATATAATCCAACAACTTTGGACTACAGTAGGTATTTTACCCACTAACATAACGTTTTGTCACCAATATATTTGCATTGTTAACTGGAAAGTGGTAAAAAGTGGACTCCCGTGGTTTATCCTCTAAGGTACAGAATTGATTTTCAACAAACATTCTATGATTTTAAATACTTATAAGGATCAAAAGTCTTGAATTTAAAAACTCAAGAGAATTGTATTGAAATTGTTACCTACACTTTTTATTTATCTTTATATCTTCAGTATGTAAGTTGAATTTATAAAATAAAAAAAAGTTTATAACTATTCTATTAGTGTAATAATACAGGGGACATATATTACCTATATTATAGTTTACCTTTTTTATAATATCAAATTTAATTTGAAGGTAAAGTATGAAAAGATGAACTTGCAAAGTACAAACTAGATTTCTCATCTTTCTTCTTCCATTTCTTTATCCACAAATAAGCTATTTCCCAAATTGCCAAGTGCTAAGTATAATATCCTCGTATTGTTTTATCTTAATCAGTATTTGTCTACAATATCATCGTAATTTATCATTTGGGTGGTAGTTGTATTTGAATGACTAAAGTTGATTGCTTTAATCTAGTTGTATGTAGTGTGAAGTGAATTGTGAGCGGCCGCATTAGATGAGTAGCAACTTGATATTAGATTTAATGAAGAGATTTCCTTAAATAGACTAAACTGTTTTATAATTGTTAAATGTGTGTGGGTACCATTCTACATTACGGTGTTCAAAATGTATTGGTACCTACTTACATATTTACAATTTGCCACGAATTCTGAATACAATTTAACGCCTTGATGTGCATATCCCCAAACAAGGAGTGTAAGCCAAACGGAATGGTAAGGATAACAAGGATTAGACTTGAATCAAAGGAGAAACGAAAAGCAGTATGAGGATTCAATTATATTCACATGTCGCAAGGAAATTTCACAAGTTGATATCCCATTTATTTGTAATTTAAAGTGTTCTGAAATGAATATAGATATTAATTTCGCTTACAAATCGCTGTAATTTTGGATATTACATAAACATTACCTACACATTGTTCAAATTATATTATAATTAGTTTGATAACTGTAATTGTTGTTGGTTATTAATCATTATTTTTTGTTAAACCTATTACAATGTATCAAAGAATGAAAAATATCAAGTTTATTATGTTGAGACGGAAGATACGGATAATATATATGCATATATATTTACAATTAAAAGATTATTTTTTACCAGCTAAGTTGCTGAGAATAATTAAAACGGTTTATTTATTAAAAATAATAAACTCCCGCGATCTTTTTATAAGTGAAAGCAACTTTTTCCTTTGTGCTCATTGATATTTCATACACACTTATGTTTTCTGAAATTTCAAAGTTATCCATTATTTTGTAATTTGCATGACTCGAGAAATATTCAAAGCTTCGTAAAAAAGTCTCCAATAGAAAACTATTATCATCTGCTAAACAAAATCATTTTTTAAACTAAACTAAACTTAATCACTGCAACTAAAAACCTTTTTAATTTTATTTTTATTTATTAAAAAAACATTTTGTTATTTAAATTTAAAAAAAGCAAGTGAAAAAAATTCAAAATGTTAGTTGTTTTTGTACAATGAAACACGCTGAGACTGAATGTTAGATAACAACGTTAAGTGCTTATTATGCCTTGTATAAAAATCTTTATCTCGGGAATATAGGGGGAAATTTATATTTATCATTCCTGGTGACAAGCAAGTGAAATGTATTGTGTTTTTCAAATCGTAGATCATAAATCATATCGCACCTTTAGATACATTTATGTTATTACAAGAACTTAAATTCAAAATTTACATATCAAATTTTATCAATAGCACTGTATTGTCACATGACAAATAAATCCCGAAAATATTTGAAATAAAGTTTGTCACTTACCATCATTGTCGATCGAAAAATATCCCATTCCATCACCACCTTTGATACTGAATACAATTCTGGAATCCATTCCAGGTGGATCAGCATCCACTGCATTTACAGTAATCACTTTTGTCCCTATCGGTTTATTTTCACGCACTGCACTTTCTAACACAACATCTTCAAACACAGGAGCATGTAAATTTTCATTAATATCTATTATATCAATTATAATAGAAACTTCAGAACTTAAAGAAGGTATTCCTCGATCGCTGGCTACCACAATAATGTTGTGCACTTGTTTTTCTTCAAAATCTAATAATCCAGCAGTTCTAACAACACCCGTCATACTGTCAACTTTGAATAAATTCTCCGATTCTCCTTTCATGGCAATTGAATAAACGATTTCACCACCTAATCCACAATCAGGATCAATAGCAGTAGCCATAATTATGACCGCTCCTTTGGGAATATCTTCTCTAATTTTAACAAATAAAGATGGTGCGTTAAATTTTGGAGCATTGTCATTAACGTCTTCAATAGTAACATGAACTATCGCCTCTGAATAAAGGCCACCGTTGTCTTTAGCACGAATTTTAAGTTCATATTCGCTTTGACGTTCTCTGTCTAACAAATTATTTACCATTAATATACCTGTAAGTGGATGAATAGTAAAATCTCTTGTATCGGTTATAAGAGAATATTTTATGCTTGCGAATTCTCCCGAATCGATGTCTGTTGCTTTTAATGTGCAAATTATAGTACCATTTATTACATTTTCAGATACTTTGTAACTGCCTAATACTTTAATAAATTTCGGAGGATTATCATTAATATCCAATACAGTTATAGGTAAAACTCGTGATAAACTCTTTTGAGGTTTTCCTAAATCATACACTGTTAAATTTAAAAAGTATTGGTTTTCTCGTTCTCTATCTAAGTATCCAATAACTTTGAGGTCCCCTGTTTCCGGATCGATTCTAAAGACAGAATCTTTGTCGCCTCCGGAAATTCCAAATATTAATTTACCATTATAACCCAAGTCACGATCTCTCGCTTTTATGCGTGTCAAAGTTATACCAAGTATAACAGACTCATTTACTTTTATTTCAAGAGGAAAGTCAACAAATTCTGGAGAATGAATATTTTCACCGTATCGACTTGGCATCATAGCAAATTCATCTTGATTAGTATCATGCGTTTGTATATTATTCTTTTCTGCAGATGACAACACTTCAGCTAATCTTCTTGAGGCACCAGTATCTTTGCAGTGGAATTTTCCAATCTCGTCTATAGAGTATCGACCAGAACTTTTTCTTCCAGATACAAAATTTAATTGTATACGCATAACATCTGACGAATGTAATCCATCGCTAGCGGTAATATTGATTTCTCGATCATCTTGAATAATGTTCTTCAAGTCACATGTAATGATTAAAACTCCAGATGTTGCGTCGAGACTGAAACAGCTATCGTCATTTCCCGAGATAATTTGATATGTTAATACACTATCCACATCTAAATCTATTGCGGACACAATGAATAACTCAGTTCCTATAGTCATATGTCGGGAAATCTGCGAAGAACAATCCACCTTCTCAAATTGAGGTTTGTTGTCGTTTATATCATTTATGCTGATTGTGAGTTGCATTTCAGTTTGTCTTCTATAAGGTAAACCCCAATCACTAGCTCTCAACTTTAAAATGTATTGTCTTTTCATACTTTCGTAATCAAGTACTTGCGTTGTTTTTATAACTCCAGAGAAATGGTCGATTTCGAACGGAACTGGATTTAAGTTTGCGATGCTGTATGAAATATAAGCATTTTCACCCGAATCTTTATCTTTAGCGGTAACTTTGGTGACATACGTCCCTGGAGATTCATTTTCGTTAATCCAAACTTTGACTTCAGTTTTATCAAATAAAGGATCATTGTCATTTGTGTCTAAAATATTAATTTTTACTTTTGCGGAAGACTGTTTTCTAGTTCCAATGCTTCCTTGATCTATAGCTGATACAGTTAAGGTGTAAAATGATTTGAATTCTGCATCTAATATAACGGCAGTGTATAACATTCCTGTTTCTGGATTGACATAAAACTCTCCTCCTTCATTTCCTCCAACTATTTCTATGAGAACACGAGCATTTTTACCCAAATCAATATCAGTTACTTTTAATCTTATAACAGGCGTATTAATTGGAGCTGTTTCTGGGACATTTACCTCGTAAATTTCTTTATGAAATATCGGAGCATTATCATTTGTGTCAACTAAATGAACAGTTAATGATTTAAAACTTTGTTTGGGTGGGATTCCCCGATCAATAGCCTTGAGTGTCAAATTGTATCCTTGAGGAGCTTTCTCACGGTCAATCAAAGGATGAACTACAATATTATATTCTCCGGTGTGACTTGTTTGTTTCACTCTAAAATGTCCATCAGGATCACCATCAACAATTTCCAAACTTTTGATTTCGCCGTGAATACCTTGATCTTTGTCAATTACTCGTACAATCGCATATATTTCTTCTCCGCTATTTTCTACGATATCAGTGAAATGTTTTACATATATTTCTGGCCCGTGTAGGTTAGCTCTTTTGATTTTGATTGTCAGCTTTGCTCGTGCCGCATGCGACGTTCCTGCTGTGGGAATAAAAGCCCCTCTATCTCTACCTAATACCACAAGCTCGTGGTAAGTTCGTTCTGTCTTAGTAAGCGGTCTGGTTATAGTTACAACTCCGGAACTTGGATATACAGCAAACTGATTTGTTTCTTCTAAAAAACTATAGTATATTTCTCCATTCAGACCAATATCTGCATCTTCAGCAGTCACTTTTATAATACTTTTATGTAACGGAATATCTTCTTGAACTGTCACGGAGTATTCTGTTGGAAAAAACAATGGGCTCAAATCATTTTTATCCAAAACTTTTACAATAACAGTTGTATCAGTCTCTAATAATATTTTATTTTTACCATCCTTTCTTGTTACTGACGCACGTACTTCCAAAGTATACTTTTCCTTCCTTTCTCTATTGAGTACATTTGTGTTACCAGTCCTTATACGCAAAAGTAAAAAACAAAAATTACCAACAATCCTCTCTTCAACTTTGAAAAATTTATTTTCGTCTCCATTAATAATTTTGTATTTGAGGTCGATGTTTATATTTGGAGGTAACTGGAGGCCCAGGGTATCCTCCCCAGGAGGTTGTCTCACATAGGTCTTTCCTACGGAGTTTTCCGGAATGCTTGCATTGTAGACTGGGTGAGCGAATCTGATTTCCCCAGGTCCATGTGATAATATTGGTTGAAGGTATAATAATAGAAACCATGGTAGTATTGCACCGGGAAACATTCCCAGGCTTTTCCAGATTGTTCAACTCATAGGATCTGAAATGAAAAAAAAAAATATGAAATTATTTTAAATGTAAAAGAAGTAGGTACCTATTAAGTACTTGAAACACCTACATTCAAGTAAAATAGTTTACCAAAATTTTGGAAATAAAAACATCATTACACCGCAGAAGTTCTAGCAAATTAATTTTGTTTTTTAGTCATTGTTATTCAAACAAACGTAACGTAATAAGCAATTGATATTTCTTACTTTGCAAATGCTCCTGGTACGAGCAGTAGAAAATTTTGTAATATAATTTTTATTGTCATGTAAAGGATTCGATACTTATTAAACCGTGGATTGTTATATCAAGAGAACATGAAAATTCCAAGTAGCAATATGAAGAGAAAATACCATTGAACACACTTGTTCCCACTTTGTTCAATGTAAAATAATGTCTCTGCACCAAGAAGAGGTAAATGTTTATATAAGATTTTAGCGAAATTTGTATTTTTATGAAAATAAATAGGAGGATATGAACACTCCTTTCATATATGAAAAATTCTAACATTACAAAAGGTCATCAATGATTTATAATAAATTTAGGAAAATGCTTATTTAACCAAATTTTATAAAATATTGTGTATTTTTTAGTATCTATAAGATTATTCATATCGTTTGAAACATTTTCTAACGTAAATTTAACTTTTAATAACGTAACAAGCCATTAATCAATAAAATCAAAGTTTGAAATGAATTTAAAGTCATAAAATCTAAAGTCACTTCCGCACACAATGTAATTATAATAAAAATAATATTCCATTAAAGTCTTTTTTTCAGCCATGCAGATTTAAATCGATAACGCCCTCATTCCACTTATAGAAAACAATGTTGAAATCTTTATAACTCAAATTCACTTATCTTTAATCCATCATAATGTGAGCTCGTCAGAAATCAATATCTAATTATGCCTTAGGTTGGTGTCAAAATCATTATTTTTAGAGTTTTCATGTTTCATAGGGTTATTCCTTTAATCTTATTATTGATATAGCAATATTTAAATTCAAATTATAAGATTAAAGTATCAAAAGGCAAATTTCAAAATATTAATATTAACCTAACTTCTAAGCTTATTATGGGACAAAATATTACCCTGAGCTGTAAATAAACGAATTAATTTTGGAAAAGAGCAATAGATAATTTTCGGTAATAAGACAAAAACGATGAACTCAAGCCAAATTAGGGAACACAAGTACCTACCTACTGGGATACCGGTTGTTGTGAAATTAATAAAATTATTTACCATTTTTTTACAATTAAATAAGCACAGCTATTATATTATGAATTAATTTGAATAAGCTTATTAAAAATGTACCTACGCAAGTTTATTCTAGTAAGTCAGTTTTGATCTTGATAACATAATTAAATTGATAAGTAAAATGGATAATTCACGTTTGCCGTAAACTACATATGAGAGGGTTTCATAAAGAAACTGAAAACACACCGTTTTGCTGGAAGCTTCGGACGATTGATGGACAATATTTTTATTTTTTTCGTTTTTTACCTCTCAATTTATTATATAATTCTACATTTTCTGAAAATCAACAAACGAAAACTAACTTCTGATAGAAACTAAGAAAATGTAGAACACTGTAGTACACTGTCATAGTTGCCGTATTAAATCCTACTCGTAACTTTATTCCTCCATGTTTCATACATCTCATACGAGAATGTCTGATTCTCCATATAATGAAGCAATGTATGTTAAGCCCCGTTTTATTACATGTTCCTCGGGGTTTATTAGTTGGCTTATTCATGTTATCGCTTCAGTAAATTATATTTCTCCTTTATTAGCATCCTAGATTTGCTTAAGAGAAATATATTGCGGAAATGTATGATTTTAAAATGAACTATAATCATATTTACTATGTGATTTATATGAACAACACACGACTCTGTTCAATTTCAACATGTAGGTAGGTACTTATAATGTGAAACGAGCCAATTTATTTGAACGTTATTTATTGATGGAGCGCAGAATGATAGATTGCTCGTAGTTTATGGGTGTTATATACTCTTTACGTACAAACTGTTTAGAAATTAGCTCAATGTATGTAGTACCAAACTTTGTTGTATCTCACCTCACACTTTGTACATAGCGTTCAATAGATATTGTTGGAAACACAAAACGTAATTGTTGAGCCAACAAAATGTTTGTCAAAGCGAATTCTACATTAACTGAATGTTCCACGAACAAAGAATGTATATCTGAATAACAAACAATTCTACGTAACACACCCCACAGCTTTAATCATAACAATTAATATAAATAAGCACCAATTATACAATGTTCATATCTTTTTGCTATGCGTAATCCAGGGATAATTAAAAAGCATTTTCAGAAAACCATAAATTATAATAATATCATGAAATTCTCTTATGTTTCAATGGACTTATTTTATACAATTTTCGAAGAGTAGGTTCTTTAATTTTAACTTTGAAATAAAAAGATTTTTGAAGTACCTAAATAAAATCTTTATAAGTAGTAGTGAAGGAATAACAAATTGTATACCTAATCATATTCGCGTGAAGCGTTATCATTGTACTGGATAATTTTTAATTTTACCTGACCGGTAACTAATCATTTTTCATTACACAATGTATTTTGTATTTTACTTTTATTATTATTATTTCACCGACATGACACGGCAAAATACCTAGTTTTTTTTTTCATTTCACAATTACAATTTCATTATTAAACTGGCAACTCATTCTTTATTGAGAGGGCTTCATTTTTAGCATATTTCGTTTAAGTAGGACTCACCCTGAAAACCGTCTGTCAACGTGTATTGAACACGATATGAGGAAATTTATTATTTTTTATAAACCTTGTCCATTTTATAATAAAATTATATGACACGTAACGTGCTGGGGAAAATAATATTTTCATAATAAAAGTGGGGTGAAATTGAAACAAGAAATAATCACTGTTTTTGGTCGTGTTTAAAAAAAAAACAAAAATAATGTTGGATACAATGGCCAATTTTTACGCATTTGTCATCGCCGCAGAGTTTTTGCGTGTTACAGATCAAAACAAGATTGTTTGAAAAAATAATTTTGAATTTTATATTAAAAATGTTTTGTAATGTGGATGAATAAAATACCTACACACAAAATAGAATCAACCGCTTGTAGGTTTATCTTTACTGTATATATTTACATGGTAGATATATATTTATATACTAATTTTCGTAACTAAACATAATTGAAAATACGTAGATAAAAGTGTGTAAATTGAAAATAAAATGTAATGAGTATGTCGCAGTTTCATAGATTGTGAGTAAAAGTTTGGAGTACCTAGAAAATACGTAGATAAAAGTGTGTAAATTGAAAATAAAATGTAATGAGTATGTCGCAGTTTCATAGATTGTGAGTAAAAGTTTGGAGTACCTAGAAAATACGTAGATAAAAGTGTGTAAATTGAAAATAGAATGTAATGAGTATGTCGCAGTTTCATATTGCGAGTAAAAGTTTGGAGTACTTAGAAAATACGTAGATAAAAGTGTGTAAATTGAAAATAAAATGTAATGAGTATGTCGCAGTTTCATAGATTGTGAGTAAAAGTTTGGAGTACCTAGAAAATACGTAGATAAAAGTGTGTAAATTGAAAATATAATGTAATGAGTATGTCGCAGTTTCATAGATTGCGAGTAAAAGTTTGGAGTACTTAGAAAATACGTAGATAAAAGTGTGTAAATTGAAAATAAAATGTAATGAGTATGTCGCAGTTTCATAGATTGTGAGTAAAAGTTTGGACTACCTAGAAAATACGTAGATAAAAAGTGTAGAAATTGAAAATATAATATAATGAGTATGTCGTAGTTTTTAGATTGTGAGTAAAAGTTTTGTAATTTAAATTCTGCTGCAAACGTTCACCACTTTTACATCACGATTACGAATATTGCTTCTAATGAAGATTTAAAGAGAATAATTTAGTATATCTCAAATGTAAGTTAAAAGAAACAGAACGACTTATCTTTACAATGTAGATATTTGTTTTTAATTTAATAATGGAGTTTTACTCATTCAGTGAAAATGAAATTAATGTCATTTATTGTTATAAAAGGTCAGCTATCAATTTTAGACATGAACTTCTTTGTGATAAATATTAGCAATGATCGCTAAACTGTGAGTGGTATGAAAATTATAAAAAAATATGACTCCCAGTTCTTTTTAAATATGTTCCATGACAGGCGTTTATATAAGGGAAAAAAACAATATCTCGTCATGAGTCTCAAAATTATGTTTTAAATAAGTTGCCTTGTAATATAAATTCAATTGTTCGTGCAAGGCGTTAGAAAAGAGATATATCATAATTATGATAATATCAAAATCGTTATATTTTAATGGTAAAACACCTGTGTTCGCATAAAAAAACTGTTGATAATTGTTCGGTACAAATCTGAGAAATAAGGTTTTTACTTCGGTACTGTTAAAAAAGGTTGCATGACGTAGTAGGTATTAAAAATCGTGGAAAAAATAAATGATTCAGATAAAAAATGTAAATTTCAACATTGAGATAATTAATTTTAAGAATCATTGTCTCTGGATGCGGATTCTTCGATCAATTGTAATAGAGATTCTTTCAGCTCAATGGTAGTAAGGTTGCTCTATCATATTGTGAGTAATAATTAATTATATTGAATTGGAATTCAACAACAATATAAAACAACCTCGCATTAACAGGACTTCACAGCCAGAATTTAATTTGAAATCGTTCGACTATATGCAAAAAATTGCCTAAAAACAGGTGTTTACTCCAAATTTTAACTTTTAAACTACGTACGAACCAATAAACTACGAAGCATTAAAAAAATACTGTCTCTCTTTTTGCGGTAAGTGAAAAGGGAGATAAAGAAATGAAGTATATTTCACTCATTATCTATACACCACTTGGTCACTAACACACGTAAATATAGTTAATATTATGTCCGAAAAACTACGAACATTAAAAAATCACTGTCTCTCTTTTTGCGGTAAGTGAAAAAGGAGATAAAAAATGCGACGTACGTGATGTATATTTCACGCATTATCTATGACACCAAATGACACAAAAATCATTGCGTACAAAGACATAATTTTTAACAAGATTGTGCACTCCATTGAAAAAACGGCATGTATAATGCAATTGATGCACCAGAGGTCACCAAGGCCCACCTGCGAGAGAGCATTCATGCCCCAAGAGTTATAAATTGGCCTACATATACCTATACATGAATATAGCAAACACGTAGGTAGGTAGACTATTATTATTTTTGCTGGATAATGGTAGGTGTTTACTTAATTGGCGTTCCCTTTTCTCTGCTTACTCTACATGGGATGTGGCGTGAGGGTATAGATAGATTCATCAAATCATAAAAAAGCTTATTAGCTTTACATGTCTACCTTGTTGTATGTACATATATGTGGGCGTATAAGTGGGTATATTTCCAATAAAGTACTCAAATACTTTTTTTTTAATAATACTCAGTTTTATTCTGCAACAATTATATAATTTATATTATACACCTTAAAAAGAACACGTAAAGTAGGTATATTTGAGTTTATCCATAATTTGTTGCACCATTCTGCATTAAGTTGACCATAATTTATTCTTTCTTCTGGGACGTCAAATTAAGTGACAATGATGGCTGCCTTAAGAAACGGCGACTGTGGCACCAGTGCTGCAAAAGTATAAAAGAATATTTAATATGTTTTTCCCTTGTTTATTATTTTTGACTCCACCATTAAATTGCAAACAACAAAAAGGTCGGGATTTGGAGAGAATGATTCATGCATCTTTAGTATCACAAAAAAAGATTTGAGTCATCATAATCCAAGGATAAATTTACAATCTGTCCATATATTTGCAGAGTATTTTTTCATCATCGAAATAAAACAAAATTATAGCAATAAAGTGATTTAATGTGTAATCATGTCTTATGGCCGGTTTCAATAACCTATCTATCCGTGACTATCGATTGAAATGTATGATTCAAAATATAGAACACAATAGATTTCAATCGACAGGAGCGGATAGATAGATTATTGAAACCGGCCAATAATGCACAGTCTTATTAAAGTACAATGTCTTTGTGCTAAAATTTCACGTGGAAATGGAATGTCAAAATATAAATATTATATGTTTCCATAGTAACCATACATGCAAAGTGGTTTCTGCAAATACGTAAATATATAATATGCATATTTAGAAAACTTCGAATACTCATAATAATCTAAAAATCAAATGTATGCTGAGATCTATTTTTACATTAAACCATTTTCTCACTATTGATTCACAAACTAATTTTATATTATTACGAAGTACATTTATGGAATACTTAAATCATTCGCAAACTAGTGAATGGCATCATGAATAAATACATAAAATAAAATAATAATAATTGTACCAAAGCTTGTTTTAAAACATACATATGTATCCGAGATTCAAACATGTTGCGTGTATTCATATATCAGCTTATTTGAAATAGTAACATGAAAATAAGATAATACGTGCTGATTTTACTATATACCTAAATATCAGGATATCAGTTAAGAACTATGTACTTACATTTGCAAATGATAATTCAAGTCTTAGTAATTCTCCATCACCGTTTTAATGTCACTAATCATCTAATCATCTGATAATCTGGAAAGTATAAAACATAAAGAATTTATTAATTTATTCTATCAGAAACATTGTTTGCTTACTCACGCGTATTAAAATATTTTATTTTTAATAATTACTTTAGGAAAGGTTACGTTACAAAAAAAAATATGTCAAAAACAATATAATATAAATCAATCATTATAATATACTCACTCATTTTGATCATGTGAATAATATGTATCTAATTTATTTTTTCTTAACATTCGTAATGACTCTTTCGTCATTTTAAATAATGAAAAAATTAAAATATACTAAATACACTGATTTATAGTTATATTTCTGATTTAATACTAATACTCCCAAAAATAACAAAATGTTGCTATGACAACAATATTGACATCGGTGAATGTCATTCTGAGGAGTTCATACACAAAGTTACCTACATCAACTCTAGAACATTGAAACTAAGAAAACAGCATACCTAAATAAATTTGGTGAATTCTTTGCAGAGTACGTACCGGCAGCAATTTAGATCCCTGATACCGGATATATTTCTATGTATTTGTATTATTTTATCATAGTCTTTGTAAGGTATACGAACTGTAATTTAGTGTTAAGAGCATATTTTCTGTATTCATCTTTTAATAATTGGATATTAGCTGGCACTTTGCGTTTATCATTAGAAAAGAAATATGTTGCAACTAATAAGCAAAAAGAGAAATAGGCGGATATGCTGAGGTCAATCTACAGTTTTATTAAGTACACAAACAAGTTCACCAACATTAAATTAAAAATAAAAAAATACTAATTTATTTGAATTATTTATATAAAACACTTATTAGTAGTGTTTAAACTGTGACTTTTTATTGATTAAAAGTCACAGTGGATATAATATAAATAAGTGATTTATTTGTAAGTAATTCAACATGAATTTCCACCGAGAACCGTCGGTTGAAAATATCAACTTCACTGATTTATTTTACTTCATTCATAGTTAAATATTTGTGAAAAATGGATCGGTGTGCCTTTACTTGTGAACTCCTCATCTATAGTACTGAACACTCATTCTCGTATTCGTCGATTCGCATTTTGACAGACATGGAAATAAATATTATTTAAGTATATTAAGTTATAATGTTTTTTTTATGAAAAAAAAAACATTTATATAGGGATTACTTGATGACACATATAAAAATATGTTTCCTTGGTAAAAATCAAGTAATCTAGTGCTGTAATTATGTAGTTTCAAGCATAAAACCATCTCTATTTTTTAATAATTTTAAATAAATAATCAGACGCAGATTCAACAGCGTGCCGACTCTTTGGCTCGGCTGGCCGAACTAAAACCGAATTTTGAGTTCTACGGAAATTTTCATAAAAACTTTCCCGCAAGCGGAAAATTTAAAATGAAAATTTCAAAATATAAATAACACATCACGCTATTATAATCATATGATAAATTATTCAATTAAAATTGTTTTAAATATGTTTTCCTTATTCGAACTTGACGAACTAAAAATTATATTTTCTTATGTGCACGTCACAAATCCCATTTTTTTCGCATATTAAAAAAAATACGGCTAAATATTACCCAAATTTAAGAAAAATAGGTTTTTTCTAAAGCATCCTTGGAGCTAAATTTACTTCATAATTTATGTAACCTCTAAGATGATTGTCTTAAAATACCTCTGCTAGTCGTGATAAAATTTCGGAAGGTGTTTTTCAATCGATAATTTCTACATGAATCTCTCGGTTATTTTTTTTATTATTATTAAAAATACATTAAAATATGTTCAAATTTTGATATTATCAAAAACAAACAGTAAAAATATCATCTCGATCACGAAAATATTGCAATTAATTAATAATCAATGTTGAAAAATGGTTGCGTAAAATCATGTGACAATTTCGAGTTCCCTACCTATCAAGGGCTCTTAATGATTTGATCTGAAAAGTACCTACTGCTGATCAAATCAAAGGCAAATTCTACTTACGTAAGTTGTTGGATAGATTTCACGAATTTTTGTGTATACGATATTGAAAGAAGAAAAGTTGCTGGAAGCAAAGTAAACGGTGCAATTTGACCAATAGTTGCGAATAGTAATAACATATTACAAATTAATTTTATACAGGTGATTCTTTTTAATTTTTTACTTTAAATCGTGAGATTGATAATGACCAGAAAAGTGGAAAGACGTCTCTTTAACAATTTACTATCTATAGCAGAACGAAATATTTGATTAAATCTACTTAATTATGGAAAAAATAGATTTCGTAACACAGGAGAGATGATGGTCCTGGCTGGGACATGTTTTGAGAAAGCCAAATGATAGTTGGCCATAAAGAGCGCTGTTCTTCAGTCCGCAAGAGTTCCGTCGGCCCAGGCGTCCCTTTTTTTGACAATGCACCGTTCCTATGACAACGATATGATATGCAGGGAATGTCGTGGAAAGAGGTGACGCAATTGGCGCAGAGACGCTCTGAATGGAGGAGGCTGGTTTCTGCCCTGTGCTCCCAAGAGGAGCGTTGAGGGCGATGATGATGATGATGAATAATGGAATTCTACTACGTGTACTTAAACACAATAAATATCAGAGCTAAAAGGTTGGCGTACTGGGCATTCATGTGCCAACAATGATTTACCCATGCAGTACAGATGAGACCATTGAGAAGACTAGTGAAAGTCTAAGAGATGGAGTAGGTAAGTTATAGTGTCAATCGAGAAGAGTGTGGAATCAAATCTGACAATAACAAGAATGAAAGTGAATAAGCTACTCTCCTTGAGCATAGAGAAAGCATGAACCAAGACAACATCATCATGAAAATATACATCGCTAAGTGTTATAGTATTCGGAGTATTGGCAATCCAAATATCTAACTGTAAGTTCATAATATAAATCTTACAAGATGGACACGTTTTGAGCACATTGTGCAGAAAAACATGCACGTATAATTGTATGACAGTGAATAGTGATGGAAATGAAAAATGTAAGCAAGGAGTAAATTACCTTATATTACCTTAAATATTTTTTCTATACTTGTTACGTGCCCCATTTCTTGCTCCGTTTGTGGGAAATGTCGTGATGGTATGAATGAAAGATTATTTTTTTTCTACCCCACAAGGAATGCGGCATTATGGTAGTCATGATGACAATATAACTAAAGGTAGTGAATAGCCGTAACTACAGACTTGAAAATATTTCATTTCTATTTGAATTGAGTACTTCGCTTCACTTACGTTAATTGTCTTTTTTATTACATCATCGTCAACAATGTATAAAATCGACCTCTGTAACTTCATATACTTGTTTTCTTATTCCGCTATACGAATATTATAAATTATTGCTATTTACGAATGGCGAGAAAGTCATTTAATAAAAATATGAAGATATTATTTACAGAGTTAGGTTGAAATATGTGTTTATAAAAAAATTAAGAAAATCATTCTTACAAAAAGGACAAGGTTTTTTGTTTTCGTGAATATGGTGTTACAGTTCCAAAGAATCATATTTTATATGAGAGTAAAAATAACGAATAAAAACAGCATCCTTGTATATCATTTTGAATTCATATAGTTAAATATTTATATGTCAGATGTCTAGTGGAAATCCTGGCGAAAAAAAAGGTTAGACAAGTTTTCGACTGAACTGAAAATTTCACGTATTCATAAATCATCTTCATTTCAGAGACGAAATATGCCACCTGTCCTGTTTGTACTGAACATTATTGTCATGGAGAGAACGACTTGTAAGATTTTTACACGTTATCGATACACTGGCTTCACCACTTCTGCAAGATGCCGTGATGTCATGAATGAAAGTTTATATTATGTAATAATGGTACTTTGAAAGGATATTGATCACAATGAAATACGAGTATACAAACTATCTGTACAATATCACATTTATAGACGAATTTAAATCATTCGATTGGGTAAGTTTTCAACCCTTTCCCATGAAGTTCGATGAAGTTTGTTATATTTCTGATGGAAAACACGCAATGAATATTAATTTGAGTAGATATTACGGTCATCAGTATCTTGTTACTTTTTTACATTATATATTATACAGAGTAACAAAGTGTCTTAATTTTGACAAGTTCATACCACGAATTTTTTCTTTAAGGTTTCGTATTTTTCCATTTTTCATCTCGTATAATTTAACTCCATATTGCTTTAGTATTTTCTTCTCTATTTTTGAACTTGAAGAAAGTATTTGAGATTTTTCCAGTACTAATAATACTCGGGTATACAAAAATAAAACCTGGGCCTGAAGTGTGTATTGTGAGTGTTGTATTGAATTCTAATTGAGTTTTATATCTTAATACGTGGTTATTTACTTCAAAAACTCAAATTTGTTAAATTTTATTAATGGTCCTACTAGTAAGATAGCATTTAAAGCACCTATATCTAATTATAGTTGACAACAAACAGCACCTTAAAAATCTCATTCATTCATTCATCGTTCTCAACGCTCCTCTCGGGAGCACAGGGCAGAGACCATTCTCCTCCATTCAGAGCGTTTCTGTACTAATCACGTTACCTCTTCCCATGAAATTCCGTGCGCTCTGATGTCGTTGTCGTAGGATCGGTATGTTGTGAAAGATGGACGCCCGGGTCAACGGAACCCTTGCGGAAGGAAGAATAGTGCTTTTTTGGCCAACTGTCATTGGGCATTCTCAGAACATAACTAAATCATGGTGATTACAGATCTCTGTCGGGTGCGTCGACGCACAGGATCATTTGTGACAAGTTCATACCATTTTAATCCAAAATCCTCCTAAGACATTTGTTTTCAAAGCTTAGTATCTTCCGTTCTTGAGCTTTGGTTAAGTGCCAAGACTCACAGCCATATAGAAGGATTGGGATGATACACGCATTGAACAGGCGACATTTTGTCCTGATGCTGAGTCCAGACGCTTTCCAAACTTTGTTATAAAAAAGTGAAAAATTCACAGATTAGATATAGGTAGGTACCTATATCACTTCCGAAAAATAAGGTTTTCCTGTTTTTGCGATGAAAACATTGGAAAATGGAAATAAAAGTTGAACTAAAAGATACAAAAATTAAAAAGTAACAATGTTTAGTCTATCACTATTGTGGGTCTTGTAATACAAAATTAAATTTGATATAGATGAGTAAAATCAAACATTATCGGTTCACTCGTAAATTATGTATGTAGGTGTATGTACCTGAGTCAACTAACTAATGTAAGTATGTGATTTCATAATATTATTATATTTGTATGAATAATACATATAACGACAGGTTATAAATAACGTTTTGCGTGAGAACCGAATGTAATACATTATAGGTAGGTATACATATGCAATCTATGCATATATATACCTACATGTCATTATACCGACATTGTGTACATAATAATATGTATGTTTAAACAATATTATATATATTTTCTCACTAACGAAATACGCATAAGGTAATTAAGGAGTGACAGGTAAAATGTCGTTTGACATTGTGACATTTCTAACCAAAACAATAATACAACAAATACATCTAACAACGAACATACATTTAACAGTTCTGTTCACAAACAAAATGCATAATTAGACTTGTTTAACAATGTGCGTATTTCTAACGTTGATCCTGAATACAAAAACCTTACAAAATAATTTATCTTTATTGATCTAAAACAAACTTAATTCTGGAAGTAATTATTTCAATATAACATACAGAGAAAACTCAAAATTTCATCATAACATCATGCAGGAGACCCATTGTTTGTCAGAATAACGTTGAAGTCTGAGGACTTCCATTAATCGTTGGCCGACTTGATTAAAAGTGAGCAGAAGTCCTAAAAGTAACAATGGATAGGAATATCTATAGAAAGTACTCAGATTCAAAGAAAACTATACTATACTCTATAGCACCTCACGCAGTGTCTCAAGTGGGGTAAGCAGAGATAACGGAACGCCACATAAATCTATCTTTACACACTTCCTTTGCTTTCTCGACATTCATACAATTGCTCATGCACGCACGTCGGTTCCTCTTATTCAATACACGGTCGTATTCGAGAATTTAATCCACATGATCAAGCCACGTGGTTCTCGAACGTTCGCGCTTCCTCACATCCTTTCTTTCAGACAAGTGCCTATATTCTCTTTGTCAATCTTACCATGTTCATGCGTTCAACATGTCCAAACCAGCTTATTCACGCGCATTATGTCCATAACACTTTTCTTGCATCCGCTCATTCTTCTAATATCCTCACTGTTCACTCTATCACGCAGTGTTTTGCCAACCATTCTACAAATGACACCAATCCAATTAGGACATGAGGAAGAAGATAAATGTACAGTGTTGTTTCGATTTTTTCAAATGTTTTTTTTTCTATAGGGGAATGCGTCCAAGTACAAAGTCAAAGAGACGCCAATATCTTTTTGCGAGCGAGTAGGTATTCACTTAGTTAAATATTACAGTTAGAATAAGAGTTATTAGATAGAGAAGCCTTCACCAGAGTGATTGCCAACGTCGGGAGGACCTGATACGGCACGAGAAGAAGAAGAAAAGTTATTCCATGCTTATAAAAAACGGCTAATTGTATTTCTATACAAGAATAATAATAAGAGCGAATGTAATATATGACCACACGCGTGTAGTTTTTACTAGATAGGTCTGGAAAAATGCGAGCGTAAAATTTATTACATACCTTAAACAAAATATAAACCCGCTTTGAACATTGTTACCTATACGTACATATATTTAATATTTTTTCTTTTATAAAATGATACGTAAAATATACCTATTAACACGAAAACTCAATCTACGTCAAAACATAGAAAAGTTTTTGATATCATTTTAAGAATATTCTCGCCATTGTCTGTTTATATTATTATCCTGGATGAATAATAGTATAAAAAATATAATTATACGAAAAAACTAAATGAAGGTATGCTATTAACCAAGCTGACATTTTTCTCACTTTATAATAATTTGAATTCGTGATATTTCTCTATGAAATTTAAAATTAAATTAAGTTTTTTATCATAAATAATATCAAAGCTAATTCTGATATAAATTGCACACTTTGTACTATTGCGGTAAGTCATTACAAATTCCATGAACGTCGTCAAGATTACTTAGGGTAGAAATTGTTTTTTCATACCACATAATCAATAGATATAAAGTTATATTTTTGACCGTTCGAATATGTATGTTTATGTATTGTATTAGATAATCTTTGTCGAATAAAAAAAAAATACTCCCCGTAAACTCGTTCACATTGTATGAGGTTTGAAATATATACTAGTTATACGTGTAGATACTTATATTCCAATTATAATAAACTTCATATCACCAGTGGTCGTGTATTTGCATTCATATATTTCTTTGTTAACGTAAAATAAATCTTTGATATTTTATGTCAAATCTTGACAGATATAATGTAACTATATGTATCAATGCATTGCAATTTACAAATTCATTTTCAACACTTCTCAGGTAGTAAAAAGCAGTTTCGTTTGTACTATTTACAGTACTTATTCTTTTGATACATCAAAAGTTTTTTTCTTGGACGAAGCTGGAGTTTGAGCTTGTGATATAATATATGTACTTCATTCTAATTGGAAACATTTTCATTTTAATGCCACAATCATGATATACATTCTACTTGTGAAATGGTATTTTATATTTGAAATTATCATTAATATTCATTCAGCTTTCTTGGCGACGAGCTATAGAAATTTTCATTCAATCAATCATTCTTTACAATGGGAATTTGATAAATTAATCGTGATAGATTATGTAAGATCCGTATAACTGAATCAACAGCCTGCACGTGCAGAATTTTATTCTTAAACCATAGATTGAAAGCACTGCTGATGGAAACGACCCCACACCCCCAATTGCATGCTTGATATGTTTGATAAATATTGCATGTATCAACAATTACAATAATGATAGTATAATTTCTTGAATCTAACTTTTTCAAGAAAAATATGTGACAAAGCACTGGCACCATGAGCAATAAGCTTTATTATGAAGGTGGAGTAGTTCAGCAGGTGGCAGACTCAGACTCGGGACCTTTCGATTGAAAATCTGTGGTTCTAGCATAAGAAGATGGATCACCTCGTTTGGTGTATTGTGACATATTGGAAAGAACGCCATTTTAAATAATTTGTCCATTCTTATAAAAAAATCTTGGAGCTAATACATAAGATACATAATACGAAAAATTAAAAACTTATGTTCATCATAAAGGCACGAGTACAAGGAAATAAGCTAGCCCGTCACCAATTGTAGGATAATTAATCAAAGTATAAAATTTTCGTAAGGAACTTGAAATTATGTATCGAAGGATTTTGACAATTATGTTAAAATAGTATAGGTATAAATATCAACTTTATTCTTAGTACGAAGCTTTTCAATTTTCTATTGAGAAATTCATAATGAGGCCATCAATAGGCACGAAGATTTGCTTTTTTTATATCGTACACTTCATTATAGCGGTTTTGATTAAATCGAGAGTTTTAGTATGCAAAGGTCCAGGGAATATTTATGAAAGCAGAAAGTTTTTTTTTATAAACGATATTTTATTAAAAATGACACAAAATATTTTTTTGATACAGGTCAGTCTTGTGTGAAATGAACTACCCACGCTCAAAATCCCCATTTGAAATACAGATAATATGACATCGCTAAAGCTCTTTAATAACATGTTTTTATTTAAGCTCTTCTTACCTAAATAGAAGACGCTATTTTGAAAGACCTATCTTTAAGAAGTAAACAGTATAGTAAATAAATACTATAAAGTATAATACAAAAATCAGCAGGCGATAAGTATGACGGCACTCCCTCAAGCAGATTAACTAATAGACACGTTATAATTAAAAGTGTGAGCAATTCTCTTGTTAAAAATAAATATAAGACACGCACTTTTTGTTTTGTTCCTGATATAATATGTCTACATATATTAAATATAAATTTTAAATATAAATGTAAATTTTACATGTGTGAATATAATTTAGTATGCAAGTGTGTTGTTATGTTAAATATAGGTCCTGTGTTTTATTATACTCACATATTTTTGCATGTTTTGCTATTGTTGTATAATAAAGTTTATTTATGTTTTTTCTGTCATCATTGTATAGCTACTGTTAACCAAGAGATTAAATAAAGAAAATAAATAAATCAATCAAATTTTTCATTCATGATGACTTATGTATACATACGTAAACCGGGCAAGTAATAATTTCAACTCGTTGTTTAACTAAAAAACATACTTGACATTTATCTATAATACCATTCAATGAACTATAAAAAGATGCCGGACTACTTTCAAGTCTCACGGGGTTGATCATTTGATGTTTATTTTTTCCTATTCCTATTTTTCAGCCCATTCCTTTTTTTCTTCTTGATTGGGATAAGTAGCAAACCTCATCGCTGAATTTAAGATATTAAAAATCTTATTTTTAATATCTTATTTTTTCAAGACATTAAAAAACTAACGGAAAAGAGTAAGAGACCAATTATTCTTTACTGGGTGCTCCACAAAATATTTTTATTATTTTTTGCAACTTAAACTGTAAAAAATATTTCCTAGTCATAAAAGATGTCAGTCTTTGATAATATTCAAAGTATGTTTTTATCTACTAAATTGTTGTAAATCGATTATGTTTCAAACCTTAAACTTGAGTCACTTGTACCGGCCTTTCAATAATATTAATAATATTATTATTTTATCTTCTTCAATTATGTATTGTATTTAACAACTCCTATCAAAATTTTTAATTAAAGGAATAACAGAACTTGGAACAATCACAAATAAATCTTATCATCTCATAGAACCATGCATTATATTTCAACAATAATATTAAGTATCTTTCCGATACTGACTCAGTAGAGTCGGCCTGGGAGGAGTTCCAGAGAGTAGTGAAGGCTGCAGCGGTTGCGTCCATTGGGTTCAAAGAGAGGAACAAACCACCATGGATGTCTATGGAGTCCTGGGGATATATTCAAGATCGCCAAAAAGTCAAGATACTCAGAGATGCTGAAAAGTCCCCTACGAAACTGGAGGCCCTAAGAAATTCGTACAGAGAGCTAGACCGCCTGGTAAAGCACTCTGTGCGCAAAGACAGACGACGTGATGTCGAAGCCAAAATACAGCTTGCACAAACTGCCGCGGCCAGGAATGACTCGAAGACTCTCTTTGAAATTACCCGCATGTTGGGAGGAAGAGGTCAGAATAAGACTGCTGACTCAATTAATGATAGCAGTGGAAACCTGATCTCTGCCCCTGACTTAGTAAGAGGAAGATGGAGAGAACACTTTGAGTTCATTCTAAACCGACCGGACCCCTCCTTACCTTTTGATGTTGGCAATGAGGATAGCGACCTCGATATCCCACAGGTATCTGGGATAGCCGAAACTCCCCCAACACATGAGGAGATTGAGGCAGCTGTAAAAAGGCTAAAAATCAACAAGGCCCCAGGTGAGGATGGAATCCACGCAGAGCTCCTTAAGTATGGCATGAATGCGCTTATCCACCCACTGT
The DNA here is from genome assembly GCA_947579605.1 of Athripsodes cinereus. Lineage (NCBI taxonomy): Eukaryota > Metazoa > Arthropoda > Insecta > Trichoptera > Leptoceridae > Athripsodes > Athripsodes cinereus. The sequence goes on from OX388310.1 coordinate 12,774,996, forward strand.
ACCATCTCTTTAACAAGGTGTGGAATGAGGAGCTCTGCCCGAAAGATTGGAGAAATGGATCCATCGTGACACTTTTCAAGAAGGGAAACCCACTGGAATGCGGAAATTACCGTGGCATCACACTACTTAGTGTGCCCGGTAAAGTTCTCTCACAAATCATATTGAGTCGCATTCAAAAACCAGTGTTGGCATCTCTGAGAAAGCAACAATGCGGGTTTGTACCTGGCAAGTCCTGTTCGGACGCAATTTTTTGTGCCAGATGTGTACTCCAACAGTCGCAAGAGTTCAACTCACCGCTTGCATGTTGCTTCATTGACTACGAAAAAGCTTTTGACAGCCCCCACAGACCAACCATATGGAAAATACTGGCCGCGTATGGCATCCCGCCCAAGGTGGTAACCATGATCAAAGCCCTGCATATGGACTCTGAATGTTCTGTCAGAACATCAAGTGGTCCAACTGACACCTTCAGGATCACCACTGGAGTCCGGCAGGGCTGTGTATTGGCACCTTTTATCTTTGCCATAATTATGGACTACCTGCTCAGAAAATCTATTCTGGGCCCTGGCGGTGTGCCTTTATCACAGCGTGAAAACAGTGAGACGTCTGTGGGAGTGCTGCACGATCTTGAATATGCGGATGATCTAGCCCTTTTTGATACATCTGTGGACGGATTACAGTGCAACGCTAATGCTCTTTATGAAAATTCTTTGCGCCTTGGCCTTCGTATCAACGCTGGTAAAACGGAGTACATATGTAATAGTACATGCACGAGTACTCACACCCCACTAATGGTTGGCAATTCCCAAATATCTCAGGTTAGTAAATTCAGGTACCTGGGAGCAACCATAACGCCAGAGGGTGATCTCCGGTCGGAATTACCAATCCGCATAGGAGCAGCTAGCGGGGCTTTCAACAACATGAACAAAGTTTGGAAGGCGTCTGGACTCAGCATCAGGACAAAATGTCGCTTGTTCAATGCGTGCATCATCCCAATCCTTCTATATGGCTGCGAGTCTTGGCACTTAACCAAGGCTCAAGAGCGGAAGATACTAAGCTTTGAAAACAAGTGTCTTAGAAGGATTTTGGATGTCAGATGGTATGAACATGTTACAAATGATGCTGTGCGCCGGCGCACCCAGCAGAGACCTGTAATCTCCGTAATACAAGAGAGCCGATGGTCCTGGCTGGGACATGTTTTGAGAATGCCCAATGATAGTTGGCCAAAAAGAGCACTGTTCTTCCGTCCGCAGGGGTTCCGTAGGCCCGGGCGTCCCTCTTTCACAATACACCGTTCCTATGACAACGATATCAGAGCGCAAGGAATGTCGTGGGAAGAGGTGACGCAATTGGCACAGAGACGCTCTGAATGGAGGAGGCTGGTTTCTGCCCTGTGCTCCCGAGAGGAGCGTTGAGGGTGATGATGATGATGATGATTAAGTACCTATCTAAAAGGTAAAAAAAATCCTAGTATAAATTCTATAACAATTTTAAATATTTTATTTTTATGGCACAGAAAGTATGGCTTATATGTTTATTAAATGTTGCTAGACTACTTGCTCTGATTAGCCTTCTTATGAGAGAGGGTCTGATGATACAGATAGGCGAAAAGATAATATTTGTAAAGGGTGACTAATTTCAACGAATTTTTAATACAAAATACAAAATGTGTTCCATGAAATACATCAACCATTTAATAATGATATTTTTTTACTACAAATTTTCCCACATGATCCTGTCATTAATGTGTTTTGGTTGGTAATTTAGTATACACAATGTCATTAAGCTTGGAATCCCCGTAAAAAACGGAAAATTTACTATAGTACCTAGGATATAATAACATATAAATATTTACTAACATCATTACTCTAAGTAAATTTACGTATAGTATGAGATAGATGAATAGTGTGGGGATTCCATCTTTTGACTCTCGCTTAAAAATCCGGATGATGGCTCGTAACATCAGGTTCCAAACAAATTGCTATTCAATGTACGTAAGCTATAATGTTTTATGTTTACCATAAAGCGGTGTCTTTCAAAATAAACGTAATAGAGAAGCAGCAGTGACATTAAACGACCCTCTGCTATTATTATTGACGAATCTTTCCCATAACGGATTTCTTCATAACTTTCGACAGCTCCGAAACTAAAAATAGAATTTGCCGTAAAAATAATGAATAAACGAATTTCTTATTAGATGAAAAGAAAAATACCTAAAGGGTACTCCAATAAAATATTTATTGGTGGAAGAGAAAGAAGGGTTTCCATTTTATAGAAGAAATCAAGAGATAAAAATCATACAAATAAGATAAAAAAGTGAGATGGTGACGACACATAGACGTCGTCCATCGAATAATGAAAAAAGTTGTTATATAATGACGAATTTGGGAATCAGATTGGCATTAAGATGTGCACAACGATGTGTAATAAAGTATCCAATATCAGATACGCATTAATGTGTTCATAACGAATAATCTTAAAGTATCCAATATCAGATACGCATCAATATGTACACAACGAATAGCTTTTTATATAATGAGTTACAATCTACTGGTTTGGTCTGCAACCAGTTTGGATTTTCTTCTCCATTCCTCCCTATTCTCAGTCAGTCTCTTCAGCTCTACGTATGAGCCACAGTTCATGTCCCTCTTCAGTTGGTCCATATACGCATCTCTTGGTCGGCCTCTGCCATTTGTCCCCTCGGTCTTATCCTCCGCGATGGCGATGAGCAGTCCTGGGTGCCAGATGTTGTGGCCAATCCAGTCAGTTTGTTGTTGGCTGATTCTCTTAAGGAGTTTCCTTTTTTCAGCTACCCTGGTTAAACTTCATCGTTTTTGACGTGTTCCGACCAATGAATCTTTAGCATGCGTCTGTAGCACCACATTGCCGCCAGCCGTCCACTTTCACTCTTGCTGATGGTCCACTGGAATAGATTTAAACCATCCAATATCAGAGCATGTCGCCAGCAGAATTTGAATTGCAAACTTTCCGTACGAAAGCTTAAGATTCTTATATGCAGAACAAAATTATAGACCAACTTATTTGTTAAATATTAAAAACATTATATAAGTCTGAATAATTTCTCATCGATAAGAAAAAATAAAAGTTAATTATCTGACATCTACTGAGAGCGTAAAAGATACTCGTAAGTTTAAAAGGTAAAATAAAACCTTAATGATACGGATATTAAAGATGACAATTATCGTAGTAATATTGTAAACAGATGAGTATGTAGATACCTAGATAATACGGGTATAGGACCTTTCGCTTAAAAAGCCATTAGTAACACATTTTCACTAAGTACACTAATACTGTAATTAAGTGCCTATTAAGGGGAGTATTGTGACTATTTACAGATAGAATTAACGGAATAATATTAATTTCCACGAATTCACCTATTTGATTCGCAATATGACTATCCTGTGATAATAGAATTAAACAAAGATACCATACGGTATCTTGATGATACCGTATGGTATCTTTGTTTAATTCTAGAATGCCTTCCTTTTAATCGACGTAAAAGGCTTTGCCGTGTAAAAGCGAATAAATAAATAATTACAGTTGTTTTTCTTATATTTTTTATGAAGTTGATATAGAGTAGTAATGAGTGCAATCCCTTACACTGAAATGTCGGATAGAGGAAAAATATAAGAGAAACAGATAGAATTTGTGAAAATTGCAATGGTAAAAATCACTTAAGCCAGTCTTAGCCGATGTTTTGGCATCAAAATACATAATAATCTCTCTCTCTCTCCCTATCCTATAATTGATGCATGTCTTGAGATAGAGTCATGTGTATCGAGATAAATATCACATTCCTTATATATTTTCAAATAAATTTTAATGTAGGTAGGTAGGTATATCATGATTATTTTTTTTTCTTTTTGATGTCAAATACATGCACATATATGTAAATTAAAGCTGCAAGCGATTATGTCTTATTGTATACCGAGGTCCAATACTACTATTCACACGTGCCTGCAGCTATTTTAGCTGATGTCAAAGATAAGTAAATCTTAGGTTTTTCTCGTAAATTATGTATCATTCGTTTTTGAGGACTTCTGAAAAGTCTAGATACAAATAAAATAGTTTATTTAATAGTATCTTAACTATTGCTTTGATCCACCTTTTCATCGAACTGTCTCCATGTAAACAAAGAGAAACTGTATAATAATTATACCTAACCATCAAATATCTCCAGGTATTTTGAAAAACATCTTCCAAACAACAACAATAAAAGAACGTGATTATAATACTTTTCGAACGTGGATAATGTACCTACATAATGTCATGAATATGTCAACGGTTTTTAGCTATTTTTTCGAAACTTACGCTTTCTCGGTAAGTAAAAAGTCTCATTGCTTTATACCTAAATCCATAAATAAAAAACGGTATTTTAAATACAAAAACTTTTTCAACGCAGAATTGCAGACATCATCTGTAGCCAAAAAGTTGATATACGACTAAATATACATACGAATATGTAGCTTCGCATCTGGTTCTCCTCTTTGTAATAAATAATAAGTAATTCAAATGAATTACGCACGTAAATTTACCATCAAGATAAAATGCTCGTCATGTTTTGTTCATGTCTTATGTAGGTGTGCTATTTAATTAACATTTTACTTAAATTGCCTGAATAATAAGTCCATTATTACGAACAAATAATACAGAGAATCACTCTGAGACCCCGTTTTCTTTGATCTTGATTGATGAACAAATAATTTAGCTTTTGTTGTGTTCAAAACGAAGAAAAATAACAGCAAACTACTTAGAGAATTTATTTCTGAAATTTCTGTAGTAACTTAATGAGGGTGAAATATCGTGTCCGGTGTCTAATTCATCATCATGGAATTCGCAACACAATTCTTGCTCTTCTCTTTTTACTTTTTCACTTCCTTTCAGGAAAAATGAGGCATTAAAGTATGTAAACTGGTTCTGTGCAACTTTCGTAACATCCTTTTACGTCATGTTTAATATTCCACCCTCATCACGGAGCGTACATAAGATTCTATATAAATAACGTTCATCAAACGTTTTGTAAAAAAAAATTAGAACAATTATATTTTTCTTCGAACAAATATAATTTTTTCCGTTTTTCTCTGTGGAGCTCAATTTCATATCTCGAAAAATCTAGGTTCAATAATGTGCATAATCCATATAATAAAATATAAAACGAACATACATATTATTTAATCAAACTTTTTTAGTTGGGTATGTAACGAAAAGGCATGAAACCCATCTCTAACATATTAGTTATGTATGAAAAAACAATTTGTTTGTATAAATTTTGACTGTTAACTAGTCCAAGGTGGAGTAATGTGATACATTGATAGATAATGCTGATGTGATCTCACAAATAGTACAATAATAATTGCTTAACTAATTCGAAATATCATTATTCAATTATGTATTTCACATAAAACTACTCGTATGATTGATTAGGTAAGATACGTTTATCTCCACAAATAATTGACAATATCAATGAATCATGTATAACAATGAGCAGTCAAAGGGTACAACTTGTAATGCAAAATCTTCCAGTCAAACCTTATATACCTATATTACTATAATCAAATGTATAAAAGCTAGCATACATAAAATAATATTAAAATGCATAAAAAATAGTATATAAATATTAAACAGCTATAATACAAGTAGAGTTTGGTAAAAACCAGAGAATGTCCATGAAATAAAAATGATAATAAGTAGGTAGGTACTGTGTGCATGTGGGATGGGGAAAGGGGGTTTGATATTTAATGATATCGTCGCATTTGCATTATTCTGATATTCTTGTATTCTGACTGTGATTGGAAAGTGATAAAATTTAATTTGATGATTTTTAAAAGCACTAGGTGTACCCATTTACTTTGTGATTCTTTGAATATTTTGCTATTTTTAATATGATTATTATAGTGTTATTACCAAAATGAAAAAGTGATAATTTATTAAGCCAAAATAAAGATGATATTAGTTGTATTCTTCATGTGTAAACACATTATTTCAATTCCTTTCACATTAAGAAAAATATCAATCAATATCTCCGGGAATAGTTCCTTTGACCATGTCTATCTTCTTATAAGTGGTTTTCGACAAATAACTCTAAATTAAAATGGACGAGGCATAATATTATTGTTACTTTCTCTGAAGGTCTATAAAAGACTTTGACACAAACACAAATCTAATTTATTCTAGATTCTTTTAAATAGAATTTCTATTTATTTGTCATTGAGTAAAGTAATTTTTTGGAAATTTGTTTTATAAAAAAATATTTTGAAACCTTAGTAAATTTAGTAGGTAATTTAAATCACTGAATCTTTGCATGTGTACTGTTCTCTAAAAAAATTGAATTCTTTGTTCCAAAAATGTATAATATTATTTTGTGATTTTTAATGAACGTTATTAAATAAACAGATGGAAAATTGAGCAACATCAACAAACTAATTCCGGGATATATGTAGCTTGTCAGAGTTTTGCTTCAAATATTATACTTAGCTGTAGGGTAATAATCTACATTTCCTTTTACTACACTGGAATCTATACAGGGATTGCAAGATAGCTCTTCTCAAATTGTAGGGATACAAAAATTTACCAATTGTAAGACTGTTACTATAGTAAAAATAATTGTCGAAAGCAAACTATAAACTTATTTTTACACCTACAAATTTTATTACCTTGATATTATTGAAATCTGTCAAATGATCCGGGTTAGTTGGAAGACATTTTAGCGATAAACTCGCCCTCTGTACATTGAATTGTATAAATGATATTTTCTATGTTTATTTTTATTATTGAAAATAATGTACAGTGAAGAATAAAATAAATAAATAAATAAATGATAGTAGACTAGAGAGAATTTTGTACCATAGTATTTTTCAAATGAAGTAAAAAATGCGAAAACAGAATTCCAGTGAACGGGTTTACTTCTGGACAAAATAATGAAAACCTTTTAAAGAATACTAATTTAATGTGTAAATTCACAGATAAATGAACTTTATCAGTACAGACAAAATTAAAATAATACCTATACTCTCATGCGACACATTGTTTAACATACCATGAAACCTTTTTGCATTAGCTGGTCTACAACACGATCCATAAAATCTGTGACTTTTGTTATGTGTCTGATGTCTTCGTTTATAATTTTATCTCTCAGAAATATTCGTCTTTCCATAGATCCTTGTGAACATTTTAGCTTGTGGACACCTGCTGCAGTTAGCGATATGGTTTCTAGTCCATATGTTGTCACTGGGAGGATACATGTTTCGTAGACTTTTTTCTTTAGGTTTCTTGGGATATCTTTACTGGTAAGAATATGTTTCAATTTTCCAAATGCTGCCCAGCCTAGACCTATTCTTCTGGGTATCTCTGCAGTTTGGTTTTCCTTTCCAATTTTGATCTTATGTCCAAGATATATGTATTCATTTACTGCCTCTATGTATTTGTTCTCAATTGTTAGTCTCTCGTTTAATGGACTCAAGATTTTTATCTTTCCTATGTTCATATCTAAACCAATTTTTAGAGAGGTTTCATGCAGCCCTTTATCATATTTTTCAGCTCGTCAATATTCTCACTCACCAGTACAATATCGTAAGGTTTCACCTCAATGTAGAATTGGTTTCAGATATTTCAGTGATCGCTACCCAATACCTTTTCTGATTTCGAAAATTAAGGAATCTCTATCCATATAAATAACACCGACTTGGAAATTGTATGATCTTTAAACTAAAATTATTCTCAGCATTGATCATTATAAACATCACTTTGTAAGTCTTTTATCAACATAATGTTTTATTTATTCATAAACATAACTTCCATTTCAATTACTCAAAATTAAAAACACCATATTAGTAGAAACTTTTCGCTGGTAAAATTATTACTGTCTTCAAATAAATATACAACGAGAAATAAAATATTAAGCTTGGTATCAACGTTCGTTTTTCAAAAAACATGTAATTTTATCATAATTATGTCAAACTTTAGTATTATATTAATTTTAAGTTGACATACAACATTTGAAGAAAAAGTGATAACATTAATTTGGCATCAGACATCCCTTTTCCGAGATCTCGCATGAGAAGAATAAAAAAGTTAGATGAAAGTTGTAAAAAAAGTTATATGTGTCACCACATCATCACACTACTATACTAACTAGAACTATAATAATAATAATAATGTTTTTACTGAGTATTTATTACAACTTATTCACATCATATCCTAATAATTAATGTGAATACGGAAAATTCTGCAAAACATGTCTATTTTCAACATATATCGTTCTCAATTGTCCAACTATTCAATGTTCGTCTATAATCAAATCTTATTTATTTATTTCATTTATTTATTTATTCTTTTTGCACATCATTATTACATAATAGTGTTAATAAAATAATATAAAAATTTAAAAAAAACTAGGACGACGTGCAGTGGCGAGATTATCACTATGAAGTGATTTCTTCCATCTAACCTTCCATCTAATCTTCTTCTATCTATTGAAATATCTAATATAATCAGGTAGTTATATGATGTTGTAAGATTTAATTACCTCATTGAATTGATTTGTCTAACCATATTGACATTGACGTAGTTGTTGCCAAAATGTTTGTCGTACTAAAACAGAATTTAAGGACACCGAATGTATTTAGTTATTTACAGGTTAAACGACGTTTGATAAACCAGGTGAAACTCCTGAATTTCACAGGGAAACTTTCTCTCAAATGATCGTCAAAGTCGGGGGGACCCGGCAAGACACGTGTAGAAGAATAAGAAACAGTAATATTGTAAGGAAAAAATAATTCAATAATAATTTGATATTTTGTCAAAAATATACAAAACAGGTCACTTGGATAAATGATTTCAAAACAATAACACAATTATTGTATGAAACTATAAAGAAATCCATAATTACATACGAAAACACATATTATATTCTAGCAGAGCTGCGTAACGTTATTAATTATAGTACAAATATATGGTACCTACATAAAAATTACGTCTTCTGAGTTTTCATAAACACAAAATTTACGAGTGTGTAACAGTTTAGCAAATATTCTTACAATATTTTTTGCGCTATAAATATTTTGTTGCTGAAATAAATAAAAATATTTTTATTAATTAAATAATTTTCAGATTTCATTTATCTGATTGGATTATTCATTGGAATGTGTGTACTGTGTGATGAATGCAACATTTTTTTCAAATAAATTAAAAACGTTCTATTGTTTTTTGTGCTCTAATAATTACTACTACGAGTATATTGCTAATATACCATACTATTATACTTTGATATCACGGCATTGCCCACAAGCAGACTGGGCCGGCAAAATGTAATAAGCATTATTTTATTGTACATGAATTTCAGATTAATTTTGCGTATTGGTTGTACTGAATATTATGAATGTAGTTTTATGTCAATCTATCTATATATATTAATAAAAATGAGTTGACCATGTATGTTCCCCCATAACTTGAGAACGGCTGAACCAAATTGGCTGATTCTTTTTTGTTGTGTTTGTAATTATCAGGAGACGGTTTGCAGGAAAGAAAATTTTTGAAAATCGAACAGAAAAGTCGGAATTTTGGATTGTATTTTTGTATGAAAGTGACGTTTGTCCGCTGTCACGTGTTGTCATAACGAAAAACTAAAATAAAAAATGTTTTATCCGTCATCAACGACTTTTTTTGTTGTTGTTCGTAAGTGGTTTATATGAAAGAAAACTAATGGAAAATCTATTCATGTTAATATCACAGTACAAAAAATCAATACATAGTACATGTTTGAATGACAATTAATTGGAATATGTAACAGAATACTATATTGTTAAAAATACTGAAATGGTTTTATTTCAATTCACATAAATTCAAGGGATGATTCGGTTGAATGAATCACTTCTCAACTAACTGCAGAGGCTAAAACATTGGAGATAGATATGAAATTCACCCTCGCAACGCCGGGTAGGAACATGTAGTTTACTATAAAAAATTAATTTGTTTAAAATCGTGAAATTGCACAGTTCATAAAAATTACATGGCTGAATGGGGAACTTTCACAAAAAAAAAATTTCAACCCAAAAAATAGTACAGAAAATTATTAAAATTATGGTGCTTATTATATTTTTAAATGTGCATTTTTAAGATTTTATCACCATTAAAAAAAGCAATTTTCGCACTTCGCCGCAAAAAGGTCCACTCGTGGCGGAGCAGTGTTTGATAATATCAGGCGCTACAAACAGTACTAAGAGTGAAATGTGTGGCAATACAAAATAGCGCCTAGCGACGTCACACCGGACTAATTCAATAACAGAAAATATGGATTTTTAAAATGAAAATAATGAATGAAAAGTTTTATTTTATTGTTTCTTATTAGGATATTCGTGATCAGCGTATATTTATTAATATGAATTGATAACATTTATTCATATTCCTCACACATGCATATTCCCCATTGAAGAAGTTACATGAATTATTCGTGGTATATACCAATAAAAAAGTAGAAAGCTAAAAATTGCACAGTGCCAAAAAAAATAGATTAAAGACCTTCAAGAACTACTCGGTAAAATTAACTCCACTGGTGAACGTTCAGCTCTTCATGAAGGGGAAGATCGAGGGCCGCAGAGGGGTCGGCAGAAGACAGTTTTCTTGGTTTTGAAACATTCGAGAGAGGACCGATGACAGAACTGTGGAGGAGCTGTTTTGTGCTGCCCAGGACAGGGCAACTTTTTCTTCAATGGTCGTCAACGTCGGGGGAACCCGGCAAGACACGTGAAGAAAGAGAAGAAAGCTAATGCAATAGTAAAGATTTAGAAAATTCTTGCTTACTGGAGTTACACGTTTTTCAGATAGGTACATTTTGCTTATTTTATTTTTTAATCGTGCAAAATATACAGTCATTTGGCACATAATACAAACTGGTTCGTTACATCAATAATTGAACAATGAAGTATATTACAAGTATATCGGTATTTACAAATCTATAAAAAGGATAGTTCGTCGGTAGCCTGGAGGTAGAGTCTCGACCTCGTGGGGGTCCTTAGTTCGATCCCAGGTGCCGGCAAACTCCCCTTTTAGTAGCTTACTGTGAAAGGTATATAAGGTTGTATTTAGGTTTATAACAAAACCCAGATATATCTTTTTTTTAAAAAAAAAACAAAAAAACAAGAAATGAGTTCATCAAGTTCGCTTGCCACAATAATTCTAGACAAAAACAAATACATGAACATGTAATAGGCCATCGGCAAAATCAAAAAAATATAAATGTGCTCCAAAAACGGGGATTGAGGGATATGAGGAATTTAGGATATCGCAATTTCAAACCAAAATAGAGTAGAACTCAGCTATTGTGAGGTATATAGGGCACTCGCTGTGGCGTTTTAAAAATTTGACGCAGAACATTCAAATATATTTATATTTTTGAAAAGACATTAGGTATAATTATTACATGCTCTTTGTATGAAGGAATTTTGAACATTTATTTCGTCCTACATCGTGAAAGTCTAAATGTCAAAGAGGTCCTCGTAGTTATCAAGGGCCAATCAAGCGATATTATTTGTTCAATGAGATCAGAATCAACAGTACCGTGTATAATATTATATAAATATGTCATATCCTAAATAGTTTATTTATTCAAACACAATATACGGCAATTGTCTTTACAAGTATATAGATAAACTTTATAACATCACACAATCATTCAACACATGTACGAAAATATAAAAACAGACAAAACATACTCCAGTTAAAGTCAGAAAATAAAAATGAAAATTTAAATACAAATACAATAAATTCATTAAAAGACAAATTTTAGTCACTAGTCAAGATATTAAAAAAAAAAAAAATATTTTAAAACTGCACAAAAATACATGAACAAAAATAAATGTTAAAGTTTCCATTAAATGTTTGATAAAAGATCATTCTTGCCAACGTTATTTTAAAATATGTTAAAATAAATAATCAAACGGTTCAAAAAAAGCTTCAAATATATTTAAATATAATAATATGTAAATATTGTCATGTCCGATTACGTGATGAATACTGAAGATCAAATGTAAATCAACTTCCATCCTTACATATACCTATTTCATTTAAATTTTTCATGAAGCTTAATATACTTGCTCAATGATAATTAAATTATTCAGTTCCCTTCAACTGATTTACATAATATTTTTTTCAGACAGCAATGTTTTGGAAATATTATTTATACGTAGCTACACATATTTTTTTTTAATTTTATGTAAACATATGCATGCTCAAGATGAAAAAATAATAGAACGGTAAAGAGAACGTACATGTACAAAACCTGGACGAAGAGTGGCTGAAAATTTATAAAATTTACAAAGCATACTCGTACATTTTGAAAATTACGCAAAAGAAAACGTTTTCAGCACCGAGATTTGCCACCAATCTTGAACGGCGCAATTTTGATAGAAGAGATCCCGTCATGATATACACAGTATACGTGTGCCCTGACCTATTTTTTTAAATACTGGTACATATGAGTATTTATGATAACAGAATAGAATGGGATGTAATTATACGCCTATTTAATTTTCATAACCAGATATTATAACGAATGTCTTTTGATCCAAACAAAACATAAAGGCTAACATTAGTAGCTTTAAATTTGGATTCATCAAGCATGAAATCAAGATTATTGCCTAGCACCATTTCAGATCAGCAATGAAATACGCCATTCATCTTGAATATAGTGAATAATGTCATGATGGTACTAACGTATGAAGAAATGAAATATTCAAACTAATATCGGATGTGAATAGTTAAATTTTGTCAATTGCTTTACATTTTAAATAAAAGTAATGTCCAGAAAAAATATGGGAAAATAGCCTATTATTGTATATGTATGTTTTCAGTTAAGTTATTTTAGTAAGACACAGTTTACCAAGTATAGTAAACTGTGTCTTCGTTTACAAAGTAGGTTCTTTTGAATAATGAACACGGATATTTAATTAATACAAAGATATATTCAAATAATCGTCCTAATTACAATTTCGAACACAAACAGTCAACTATACAGCGTAGCCAGTGCAACCCAAGGTCGCAACTCTAATGTGTAAGTTATTTTATGAAATGATTGAAAAACTATAATTTCGTAATACAGACTCGTTAAATAGGTGAGACTACTTTTGAGAACGTAAATTTTCCTACGATAGCTTGGAGACCTTGGAGTAAATGGGTATTTTAACCCTTATTTTGGGTTAGTTGAAAGAGATCGCGCCTTTGCGATAAACTCGCCCTCTGTATATTGATTGTATTTGATTTGAATGTATACCTTTTATGTAATTGTTTTTTTTCAATGTACAGTAAAGAATGAATAAATAAATAAATATACAAATACATTCTAATAAACAAATATAGAAACATGAACAAACATAAATAGGTACTCTTATACTTATATTGGCGTTATGAAGTGGGCAGTTTGATTGAAAAAAATGTTGAATAAAATACAAACTTTAATGTTTATTCTCCATTGATAATGTTATAGGTTCTTAGTTGTAATTTACTTTCTTATATTTTTCTATTTATATGTTAATTATATAATTTTTTGTTAAAGGCTTTTAGCCGTTTATTTTGTAAAATAAATAAATAAATAAATAAAATCCTTTTCGTCCCACGATTATTGTCCGAGATAATTGTTATTTCTCTATTCATTACACGGGTAAGTCTTTACACGGGTCATAAAAGATTTCCTGTTCGGTGACCCTTTTGTTTTGAAATCATTGTAATAGTCATGTAAACTTATTTTGAATAGGTTCTAATACTTCAAATAACAACATGGCAAAATAAAACGAATTACATTGTAAGAAAAGGAACATCACATAGATAGACCTAAACTAATTTTATTAGGTTATCTTATTTAGGTCTATGAACTAACTTTATTATGCTACCTTTCTTAATCAACTCGGACTTAATAATAAACGTACAAAACTTTAGAACTTTAATAAGTGTAATTTTCTTTTAGTTTTAATGCGCATTATAACCACCCAACAAAACAATTAAGGTTAAAATAGCCCAGGAACTTTGACCATATACTTACTATTTATTCATTTTATAAAAAAACATGCATGAAAAACAGGAATAATTTAAGAATAAAAAAAACTAAAGAAAAATACGATTAATGCGGCTTGTAATATATATATATTAATAACTATAAATATTATTGATATTGCAGACCGATGGTACTTAGTTAGAGATCATGTAAAATTGTTAAAAAAACGCTTTTATTTAGCACTTACACATTGACTTAACTAATTGTAAAGCGGCTTTCTAGAGTAGGGATGCAGAGACTTATAGGGAACATGGGCTACTCGGACAGATTATGAGGCAAGGACGGGCCTGCTACATTAAAATTTCTACCCCCCCCCCCCCCCGTCAGTATGAAATATTTTAAAAACTCCTCAGTTTTGCTCAAGAATATTTACTCGAATTATATAGTATCCGGTACTTTTACCGAATATCCGATTATCACTGTTATTGACAATTTATTTTTTATATTATATGATTCGCTGGCGGGCCGCAGATATACCGACCAAGGACCGCGGTTTGTGCATCGCTGATCTAGAGCTTCCGCTCTCATCAACAGGCCGACTTTAAGTGAATAAATTATATTCAAATAAATACATGTTGTTAACAAAGAAATAAATATCTTATAATAATGTAAATCTGTGGAAATGAACAATGAATTAATTAATATTATTTATTAATAATTTCATATTCGCCACAAGGCCATTAAATATACAAAACACACAATGAGTTTAATGCAATACATTTTTTTAATAACAGTCACCCATCTTTATCACACACGTGATTATACTATACAATGCAGACTATAGAACCCGCCAGTAAACGAATTTATTTTCATTAATGTTTTTATTAAATACTTTTGTGGGAAAATTAAAAAAAAAATATCTTCGTCTTTCGCCTTTTTCACATTTTTAAAGAGGTTACCATCCTCTTTATGAGATGGTTGATAGGTATTAAATTTGTAGGCAATATAATCAAGACCTTTGTGTCGACTTATAATCGACACAATGAGACAAACATATTATTTAAAAATGAGTAAATACAGTTTTATTGGATATTGGATAAATGTTGTGAAAATAGATTAAGGTTAATGAACAAAGTCAAAAACAAATTATTTTTGTAAATCCGATGAATTGTTGTAGGTAGTAATGGTAACTGGAACTTATTATTTGAAACTTACAAACTTGCTTGCAGCCCAACCTATTGCAAAAAAACATGGAAACTTAAAGGCGTGGCATAATATATGTCCAAAGATGAACCCCAAGTGAGTTGATGAAAATGAGTTTACACCTGCCCTCGCATGAACATTGATTTTTATTTTGAAAAATTTTAAGCCTTTCTCAACGATCATGTGAAGTTTTTTTTTAAATCATTCTATAATTAATTTTCTTTTCAATTGAATTAAGTTAAGATGGCATACAATGAAAACATATATGTAATAAAGTAAATTATTATTGATAAGTGTGACGCACTGTGGTATTGTTATGTATAACTTAATATAAAGTTGCGGTACGGCACAAAGCAAAATCAAGATAATTTAAGGGTCATGAAACTAAGCCAACAACATGAAATGTAACCATTAAGACAAATATACTTACCAACCCGAATATTTTCATACAGCTATTTTAGAGAGTTATGTACTCGGAATAATATTACCGTAAATTGATCCAATGTATTGTGTTCGTGAATATTTGATAAAAAAAGAAAATATTTTATATTTTAATAATAGTTTTATGAAATGAAACGACGATAAAAAATTACCCTTTATATTTGATGTTTTAAATCGTGAAAAATGTAAATTCGTATTATTGAAATGCATGAAAAAATAGGCTAAGGAAAAGAAAATCGAAATGACATTTGAGTGATTTGATTTGGAATCGTATGTGAACAAATAAAAAATGCAATTTAGGAACAATGTGTTTAAAATATTCTTTGTGTCGAATTCTATAAAATTTCATTTTCCAAAGAAATTTATAGAGTTAATTATGTATCTAGTATTTTTTTAAATAAATTGTATGCGCTATGTTCCAATATCGTATTCACCACTTTGCTAAGGGGTTATTTGAGTACTTTTTCATCTTACTACGAAAATTTTCCGATTCACGAAATATAGCGGTTTTAATTTGGAATGTGGAAAATGCCATGATTTTGATAAAATGGTTCATAACGATATTGGTAATTTAATGAAATGCGTTGGTAAATTCAAATAACTCAATCATTCTGAAACAGTGTGTAAGTGTTGTGAAAGCTTCAGGCTTCCTCATAATTCAGTTTGCAAAACTTATAATATCGTTCGCAAACAACGTTTAATGCTCGTATATTTAGAAATCCAGGTATATCAAAAAGACTCCATTATATAAGTAAAATATATTATTTAATCTATAAAATACATTATTTATTTAAATAGGTAAGTTTATGTAGGTAAAATATATATTATTTAATCAGTTAATTCGTTTGAATGTTCTTCAATTTATTGTAATAGACACAATTTACTAAATTTATTCGTTTATCGAGAATTGTTTGTCAGAATATTTCTATTATCAACCTACACATGTATCAACAAGAAATGTTGGAAGGTAATATTTGAGTAACAGCATCTTCTCCACTCTTACAGAAGGGTAACCATTTGTAAATATTTAATATAAGATGCGGATGTTTGTTGGAAAGTATTCCACTTTCTCTTTCTTTGTTAATTCAGAAAACAGAATGGTTTTAACTCATTTTATCTTTGAATATCATTTTTCATTCCAAAATATATGTTCACTATTTGCAATTACATTTGATAATGACAGTAAATATACGCAAACGTAGGCACAAACCATTTTTGAAAATTATTACTACTACTACTACTACTATACCATCACGGCATATCCCACAAGTGGGGTAGCCAGCAGACCAGCTGCATGTAAGAAACATGCAAGCTGTCCTCTTTGTGCCAATATAAAATCAAGACATTCAGGATGAGTGGCAAACTTCATCGCTGAATTTAAGATGTACAATGTCTTAATTTTTTCGAACACCTGCCTTTTACAGGACACTCGAAAACTTAAGGAGAAGAGTGGGAGACCAATTCTTTACCGGGTGCTCCACGGGAGGTGGAGCACCCGGTTGGAGGAATGCTCCAAAATTATTAACTACATTACAATTATTCTCTTGAGGTGGTTTATAATCAATGTACATAAAAGAATGAATACATAAATAAATATTACGAATCTTATTATTGTTGTACTCGTATTTCATGGAAGTTTGTAACCTCGTTTATTAATTTATTTCCAGATATTTTAGTAAGAAGGACTAGAGATGAAAAAACAAATCGTTAGTATTTTACGGCTAAACGGGATACTGATTTTTGGTACACGAAGATTGTAATAGAATCTGTGGTATTAGAGACAGAGATGAAAGGGAGAAGCAAGAGCGATGGTAATTTATATTTTTAAATCTTCTTTTAAAAAGGTCCCGTTAAGTATACATTAGTTGACCTGCATTGTTTTTGGATAGAAAAAAGGAAGGTCCCTAAACAAGCCAGAAAATAAGATCTGCAAAACGATAGCGTGTTCTTGTTTAGATCGTGATATAGAAAATATATAAATATTTAAATGAATTTTGTAAATTTTTAATCAAATATTATTGCACTATGGAGGTGGAATGATCAAAATAAAAATGGAAATAAATAACCTTTGTGTTTGATTTTTTACAGAGGTGGAATTTCACTACGACAATGTTGGTTTCATCAGTATTATTATCACACCGAACGAAATTCTTTGAAATGAATTTGCTGGAATGCTCACATTGGAAGACATTTTTTTCTTGTGTATGGAAAGAAATAAGAGAAAATTGAAATGCTTAGAAAAGGTATCGGCAAGTACCTACACGTATAGATATTATCTTAAGTAGGTGTAGATATATCGTATTATTATTATGGATGTGCGAGGGTACTTACCCATTTCACTTTGCTTTGAGAAAATTTGTTATGGATTGAATATAATGAAACCGGATTCGGAATTGTGCTTAGTACGGTGGTAGACTATGTTAATAGCGCTATATGATTACTGTTTAAATCGATCGTCTCAAAATATTGGAATCTTACACAATTCACGTCTAAATTTGAAATAAAAAATAGTTTACTTTGCGTATCAATATAAAGCAAATACATGATTACTTTAATTTGTTGAAGGACAAAAGGGAATTTATTATTATAAACTTTCTGGTAATAGCTCCAAATGACATTAAATATGAAGGTGTTAATATGTTATATAACATATAAATATAGACAATTCTTACAGATTAACGAACGTAGTCCTAAACTGTGACATGAATCTTGTATTATGGATTCTAATAAATATAGGGATATAGAGTACGAAACACACAAAGTTATATAACTATAAAAAAGAGTTTTCACAAGAATAAAACAATTATAATGTGTACCTACTGGACGTATCATACTAATTGAATATATTTTATGATATAGATAAAATAATAGTTAAAACGTGACTGTGTTTCAAGAAAATAATTTTAATTTTAAGAAACGTTTTTTGAAGCTTATTTTCTCGTTGTTATTGAAATTTACTTGTAATTTGAGGTACAACGTCGACAGGTGGTACTTGGTGGAGGTTCATAATCAATTATTTTAAATAAAATAATTTTAAAGGGATATATTCTTTGTAAAAGTTTAAGTATATCATGAAAAATAATAACATACATTTAAATTTGAACTTATATATTTAGTAGGTTCTTCCACACAGGCTTTATTGACGCGACCTGGTTTTCAGGAGCTTCCGCTATCATCATCAGGCATACCTAATCATCGTCATTTTAAAACATTATTACTGGTCGTTTTTATACGTAATATAGCAACAATAAATAAAAATAAAGAATATTTACATTACATTTAAGGTATTAATATGTATTTAAAATAAATAATGACAAGGAAAAATGACTTCCTGGTATAAAACATATTAAGAAGAGTTATCAATAATAATATGGTTTTCTTCAACCACTCGTATTGTATTCGGAGAGGTAATAATGTTATATATTATATTACTAATGTTACAAAGCATATCTCCCATATAACTCATTACTTATAGTCGCTTAGCTATCAGGCTTTTATTTATCTGTAATAGATAAATTTATATTAAAATTTGCAAGATAAGATGAAGAAATCCCATATTATTCCTATTGTAGTAGGGATTTGAAGAAATAGATGGACATGGAGAATGTAAAATAATAATAAGAACACGTAAGAGTAAAAAGTTTTATCTTTTGTTAAGAGGAACCCTCCTAACCGCAGGATACCCTTTATCAATTTCACATTTCTTCGAAAATCCATCAAGAATAAATGGGAAGAGCGAAAGAGGACGAGCACTTTCATTATATATTTGTATTATAAAAAGCAGTTTCCTAGTCCGATTTTATATCCTCTCAATAGAAACTTCAAACGTAAGATTTAAGGACCAGTGTGTACAGATAAGATATGTAAAAGTATGTACGTCTTCATAAACCTACATATATTTATTTCTAGAAATAAATGTACACAGTTCTTCCCTCTTAAATAAAATATACAACATTGTATTCTCGCAGGGGTATCACGAAGATACCTGTTCCTTTAATAGGATATTTTATTCACAATTTTTGTTTTCAATGGTATACGTAATAAAATATGCGAAAAAGAATAAGGATAATAAAAAGATAGGGATATGTAGTGTTTGCGTGTTTTCAATATCATAAACATGTGTATAGAAGATAGTACATGAAAGTACGTAGAATGTACTGTGATCTTTTGTATTCATCTTCTGCCTATGAATATTTATTTTCAAAAACCCATACCTAAAACGCAGCTCCTTTAATGCGTCTACGTTGCTACTCACTTAAATTGTGTTGTTGACATATTATTATTATAATCAAGATTATTCATTTGATATTAAATGTTATTAATAAATCGAAGAAAGAAGCAATCATAAACTATAGAGACTATTCTCAGAGATATACAAAGAGAGTTTACATAAGTATACATTAAAAGGGGAAAACATGATCTAGTTAGATCAGCTGTTAAATCATAAGTGATACAAGAAAAATAAACATTAAAGAATCGACGGCTGTCAAACACAAGATCCGTCTATACCGTGTTCACAATAATAATACACTCACATTAAGCAATTGTTTAAAGAAAAAAACACACAAACTCAAGAAGAGCCACTCGATTAAGTCGAATAAAACATTTTCTGAACCTGATTAATGAATGCTATTAAAAATATATAATACCCTATTAAGGATGAATTGCATAGAAAAAATAAGCACTTTCATTTAGAAAATATGAGTACCTGTTCTTCAGAAAACATTTCTTACGTACCTACTCTCTTTATTAAATAAAATGTCCTTTGACTTCGTCAATAAAAAAATATTTTAATACATATTTGATAAGCTTCGTACTTGGATAATTAAATAAATACAGATTAGGTTTTACATTATCGATATTGTCTTTATTAATACTTTGAAGTTTTACGAAGCGTTGAAAATTTATTGGAAATCATAAATCTTGTGTAACAAAAGATTGAACTGAGCTTAGGTTATCCATTTATCTCGCTCCATTAGAGATACATAAAGTTTCAGTACATAATAATATTCATAATATAAAAGATTTAGCACATATACTTCTATGCAGATATGTTCATAAAATTATGTTGAAATCAAATCCCGAAAACGAAAAATGATTATCGAATACTCCGCTTGTATTGTCACTTAAATAATTGACAAAGAATGTATTACATATGTACTAGATCTATCTTGTAGAAGTATCTTGTAGAAAAAATGAAGTCAAATATGATTTAACTTCATACATTCAAATTGTATGCGTTAACATAAAAATTAACTTACCACTGGACTATCTACTACCTCATTTGATTTTGAAAATGTCTTAATTAATAATCTTAAGTTCTACTGCTGATTCAAAACTATGGATAACTTTCCTTTATGTATCTATCTATATTAATGTTTTATGATTACATTTGCACTTCTTTAGCAAATACTTTAGTTCACAAATGTGTTTCATTAACACACTATTAATTAAAAATTATTTCAAGATGATAGAAATATCGTGCAAAGAAGTGAGTCCGGGGGCAGAATATTCGTCTTCAATATGCCCATCGAAAGGTATCGCTGGTATGGTTAGTCATTATGTCATTTATAATATCGGTGTGATAAAATACATCTGTATGGATAAATGGAGATTTTTATATTTGCCGAAGCATTTGATTACATTTTCGGGCTTTGAATGTTATTCAAAACATTCAAAAACTCTTTCATAAATTTCGTTCACAATTTTATGTGTGTTACAGAATATATTCAATATATTATGAAGATATAAACACATATAATAATATATACGAGTAAGTAGGTGTTTCGATGAGAAGAACAAATGCGCATAATAAATTACATGTGACGTATACGGGTATTTTCTACCACTTTTGTATGAAGGGACGATGATATAATAATTTAAACTTGACATCATATTATTATCGCATGATATGAAATGCATAATATCTTTGCCTTCAATAAAATCCATTTATTCAAAATATGCGCATTTCGTATAAGCAGGAATTCAAATAAGTGAGCATCACTCTGCATCTCCGCGACTGCAGTAGCAGTTCGTATCCTCTCCATCCATAAAGTCCATTTTCTGTATTTTTTAATGACAATTGAAGGTACCACGTGAAGGGGATATCTACCGGTCAAGGCATAGGTACCTATCATTTACTGTAACATCTACCTGTTTGACGTGCGCTGATGTTTGTCAGATCGGGCAGGTATACTCGACTGCGGAAATATAGTCTCAAAGGAAAGGTAGGTACAAAGTATGTGTAGAGATGCTCCTTAAGATGAACAGAAACTTTCTACTTAATATTGTTGCAGCATTGTTTATAAGAAAGTGTATTATTCAGTGTTACACCAGAGCATTAAGGTGTGAGACAGTGCTCAATGTTTTCTTCTTTCCACGTGACTTCTAGATTTCTATTTGCATCTTTGTTTTTAAGGTGCAACGCTAAGTTATGTTTTCTGTGGGTTCGCATTTTCTCGTTGTAGTATTTCTCAACTAAATTTATGATTTATTTTGAGTTTTCCTTCAACAAGTTAGAATTTATCCTCCTAAGTTGTCTTTGCGATGTCATCAGCATACATGAAGAGCTGGATTTACTCGAGGATGAATTGATCATTTGTGTATAAGTGTATTGTAAAAAAAGGTAAAAAAACGCTTTCTGTGGCAGCCCAATTTTCTGAGATCTTCGTCGGCTTTCTTTACCCTGTAACGTTACGTGAAATCTTTTATTACTCGAGAAATTATGAATCTTGGATGCGAGTCCACAGTCCTTCGAAATATTTAAAATCATAGTAACGAGTCTTATGTGGTTCGCCGTATCATTTGAAAACTGAAATAGGTATAAAGAAGAAAATGAGAACACATTATACCTACTTATATTTTATTTGATTTCATTAATATTTATGAGATAATATATTACTTATTTTTTTCGCAGTACTAAGCTAGTCTTCGTAGTAATCATAATGTTGTTTTAATGAAACTGAAATAATATCCTTCAATTGGTCTGATATATTTTTTAAAGAATAAGCGGACGTTTGTTCACTTTCAAATATTTCATGTTATATCTATACATAGATTCTTAATAGCACAGATTCGAGCGCTTGTGATTAAATAGCAATGATGAAGTTGGAGATAGTTGATATTTTTTTATGGAGTTTAATGGTCTTCCAAGAATCATATGACTTTATTTCACACCAAAAATAAAGGTCATATTCTAAGAAATGACTGGCGTATGCAAAAAGATGTTTCAGGAAAACAATATATGTAAAATGTCAGTATAAATTTATTTCTTATATTTCTTTGTTAAATCAATAAATGGCATGACTCTTGTATAATAAATTATAATAATATATCTATTAATTGAATACAGCCTAAGTATGTATAAATATACAAATTCTTTCATAATTATAGCTGGTATACTTACCCATACATTCGTGAAAATGATTTCATATTAAAACTTAATAAAAAAAATGAGCATTTCTGGCCTGTCACGCAGATACTTGTAGGCGACATTACTATACCACACAAAACTCAATATACTCATAATTGCATTTATCAAATATTGTACAGTAAGTATAGATCAGTGACGTATCTTCTATAGAAGCCCATAAACCGGAATTAAATTGAGCTTTATAACACAAAGATACTCAAAAGAAATAGCGATTCGTCTAGTGCAATTGTACTAAAAATAATGCAATGTAAGACGTTCATATTTTTTCTCGTTTATCACAGTAAAGCAGATACGATTCAGCACTAATACACCCTTCACATAATCAATGTGTTAATATTAGTTATTAGGTACCTATAGTATTATTTCACGAATCGTATGGAAAAATTAATCAAGGCTTATGATCGAATGTACGCACATAGTTGATTGCATCGGTTTTTGTCCGATCGTCGAAGTCAAGCAATAAATGGAGCGCTTGGTTCTTGGATGGGTGAACATTATATGTAGTCATAATGTAGTAATTTCAATTTCACAGATTTATGTAACTGTTTTGTATTATTTTTATAATAAAGTTGGGTTTACTAACATATGGAGGAGAATTGGTTTCCCACTCTTTTCTGTAAGTTTTCGTGTGTCCTGTAAAATATGAGGTTTTCCATCCATCCTCAATGTCTTAATTAAATATTGGCTCGGAGAGGACAGCTTGCACGTTTATTACATGCAGCTAGTCTGCTGGCTCTCCCATTTGTGGGATATGCCGTGATGGTATAGTTATAATAAATTGGGCTTTCTTATTATTATTAAGATATTTCTTATCATATTTTAAACAAAGGAGTTTTTTTTCATCAACCTTATTATTGCTTTCGCGAACTTAATTATTTTGCAGTAAGAAACTGTAGCATTATGTTGATATATATCTAATCTTATTGAGTTCTATGAACGTTATTTGTTACAAAGAATTGTGCTCTTATTAGCCTGTATCAAAAATAATTTATTTTCTCCGGTTGTTTATTGAATTTTAATAAGTAACTACAGCATGTCTTCGTTCCATCATAAATAGGTTATAAGTTTTCATTAAATTTAAGATGAGCGACTCGTTTGTTTTATTGGAAGCAATAAATAAGATCCAGCCAAAATTACAACGAACAATAAAAGGCTGTTCTTCAGATTTGAAAATCCTTTATTATTTTCTTAATTTAATAACATAAAAAAGTTCAGTTGACGAGAGGCCCATCTCACACCCGTATATATCAGGAGTCGTGGACTCCTATTCATCCGCACATTCGAACAAAAGTTGTTCTCACAGGCAGGTCTGAAGGAGTGGTTGACCAAGTCCGCCAAGTCAGTCAATACTACTCTCTCTTAAATGTTGCATTTAGAAATAATAGAATAATATAAAAATAAATAAAAAATATACTAAAATGAAGAGAATAAAAATAAATAGGAAATGAATAGTATCTACCAAAAGTAGTACAACAGGAATGACAAAAAATGTATCGGTAATTTATATTTCGATTATCACTATATCTTCTTCTTCTTCATGTGTCTTGCCGGATCCCCCGGCGTTGACGACCTTTTGAGAGAAAGCTTCCCTGTCCTGGGCGGCGCGAAACAGCTCCTCCACGGTTCTGACACCGATCCACTGTCGAATGTTTCGAAGCCAGGAGAGCTCTCTTCTGCCAACCCCTCTGCGGCCCTCGATCTTCCCCCTTATGACGAGCTGGAGTATAGTGTACTTGTTACCTCTCATTACATGGCCAAAATATGATACTTTACGGAGTTTAACAGTGGTGAACAATTCTCTATTTAATAATAATAATAATTCTTTGTCATATGATCACTATATACTACTACTTTTATACCATCATAGCACATCCCACAAGTGTAGTAGCCGTAAGCCCAACGGCGTGTAAAAAACATGCAAGCTATACTCTCCGCACTAGAAAGATATTCCATTCAGGATGAGTGGCAAACCTCATCGCCTAATTTAAGATGTTAAATATCTATGTTCTTTTCGAACTCCTGCATCTTTCACTCGATACTTTACACACTACTCGAAAACTTTTTTTAATCATTCAGAAAACATTCTTATGTAAAATCTTCTCTAGGTTCAAAACTTTTAAGAATACCTATCGAAGAGTGTACAGTATCAATTACGTCATACGTCAACTTCGAAGAACTGGACTGAAAAATTATTATTTACCAAACAGAATATATTTATCAATTAACATAATACAAACAAACTGTATTTTAAAACATAATTATTTCTAATCCAATTCAGTGTCCATTTCCATTTCGAATATGAATACAGTTCTGACGAGCTTATTTTACAAAAGCTAGTAGCGTAACGTCGGTGCATGATGAACAGCGTAGATATTTCCATATATATTATGTATTACCTTCCTTCGACGTGGTGGAAGAATTTGAAACTTATATGAAAGCGTGTTTAATAAATCTTACTGGGTAGCTTAGAAGTATTTTCATATTCTTTGTGATGAAGAAACGAACCAGAATAGTTTTGGTAAGCAACCGACTGTAAGAAATCTATGTAAATTTGTGTTCATTTATAACTAAATCAGTAGTTGAATATAATATTTCAATGTTAACATTGTGAAATAACATTTTAAGTAATTGAAAATATAAAATAATCCAGACATAAAAAAAATCAATGAATAATTTTTAAACATGGATATCTGCATGAATGAACTATTGAATTAAATATTACGTTTATGCAGACGATACTTTACTATTATACAGTGGAAAAAATCCAACTCAACTTGAACAAGAAATAAATAAGGATCTTAATCATAACGTGTCATGGCTTCATTCTAATTTCTTAACCATCAATGAAAACAAAACTAATTACTTGTTATTTGCTCAAAAAAATAAACCACAAACCAACATAACTATCACTGTAAATGGAGTACCTATTGAAAAGAAAAGCACTACAAAATACTTAGGACTTGACCTAGACAACAAGCTTGACTGGACTGTACATGTAAGAAACAAAATAGATAAATCGTCACCAATAATAGGTGTTATGAGACGAAGTGATGTCTTCAGCACCAAATTAAAACATTTGCTCTACAATTCCCATATTTTACCGCACATAATGTATGGCCTTGTGGTCTGGTCTCAATGCAGCTCACAACAAAGATCATCAATACAAAGACTGATGAATAAAGCCTTAAAATATATATTTGGATTACATAGACTGACAAGAACGGATGAATTATATAAAATAACGCATAAATTTAAACTTGATGAACTAACATTCATTGAAAAAGCAAAGCATCTCTTTAAAATTAAAAACAAGTTAATCAAATCAGAACTAAAACTCTCGACAAACAATGACATACATACTTATAATACAAGACAACTCAACAACTTACGAACGACCATTCCACGTACGAATAGAAAAAGACACGGATTCCTTCATTCAGCTATTAAAATCTTCAACAGCCTTCCAACTGCACTACAGAACAGCTCATCCATGAACACATTCAAAAGACAAATAAAGAAGTATGTAAAAACCGTATCAGTATTCTGATTAAGTTGATAAAATAGTTTAGTTATTCCCCTGATACCAGTAATCTTTATTACTGCTTGGGGATAAAAGATAAAAAGTATTGTTATTGTTAAATTTAAGATAATTACGTGTAATAGTTTTAGTTAGTTTTATAATATTATTTATTGAATAAATTGAAATTGAAATTGAAAAATTATGATATACCCATGTTCGCCTATTCCTTTTTTCTACTAAAAGAAGTGTGCTAATTATAATAATAATAATAACACTTTATTGATCAGAAAAAAATCATGAGCAATTGGTAAGCTTATTGGCTGGAGGCAATATCTTTCAGCTAACCAAAACACTGTGTAATATTAATATGTTGAAAAAGTGTAATTAATACTAAATGTTAACAGTTAATACTAAACTTAATTATAACTGATTACATTATAACATTATATGTGTCGTGTTTCCAGTAATGAATACTGCAAAATG
Organism: Athripsodes cinereus; assembly: GCA_947579605.1. Taxonomy (NCBI): domain Eukaryota; kingdom Metazoa; phylum Arthropoda; class Insecta; order Trichoptera; family Leptoceridae; genus Athripsodes; species Athripsodes cinereus. The sequence goes on from OX388310.1 coordinate 12,802,077, forward strand.
AAGGACTAAGGCACGGGGAGGAACTATTTAGAAAGAGTCTATGGATTTCAGGCTATTTTTTTTTTTAAAGTGAAGCGTGGGAGAGTTTCTGATTCTGATGTTGGTTGTGGAGATGAGGTGTTGATATTATTTTTTAACGAAAGCGCTATTTTGATCCAATAAAATTCCGCTGAATATTTTTATATTTCCAAACAAAAAATATTCCGCGAAAAACTGTCTATTTCTACCAAAAGTACATACCAACTACCTACCTACTTGTTTGACGTTTATACTGTCATTTGACTTGTGTGACGTTTTGTTAACAATTTTTAACTATAATTATAATTCATGTGTTAACTTTATTTTGTTTATATTAATGTATAATTATTATAATGGCATTTAATTTTCTCTTAAGTATTTCATTGAAATTTTCTACAAATTAAGTGTTTTTAAGTCGTTTATAGGTTAAATTTCTAAATAATTTGGATATTTAATTCGGTGAACTATAAATTTTGTGATGATTATTTTAAGTGTAATTTAATAATGTGTAGCTAACATTGCTCACGAGTTTTTTATTATGACAATTGATTTATATAATGAAATAGATGAAACACATATGACACTTCATTTTTCTTCTTCTTTTTTTGGTTAGCTTTTCATCCATTTAGAGTATTTTCGCCAGGAAACAGTCTGAGCTCTTCTTTCTCTCAATAGAAGCAGAGTGTAACCTAAAACTACATTTCGTATTTGTTATTCTTCCTTGGATTAATGCGATATTAGCCATAGAGTATTGTTTAATTCGAAATGTTTTCATAGTTTTTGTTTCATTTAGAAAAAGGACAAAAATACGGAAATGTATTTATTTACCTTGGGTTGTTTATGGTAAAAAAGAAAAAAAAAACAATTATGGCGATAATTTGAGTTTGTCGGTAGCCTGGAGGTAGAGTCTCGGCCTTCAGAACAAGGGGTCCGTGGTTCGATCCCAGGTGCCGGCAAACTCCCCTTTCACGGCACAAGCTTTTAGCTTAGTGTGAAAGGTGTATAAGGTTGTATTTGGGTTTATAACAAACCCAGATATATCTTTTTTTTTAAAAAAAAAAAATTCGTAGAAATAACGACGGCTATATTTTAATATCGTCACTCACTCAAGTGTAAAAGTCAGTAAAATGCAAAAACCACTTTTTCATTGATTCTATCGGCATTAAATTTGTAACACTTCATTTCAAATGATGTGATAAAATAAATAAAATTAATTATTGTTTAATATTTGTATGACCAACTCATGACTGATTTCGCGGACTCCGAGTTCACATCATCAGATGCCGATCTTTACAACGGTCGTGCGTCAGTTATACTCAAAAGTAGCACTAAACAATAATAACTAGTATTCATGTTATTAGATAAAGCATAAACTACGTACCAATAAAACTATCATTAATATTGAAATACTAGGTTGGTGTAAAAATGTCTTGCAATTTTCCCATGACAGAGAAGTTGTTCAGCAAACACTAAATATGTAGGTACATAGATACTCGTACTTGAATTATAAGTCTCCAGCAAAAACGTTATGTTTTTTTTATTTTAATCAACGCGTGGGATTTTAAATCACATCCATCATTTGATTACTTTAAAAACAATAAGATTAAGTTAACTTTGCGTGTTACGGTTAACGAAAAGGATGGTTTTGTAATAGACAGGCGTTATTGAATAAGTAATTTCTAAAATACTCCAATAATTTCATCTAGACGTGGGTAGATCACGAGTATGAAATTGACGTGAATAAAACATCCAACGCCTTATCAAATGATATAAACGTGATTGTATTTATGATGTTAACGAGTACGTCCAAATCACATGAAAATAATTATTAGAAAGTGGATCACATTATTGTTTTAATAATGATATACAATATTGTTATCAAATACTAATACTTGTTCTCATTTTAATCCTAGCTACATTATTCCAAATGATCGTATTTAAAACATAGAACCATTAATAATATATATCCCAATCATAGTTAACTATTTATTTTGCTTAAACATAAGATAACTTTTGGGTTTCAAAATTAATAATAAAAATATCGGTTTTTAGATAAGCTTATTCAGGTAAGAATTGAATTATTTAAAAAATTGAAAAACTTTGACAAATTCAAAATGACTGATGAATTGATTATAAATCTTGTACAACAGAAGAATGGAAACTTTTTTCAATCAAATAATTCGGTACACAAAACATACAAGATCTACAGACCAACATACCTACTGTATATATCTATAATTCAATTTATGATTACCATTGTAAATCTTGAAAACTTTTCATCTACGTACTATGCACAGTTGTAAAAACATATTTTCAAAACTTTCTAAATCGCGTTTGTCAATTGCTGCTGACAGATAAAGCCAATTGTATATCCAACCATATTGATTTGGAGATATTCTTTGAAAGAAATATGAAAACTCTTTGAAAATAATTCGATTCTATACGTAATATGAATATACTTTTGCCAGCTATTCCCTAAAGTTTATACGTCGTCACATTTTCGTATTAGGTAATACATATTTCGTATTTCGTCACATAGAAATACACCTATCCAATATTTTTTATATACATATGAAAGTTTTATACCTACAAACAGCTTACATTCTGTTAAAAATGCTATATTGAAAACGAACAAAGTGAAAAGTTAAACATCAGGAGATAGAGTCATGAGTTCGATTCCCGGTCAGAATAAAATTAAGAATGCTCTTTTTCAAATTGTTTTGGATATGGAAGTTGTATGTAAGTACATTGTTGCATGTTGTATGTTGTATGTTTTGTTTGGTGTGCCGTATACGAGTATGCGTATCGTGGCGAGACTCATAAGCCAAGATTCATATCTTCGTTTGAAACTAGTTCAATCCGTTATGTTGTCGTTGCTTTAATATGATGAATATGAAAAACATGGAATGTGGTATGCGATACACTCTAAGGAAAAAAAGAATGATATTTATTTTTCATAATACAAACATTTTCCCACTTATGTTGCTTGAGGGTACGCTTTTTTATTGTACTTACCTTTATATTTTTTATTATTTCAACTATTTGCAAGAGAAAAAGAATGAATAAATATGTAAATATGAACAGGTGTCTAATTCAGATTCTACAATTTATTATTATTATATTCCTTTAAACCAACTAGACTTCTTGAGGAGGCCAAGACCAAACACCGAGGGTAGCGCCGCTGATGATGATGATGTTGATTAAACTATAAAAATGGATGTGTTAGTATAATATTTGAGTATCTCAAAGTAATAAAAAACATTATTGCCAATATGTTTTCTATTTCATATAACGTTAGCAAGTTTTGTTAAAAGTTTGATAAAAATCATTTATAATTTGTTAAAAAATACTTTTGCGAAACTCCTCTCACTGAAATTGAATACTTTCAAACATAGTGTCATGCAAATTTCAGTATCGAATAAACAAATCTTAAAAATTGATATAACATTATTTTGCAAAATAAACATACCTAAGTTCGTCACTCTGAAACGTGATATGGCATGTGTCAACAACCATCTCACATAAAATTACAAAAGGGCAAAACTCATTGTATAAGACAAATAAGTTGCAAGTATCAATAAAGGTATCTAGTTTGTAAGAAAGGTACCATAATATTAGACAATAAGATGAATATGATTACTTAACAATAAGAAAAACTTTGAATAGAAAATATATTTTCTAGCTATGTACGTTGAAATAAAAATGCTTGTACGTTATCCAGGTCACAAAAATAATGAGAGATCTGGTTTCTTCAATTATACTGGCACTTCAATTTGAGAGCGGATACTAAACAAACAGAATGTGATGGTATTTTTACCATTAATACCTACCACAAGAAGGTTCTCATGAAAATAGGGAGAAAATGGTAAACATCAATAAAACATCGCGATTCTTTTTCTTTTGATCATTTGTACATTCTGTTTATTTAGCACGCCTCTGTAATACCTGTATAAAATCAAAACTTAAAATTTTCTAAGAAAGTATTTTTTCTATACCTATAAAAAAAAAAATTTTAGACCTAGTGTTCAGATATATATTATTTTGTACACAAATATTGGTTTTAACATAGAAATATTTTCAAAGTATTTTTAACTTAAAAAGCAATTCTATGTACCTTGTAGAAAGATTCAACATAAAAACGAACTCTAAGGGATTTTTTTATCATTTCAATGTCAGATGTAGGCTCTCAATATATACATTCACTTATCTATCGAAATAAAACAAATATTTTATTCTACTACGCGATTTGTTCCCGAAAGAGATGTCTTTAGTCTTGTTAGGGACATTGTCAATCAATTTATCTATTGTAGGTAGGTACGTAATTATTCTTCTATCCAGACATGAAAAAAACGATATAATTCTGTAGCTACGAGCACGTACACAATTGTCGTAATTTAATATCTATCAGTACTCCAAGATGTCGACTTATTTTTTTTTTTCTTTTTTAAAAAAAAAAGAAATATCTGGGGTTTTGTTATAAACCTAAATACAACCTTATACACCTTTCACAGTAAGCTTCTAAAAGCTTGTGTCGTGAAAGGGGAGTTTTGCCGGCACCTAGTATCGAACCACGGCTCCCCATGTTCACGAGGACGAGACTCTACCTCCAGGCTACCGACGAACTCAGAATTGAAATTCAATATTACTGAAAATTCCAATGTATCAATATTCAATATTTTTTTTTAAATAATATGTGATACCTATTTATAAAATGTTTACCATATTACCAACTCTTTTTCGGATACGTACCTTTTTTGATTTTTATATTATCAGTCGATATATCGTGTACCTACCTATTTATTTGATATTTTAATATTTGCTTCAGGTTCAATATCAAGGGAAATTAATTTTATCTCTAGATTTGGAAATACTGTCTTGCTTTTTATAACTACGTGAATTTAGCAAACAATAAAATCTGGATTTTCTCTTATAATACTTACTACCTACATCGAACACACATACACACCTTATAACTTTAGATGATTTTATCATACTCAAGTAAATATTTTTCTTCTTCTTCTTCTTCCTCGTAATGTAGATCATCGATCTGTTTGGTCAGAAGTTGGTGCCTCTTGTGATGCTGAAGACCAGCTGTCTTTCCATCTTTTTGGTGGTCTTCCTCGGGGACGTGAACCGACTGGTGTTTCTTTAGCAGCCATATGTACGATTCTGTTTTCAGCCATCCGATCTACATGGTCTCTCCAGAATCGTCTCCTTTTCCTACTCCATCTTACGATGTCCTCCGTGTTGCATATGTTCCTTATCTCAGTATTTCTTATTCTGTCTCTGAGAGTTTTGCCCGAATTGTAAATATTTTTATATCATTTAAATATAAAAATACAAAACTACCTTCATAGCCTAAGGATATACAATAATATAAAATAAATAAATCAATTCTGATAAAAATCGAATGATATAGCTGGTATTAAATAAAGCTTCCCGGTGAAACTAAGCAAAGTGTATAATACCGATAAAACATTGCGAAATATCTATATCATTTCTTATATTGGAGTTGAGTAAGAGGAACCGACGTGCGTGTATGAGAAACTGGGAATGTGGAGGAAGCGAAGGAAGTGTGTAAAGATAGATCTGTTTGGCGTTCCGTTCTCTCTGCCTACCCCACTTGGGACACGGCGTGAGGGTATAGTATAGAAGTAATAGTATATTGGAAATCTACATTTAAATATTCTATTGGTATGTTTGTGTAAATAAATTGAGATGGTTTGGTCATGTGGAATGAATGGAAGAGGAAATAATGACAATGAGGATATACTTGTCTGAAAAGAGGGGTGTGAGGAAACGCGAGCGTCCAAGAAATACATGGCTTGACCATGTAGATCAAATTCTCAAGGGCGGCCATATATTAAGAAAGAGAAATCGACGTACATGCATGAGATATTTAATGACTGTAGAAACAAACGAAAGAAGTATGTAAGGATCGATCTATATGGCGTTCCATTCTCTTGGGATACGGTGTGAGGAAATAGATAGATAGGTATATTTTTTTCTCCCCTTTGTCAGATATAAATTTTACTATAATAGTAGTTCTTTACATTCTAGAGATGTTTTAACGTACTTTTTAGATGAAATTAAGTAAGATCTAACTAAACACTAGTGTGCTTTGGGATAAATTTATATTTAAAAAAATGAGTTGACCATGTATGTTTCCCCGTAACTTGAGAACGGCTGAGCCGAGTTGTCTGATTCTTTTTTTGTTGTGTTTATAAATTATCAGGAGACTTATGCACATATTTCATGATGACGAATTATGCACATATTTCATGATGTAAGAAAGCAAATCACATCTTAAAACGTCCATGTATTTGTATTTACCCACATAGTCGTATGTAAAACGCTTATGAATACCTTTAAGACGCTATTTTTCACTCACAAATTTCCTGGAAAACTCAGGTACATAATAGCTTTTCCAATCCTATAACAATGATATTTGAGCATTGAGAATATCATAAAATATGTAATACCATGTATCGACCACCATGCTCATATTTTAGATGTTAAAAGAAGATGTACATGTTTTCATGAAAAATGATCCCAACGGCTTTAGTACGGTTGATTAAAAAATGTACCTACTTAATTTTCAATTTATTCAAAAAAGATAGGATAATGCATAAAAGTTTTTGTTTGTTTTAAAGATATACAGCAAAAAACGAAAATTAGTACCACACTAATCCGATTTTCAGAGATAGTGTGAAAACATAAAGAAAGCAGGTTACCTGCTTTCTCTATGCGCGCGATCGGTGCCGGTAGTCGCAGGCCACCTGCTTTCTTTGTGTTTTCACCCATAGAAAATACTACTTGAAATAGGCGATTGTGGTATATAATGATGTAAATGTTTGAGCATATAAAAGAAAAACATTTCGTCTTCTATGATTACTACTTAGTTAATTAAAGGTATAATTTTATTGTATGAAGAATATTAAATTTATTGTATGAAGAATTGATTGACTGATTGATGAAGAAGTTATATTAAATTTATTCATAATAACTTGCTCTAAATAATAGATGGAATGTTTGGCATTAATTCACGAAAAATTGACGCACTAAAATAATTTAATTAATTCATGAGGAACATAAAGTAGTAGTCACTATTTACATATTTAAAATAAATATATTCAATTCTACTTGAAATAAAATATTATTTTATAACTAAATAATAATTCTACATCGCAAATATTAAATCGTCGACAAACACAAAACTTTGAGATACTTACGTTCGCACGCAACAAAATACAGGTTTAAAAGACACCCTCTTGTTCTGCGAACATTTTATACAATAAAATTAATATTATTAATGCTCTTGTAACGACCATTGATTCGACTCTTATTGTTATCATCTTATATTGAAACAAACAACATTGGTCATCTAAATTTGTATATGTTTAGGTTATACGATCTCGAACTTATCAACAAGTAAAAAAATATTAACCCAAAGAAAAGAAAAACGAAATGAAAAACGTTATCTAGAGAATAACCAAAGAGAACATAATAAGTAACAAACCTGACATCTTTTAATTTAATATCCATGACTCTTTCATTGAGCTACCGATCTCCTAATAAAAAAGGAAGAATAATCAATTAATCATAATCAATACACCTATCAGAAGGATTCACAGACTGGGAAATGAATGTGGGTTCTTGACTGATATTTCTGCCGATTCCATAACCACTTATAAACATCTTTGACGAGCCATTTTAAGGATAGGTACAATGCATTCAAAATGTCCAGTTTTTTTTTTTGTTATTTTATTTGTAAAATTTTATTCAAACGAAGAAGAACTGATAGTAACACATATGTTTAATTATTTATTTGAGATCATAGGATTTTTTAATGTTTTATGTGTACCTAATCTTACTTATCTTTTGTGTTTTTATTCTATTTAAATGTTTAAGTTTGTAAAAAGCGTAAGCAGTTTATTTGTTAAAATAAATAAATTGTGATTAGCAACCGCATGTTAAAAAGAATGTTTGGTAGGTATTCGGCATTTTATATAAATATTGTTGTTTTAGATTTTTTGAAATTTTTAACATTCTTTGTGGATTTCAATATTCACGAAGTATTCGAAACACCTTCCGCTCAAACAGAGATAGCATTATAATTTAAATAAGCCCGCAAACAAAGCCTAATTTAAAGTTCCACACAAGGTGTTTAAAATAATGTAAATATTTAAACCTGTAGATAATTACTCATAAATAACAAAGTCGTACGTAAATAGAATATACCTAAGTAGGTATACTCAAATATTTAAATGTTTTCTCATTTACATGTTTTTTTTCCATCTACCTAAGTGGATTTATGTTTACAGAAAAACATATATTCATCATCATACTAACACTCTAACTAAACTTAAATGAAGCTTTTAAATACATATTTAATGTTCATGTCTAGGATTTTTATCGGGAGGTATTTGAAACATAAAATTGTATAATGATATGAACGTGAAACTAAATGGCATTTTAAATTCACCATTTTTTTAAAACTGTATTTCGAGATGTTTTTTCATTATTGTAATTATCACATTGCAAGAAAATATGATTTTTTTTTCCCTCCCTAATGACATAGCCCACCTTCAAGATAATTATTTATGAATATGATTTGAGATGTATTTAAAAATCTAGAATAAAAAATACAGATCCAAAAACAAAAAGCTCGAAAGAAAGAATTATTGGTGAACAAAAGGTGTCGATGAATGTTGGAACACGCAAGTATTTGAGTATGCATATTCGAATATGCACAAGCAAGCGAGTATGCATATTTGGGAAAGAAATAAATAAAACAATTTTTTAATTCTACCATTTGTTTATTTGGCGAGAGAGACGTCTTTCGTTTTATAAGGATATTATCAATTTCGCTATGGAATTCTACTACCTAAACACCGACACAGTGAACATATTTGGGAGGTTTATTTGCGAGAAGTGGAAGATGCGAAAGGGGCATCTAAAGAAGGAAAAAGACTGGTGCTAATGTTAATGGTGTACTTTGACCCATTTTCAGCAATGGCAATATGTCGAACTTGGTTAGAATGCTGGTGTAGAATACTATACAAGCGGAACATAGACGTGGAGGAAGAATCATGAAAATGGAATAAATACAGATGCGAAAGCTGGAAAAAAAAGAGTGAGCGGGCTAAGATGAGTGTTCTGGATAGAATGCGTATAAATATATAACGATGATTTGACAAGTGCAACGATTGACTAATGATGATGACAAAAAGGAAGTTCTTGTCTGAAAGAGTGGGTGTAAGAAAGCGCGAAAACAACGTGGTTTGGTCACTTGGATCAAATTATCAAGGACGGCCGTGTTTTGAGTAAGAGAAAACGGCATGCGTGTATGAGAAATTTTATGAATGTAGATGAAGTGAAAGAGGTATGTAAGGATAGATCTATATGGCGTTCCGTTCTCTCTGCCTACCACACTTAGGATACGGCTAGAGACAATAGTATAGTAATAATATTATAGAAGTAAATTTGTCATTTACTAATAACGACTATTATTTGTGTATCCTATATACAAATACAATAAAACTTGTTAATATTATTGTCACAAAAATGACTTGACAAACGTCTTTATAATCGATTTCCCAACCAATAACAAAGGATGTAAACATTTTATATTATTCAAAACCTTTAGCACTAAAATAAAATTCCCCTATTATTTACACTTCAGCTTACCTTTTTACTAAGCAATAATAGCATGTTGAATAGTCATAATAATATGCTCTCTTGCCTTGACACAATTTACTATTAAGATGTATTCCAAATGAGTTTTTGTTGCAGACTTGTCGTAGCTCGTTGGCCTACTCGTTAATATTCTATACCTAATTCTAATATTTTGTATTTTCATATGTAAATTTCTCTAAATCTATGAACAATTTTCCACAACATTAACGGTAACATCAAGTAATAACTTTATTATGAATCAATTTATTCTATTATTTACATAGTATTACAATAAAACTGAATACATATCTTCTAAATTGAATTAAATTTCTATTACGTTGGTGTTTCTCTATAACGAGTATAACATGAATAACGTTATTATAATTTCAAACAACATATTGTGATACTGTTTACTAAACACACTAGAGTAATCAAATTCTATAATAATGTTGAAAATGGACAAATTTTGTTATTGTCTCTAAAGAACTACTTTGCTCAACATTCACAACCTTGGTTGTTGCATTTGGAACATTATGAGAATATGATTTATAACCATTTATTAAGTTCAATATAGTTCCGATTTAGAGGTAAACAATCCTATCCTGCCCCCCTAGACAAACCGACACTTGTCGATCGACTACAAACGAATTTACGGCTATAACCGCAACAATAACGCATAATTACACGGTACATGTAGGTAGATTGTCGAAAAGTTCGCCAGTAGGCGATAGCTAAATACGGTTTGTCTACGGCCTCAGGTATAATAATTATATTGCACCATTTTATACATTAAAATACCCACCTACTTTTAATTTATATTTGAGTTTGGTTGACTATCGATTTGGTTGATTAGTCGCTAAGCCAATTGTCGAATTCGGGTACTAACGGAAACCTTTGTATTAATTCATTGGCACATCATTTAAAACAAGCTTATAAAATCATAAATAAATTTTTTTAATATTTTTTTTGTATCTCATGCAATATTTTGTAAAACCAAATTAAATTTGAACATAAAAACTTTAAGGATGGATCAAGCACCTACTTCCATGTCCTGCAATTTATTAAGTGGCAACCAAACCAGTTGGCTTACTTTGCCGACTTATCGCCGACTATAAATGTGGCTAATAATCAGATTTTCTGACAAATCGGCGCCGGTTGTCCATCACTAATTTGTTAGTGTATGATTATTATTTGTTCAATGTTTCATGTACTGTAGGGTGTTAATGACGTGCGTGATATTGGTCAACCGCACCTCACTAGGGGTCGAGTGGGAAATAAAAGTTTTGCTCGCCTTTATCAATATCAAATTCAAGTCCATATATAACAATCGTATACATAATTAATTAATAAACTTCAGATACGTTGAAGAGAAGGGGCATCCTATTTACTGAATTTAAATAAAAATAACAATATTCCATGTATGGATATTGAGATACGCTTTTCTCCAATACTGGTAGTTAATTTTTTAACGATGCAATGATCAATGCTACTGATTCTGAATGTCTTATTATTTATACTGACAAGAACAGAACAGTCTACATGTTTCTCACACGAATTTTGTCCGCTGGCTACCCCACTCTGCTGGCCTGGGTGATAGTGTACTAGCAGAAGTATAAAGATGTTGATGTTCTTCCGGACTTACCGCGTCTCGTTGATCTCCCTCCTTCGTCTTTACGTTTCGACTCAACTTATTGAGTCTTTATTTTTATAATTACTTCATCAGTAGAGTCGAGACGTCAAGATGAAGGAGGGAGTTCAATGAGACACGGGAAACCCGGAAGAACATCAACATCTTTAAATGAAGACCACAAAAGCATTCAACATTTTCTATTATTGAATGCTCAACATAATGATAAATAAATAAACCAATAGTAGAAGGAAAATTTTAACAAGAGTAAATAGTTTGAAAGGTGAGAAAAGACATGCGGAACTGCGATGTTTCCCATGAGGATGGACTCGATAGATCCAAGTGGAGAATCAAGAAGAGAAAGGCAGACCCCACTACCATGTGGCACTAATAATTGCCTAAGGTGAAAAAGGAAAAGAAATAGTTTGAAAAAATTGTATATATACCTACATTGACTAATCTTTTTGTAGGCATTTTTATAGAGGAAAGAATTTAATATCATTTTAGAAACTCTTTCTAATATTTGAGCATAGATGGCGCGTTGACTTTATAGGTCATTTTTTCATCCTTTTGTTGTGCAATCCTTGTACCAGTTAATTCAATCTATGTTAGCGTCGAGACTCTGTTTCGTACACTCCTTAAGGAAGTTCACATATGTATGTATATCATAATTATACAACATACCTACTTTGTTAATACCTATTCAAATAGGTTGACTATCAGTGAGAATGATCAATTGGAATGATTAATCTAGAGTGGTTCAAAATATGATTGACATCTACACTTCTAGTTAGTAAAATCCAGTTCCCGACATCCAATTGTGTCAAAAAATTCATAACATAAATTGAATTAATTTTTTATAGAGGTTTTTATATTCTGTCATACAAATACGTTGTATTTGTAATATGTTGTTATATAACTTGATTAATTAACAGGTGGAAACACATTTTGATTGTGGTTGGCATTCAAGCATTGTTCGCATTATGCTTACATCAAATGCTTTGTTCTATCCCCCTTTACAGCAAGTCTCACAACAAATCACATACGGCTGCCACCAGAAGGTTTACTAAACTTCATTCGGTAAGTATCACTTATCGTGAGGGTTAGTAAAATGAGCACGCTATACTAGGAATAAATTTACGTACATTTTTCATTTAAATTGTGTGGCAAATGCGTTTTAATTATCTCAATAATAATAACAATAATAAAAGACCGTTCGCTATTATATTATAACAGAAATTTTCTAAATTCCTCTCACAAAATAAGGTGTCTTTTGTGCTATAAAGTCGTTAAGGAATTTTGTTGGGTCCATAATATAATAGCTATAATTATGTCGACATTTTGTTGAAACTAAATTTATGTCGCAAGGATTGTTACGTATATGTATAGGTATGTAGTTCTCGTGCTGTTACGATTATACTTCTGATATACTCCTACCTTAGCCATTCGTTATATTTGATTAATGACTACACGTGTTCCTTGGAGGTAATTACACGAATAATATATTATTATATTTATTATTAAGATGTATTCAAAACTAAATTAAGTCTATAGGTAATCATAATTTAATCACACAATATATACGAAAATTGATGTTATGTAAGCTTGATATCAAAGCATTTAAGTTTTGATTGATTTTAAGGCTCTAAATCTATTTAATTTTAATCGACTTTTGAATTATCTCATCACTAAACAAGAAACCTAATGTTCTCAACATAATATCATTGATTAAACTAACTTCTGCGTTTTCATCAGAAAAATCCTAGCAAAACAACCTCTCAGTACTAAAAATGCTGGTTATTTGCTGAGTACAAGATTCTGAAATTCTGGGTAAGACTACATACATTGAGTTTCACTAAAATAATCAAAATATAAATTTAAATATGAGCTTCTCTCAGATGATGTATAGCCTTTTTGGAATAAATGCATAGCGTCGTTGGTTCAATGAAACCTCTTATGTGCTCCAAACCAAATTTTACATGGGACGCAAAAAAACTGTTTTAAAGTCCACAGATCAACAAATGTAATCAAAATTATTATCAAATTCATGTGAAATTTTAGACATTTTACATGAAATTGATAATAAATTTGATTACATTTGTAGATCTGTGGACTTAAAAACAGATTTTTTGCGTCCCCTGTAAAATTTAGTTTGGAGCACATAAGAGGTTTCATCGAACCAACGACGATAGATTTTTTCCTTAATATTGATAACATACTTACACTTTGAAAATGGTGACCATACATGTAAAAATAACAAACACGTATTTCGTATTTAAAATTATAAAACTTTGTAAATGTGCGTGATTCTATTTGAAGAAAATGCCACAGATATAATTCGTATATAATAACAAGATTCGACTTAGTCGATTGCCGATGTAATCATTGATGGCCTTGGTCCTGGGTTCTGGGTTCGATTTCCGGCCGGAGCGAATGCAGTATGAACCCTTTTCAAATTGATCAAAAAGTTATCGTGGTGATACATTTTAACGGGTTCATACAAATTTATCACATTATTCTTGTCAGTTTACTTTATTAAGTTTTGTGATTATTTTTCAAAACAAGACAAAAGATAACCACTTATTATAAAAACGTCGTGATAAATCATCGCAGTTTTGTAAATGAAATTTGAAATATAAAAAAGATCATTGTTTTAATAAATTGCAGTACATTGTAAAAGAATACACAATTCATTAGCACGATATCGATTTTAATATGTAACTGGAAGTAGGACAATAATATGTCATTATTATCAGTATGTAGGTATGTACCTATGTATGTTCACTAGCACTTGTCAGTCTATACTTACTACTTCTACCAATAAAGGTGGTATCATGTTTGTTCTGTACAAAACTTTATTGTGTGTAATGATATTTCATTGGATGATGAATTTTATAAGGAGAATCAAACACATGTATCTCACTTCTAAGAAATACAGTTCATTCATTTTATTAGCTTTTGCTCAAATTTTGTGTCGATGTCGTTATTATAACATGAAGTGTTATATTATTATTCACATATTTTCTTCTTTTTGTCCTAATTTAGGTCAATGGTTCAAAGCACCTAGACAGTCTGCAAACAATACGGTCTTTTGATACGTATTATTAATTTCTTTCACATCACTCGCTATTCACATTTTTGAAATGAGAATAAAACGTTCATCAAAATAATTCTTTTGCTTTATAAAATATATTCAAGACATATTCGTTAAGTAACTATAGCTGACTCTCATTCTGAAGACTTTAATTAGTTTTGTTTTTAGTGAAAATTTTGATTGATCGATCTAAAACAGGCATAAAATATTTAAAAAAAAATCCGTCTTTTTTCTATTATTCTGGTTTCCTTAAAATTACTCGATACGGATTAAATAAGTTTTTGGGGAATAAAAATATATAGAATTACCCCAAATGTGATGGAATAAATAAACAAAAAAAAACAGACAATTAAACGTTAACATAGAAAACTAAAACAGAAAAATATGTTAACTGATGGATTAAATAAGTTTACTTAATAGTTACCTTAAAATAAAAATCTTGATCATGGAATCAAATGTGTCATAGGATATATTAGGTAAATTATAATAATTATATCAATGTGTCACACTACTAGCGCTTAATTGATATTTAAATAATGATTTTTCATCCACCTTGCACCATTTGTTAGGAAATACGAGAATACATACGAGTATGTTGGCGGACAGTGTCAACATGTTATAATTACAAGTAGATATTGAAATGCATGCTTTTAGATAATTTCGTTTTGTATAACATGTCATTAGAAATATAAAATTACTAATAATTCAATTTATCTAATAACTTGAGCTCAATACTAGAACAAGACACATCTCAGATTTTGATGGTTTTGAGTTACGTGTTTCTAACGTTTGTTTTAAATGTTTGAGTTGTTTCTAATAGATAGGTATATATATATATATATATATAATGAGTAACAATCCATTGGATTGGTCTGCAACGAGTTTGGTTTTTCTTCTCCATTCCTCCCTATTCTCAGCCAGTCTTTTCAGCTCTACGTATGAGCCACAGTTCATATCACTCTTCGGTTGGTCCATATATGCGTCTCTTGGTCGGCCTCTGCCATTTGTCCCCTCGGTCTTACCCTCCGCGATGGCTTTGAGTAGTCCTGGGTGCCTGATGTTGTGAAATAGATAGGTAATATTTATAAATAAAGAAGATTTCAGTGTTAAAAAATATTGCATATTTATAATTATTATTCTGAGTATAATGCAATGATTTATCCATTATCTCAAATCAATTAACTTTGAGATGTCTAGTATAGTATTTAGCGCACAATATAATCGTTTAAGTAAATCAAATACCTACCTCATTGAATTTTCTTCATTATTTGTTGGACGTTTTAAAACATTATACATTTTTAAAAATTATGAAAATAAATGTTTCTACCTAAGATGGAAAAATCCCAATAGTAAAGAATAGCGAATGTAACTTATATTGATCCTGACAAACAATAACAGTCTTATTAATAAAAATCCGCCAAACCATGGTTGAACCACTGATTTCGTGATCCGCCTATTAGCGTTTGAACCACCGATCAAATTTTCTTTATTAATAAAAATATTTAATCCGTACCATAGACATCTGTACTTTATATAAAAGATTTCATATGGCAACTCGAAAATTCGCTCTATTATGTTGGTTGCCATGTTACACGACGCTGGTAAACAGACAAATTCAAAACAAACAAGCGGCTGTCAAAATTATCTTACAGTGGAACCTCTCATAACGAGTTTAATTCGTTCCAGACTCTTACTCGTTATGCGAAACATTTTTTTCTATAGAAATCAATGTAAAATACAATAATGCGTTCCATGCCGAAAGAATAAGTTTATTCAAATAAAATTACTTATAAAAGAGTGTTACAACTTAAAATACAATTTAGATTAGGAAAAAAAACGTACCTAAATAAAAATATGAATTTATGACAAATAATTATCCATTTTTATGGGAGCAACTTTTTCACTTTTTCTTTTGCTCGTTATGCGAATACTCGTTATGAGAGGTTCCACTGTATTGGTTTTTTCATCTGACATTTTGTACCCAAATACACAGAAATATAAAATATGATGAGGAAGGTTTGTATAATTGAAAAGCAAATGTAATAATGGAATGACATTTTATTTATTTATCAAATAAATCATAATCTGACACACAATCAGTGATATGGGTATAACATAACACTGCGCACAATATGCATTACTAACCATCAGTAAAATTTTATTTTCTGCTTTCCCATTTACATTCAAATGATGTACAGGAATAATTCTCATCAGAATCAATCAATATAACATTCATACAACATGGAAAAAAGTATCTCTGTCACGAAACAATTAAATGCGTCTATCAAAAAACAAATTAAGAAACTGGTGTTCTGTCACACGAAAAAAGTGTCTATTATCACAAGAAAAACAACTGATTGAATTAAATTCACATTCGGATACTACTTAAGCGTATTTTTAACCCAAACCAACTCCGATAAATTGTAAAATAACTGCAGAACGTACATGTAAACCCGCATAGCAAACATCTGACGTAAAATCCAACATGGCGGGCAGATGACGCCGATTTGAACCACCTTACTTAAATCACCTTACTTAAACCACCTCGAGAGGCGGATCAACCACTTTTAAACTAGGTTCAAGCTGATCAACGTTTATCAATACGTTTTTTGTCTGATCGGTGGTTCATCTCCTTCTAGAAATTTAATCTACGTTTATTAATAAGACTGTAGAGGTTTAAAATGATATTCTGAAAAAAACGACAGCATCTTCTAAGTAAAATGAACATTTGATTCTGTCATACTTCTATATTTGTTTAAATAAAGACAAGGTGACGCATATAATTTGAGTAGACAGTTCCATTTTACTAAAGTATTAAAAATCATATTTTCTCTTAACAAAATTTATAATGTGTTAAAAAGATATATTATTGTTACATACTACCTATTTTTAATTTAATAAAACCAATGTAATAACAAAACATTCTATTTTATTTCACATCACATAATTCACATCCAATTATATTATAATAAATGCTTCATAATAATCAAAATTTACTGAATACTATTTCTTTATAAATTTAATAATTCTTTCTTTCCAAACGATATATGTCCTATAATTAGGAAGTACCCAATTATTTGATGGTTTTCTAATACATATATACCAGCAAATAAAATATAATAGTGCTCTTGAAAATGTCAAACTTACTTGAGAAAAGTACTCGAGATTAAAAAAATTGATAGTGTAGAGTCAGTGTTTTTTGTTAGTATTAACTATGTTCAAAATGTCTTTTGAATTGATTGTTAATACTAAGAAAAAACAATGCGAACACACAAACTCTATGAAGATCATTTGAATATAATGAATAACTATGGACATTGAGATCTAGTCTATAATGGTCAAAGTATATAATTTTTTTCCATTTTCTAAATTAATTACATGGATTTTTGTAAATCAAGTACTCATACTTTGACCTTTCAAAAATAAAGAGAAAGACAAGCTTTTAGAATTATGCAACTATATAAATTAATCTCGCTTTTGCTTATGAATGGCACTCTCTGTTTGGTAAGCAAAGACTTCATTAATACCATAAGCATGTATTTTTATAACACGGGATGATTAGCATAATTTACATATTTTAAGACTAATACATAAATCCTTTACACGACTGCATATATAATTAGTATAGTATCACCTCAGCTCATGTCTAAACATTGCTTTTTATGATTCGTTTGTTACGTAAGATTTGATGCAAAAAGTAATCTTATTTTTACGTTTGCATACATCCACATATTCATGTTATCCAAGTTTGACTTTTTATTCATACCGTTTTCATGTGAACTGTAGTTTTTAGGATAAGGTACGAGTTTAAATAATAAGAAACAAGGTAAATATATCTGTTTGTACTTTTTTCCTCTATATCATCTTGAAACGTACACTTTTTATTTACATTCCACATTGAGATACCGCTTTTATTATTCGTTGAAGTTAAGTATTATAGTAAATTATTCATCCCAAAATCTGTATGAATAGAGGTACACGTATACACTAGTATTGTCTACGTGTCAATATTTCAAAGCAATAAGAAAAACGTCGCATTATCCTCAGGCACGAAACATCATTATACATGAGCGGGCATATTCATGCTCAGTTTATATGAATCTAGTTTGAATTTTTACACGTGTGAGATATAATATATCTAAGTTCAAATGTACATCTATTTTATTGATGTTTTGACTTTCTGGAATTCCCAGGAATAATATATTCATATTTTTAAGATATTTATTGAAGCGCCACGCGAATAAGTTCAGTAAATATCTTACTGCAAAGTGCATATTGTGATTCATACAACAGAACAACGCTATGAGCATTCTTGTGCAATGTGCATTTTGTATATATGAGTACAATATTAATATTACCCATCTACACACACATAGCACGATGTTGTTTGAGGCTGCGCCTTTGATATCTGCATCCTCTATAACAGCATTCTCGACTGAAATACCATGTACGTGTTTATAGAACTACCAACATTATCATCATATACTACAAGCTCCAGATCTTTAAAATATAATGAGTTTATCTCAAAAGGGTATACAAATTTTAAATCTATGGTCCCAACGTAGCGTATAATATAAACATATTGTGTTTATACATATGTATGTTTGTTTTTAAAGTGGATATTATATCTGTTGGAGAGCGGAGAAAAGTCATTCATACACTTACAATGAAAAGCACTCATACCTACAACTTTTGAATGAATTGACAATATGGTAAAAAGTTTGGCACTGAGTGGCACAGAAAAATTTGCCCACAATAATATTCCAGATTAAAGATAGGTGTTGTTAACATTAAAAAAATACATCAACAGAAATAAATACTTAATAAAAATGTAAACCAATTTCTATTGATGACTTTCATTTTAGTTCCGTACTATAAATCATTTGTCAATAAACAACATAATAATTAACTGTGATATATTTAAAATAAATGTTATTAAATCATGTTTAAAAGAAACCTATTTTTCGACAAAATCCTGATTCAGTATAAAAACATAATAATGAATCCAATTGTTATTCACGCTGGAAGATAATTAACATTTTTTGACAAAGGTGCCTATACATTTTTTCTTTAAACATGACATAGGTAAAATAAAATGTGATAATTGAGGTGCGACTTTGTTGACGCGTAATAATAATGTAAATTATTTTATCAAAAAAAAATCACTTTCATAAATTCTACTGTTTACGATTTAAAAAAAAAAGATTTTATAACATTAAATATATTTATGTTATGAATAAATTCACCATTTTTATAATTTTGTTACGACATAAAACAGAGAAGATTAATAAAGTACTAAGCACCTAACTCGGGACATCAAAAGGAAATATTAAATAATCTGTTGAACACCAGATTACGAACGTAATTAAAATATGAATGAATCAAACGATGCGCAGTTGCAAAAGAAAAAAAATATTAACATGTCTTTTGAACGAACATAAAATAAAACATGAAATAACAAAGGCTTTTATAATATTAAATAAACCAAATCAAAAGAAAGTTTGGTGAATGCTAATGAGGATACCGTAATAAGCTGTTAGTTGTAAAATTGTTGAAATGAAAAAACAATCAAAAAGAAATAAAGACGCTGTAAAATCTAACGACACTCTCAGTGATCTTAATTTTAGATAAAACTGTTTTTTCAATTTTATACCTTTAAAGCTATCTTATAATATTCAACAAACAAAATTTAGGGAAAATGTTATTAAGTATTAACTTAAACAATCATTGTTATTAGTGTTAAAGAAGATCAAAGTTGTAATATACGGCTCTTATTCAACGTTAACCCACATCACGGTGTTTGTAAAGTTTCGATCGTGTTTCTTGTCATATAATGATTGAAGCCTGGACGTGTTCTCAGGTTGTGCTAGAATATTCAGTCAGGTAGAACAGTAGCGGAGTTCGAAATATTATTATAGTGATTGAGGGTCGACATCAATAATATCGACAGTTTTATTGGCTACAATGAGTCAAGTACAAGATTTTCGATTAAACGTAAACATAATTTAATTTAACATATTCATAGGTATATTTATCTGATGTTTGTATGTAAATTATTTTATTTATTGTGACATCTCTTATGTGCTGGATCATTTTGTATCTACAAATTGTTTCTTTTTACTTAACAGACAGCTCTATTCCTAATAACAAAAGTTGAGCAGTTTTTGTGATATAAATCTACATTGTTTTTTATTACCATATTTTCAGTCGAAATCTGCCGATTAATAATAATATCAAAATTATGGAAATGGATCAAAATTCATGAGAGTTTTGAAGAAATGATCACACTCTATTTGTTCTCTGTCTCTACCATATTCTAATATTTACTTGAAAAATATGTTTTTGTTTGGTATTGCGTGTATTCATTTCATGTGCAATAAGCATAAATTGTAATGATATATTATTACCATAAGCCTTTACTTAAGCCATCTAGTGACAGAAGAGCGTACCCATATGAAATGGAGAATGTTTTATTATTATTTATATAGGTCGAAAGGTAATATTTTTTTATTATTATCGAGTGTTTTGCGTGTTGCCATTGCGTGTAATCATCGCTTTAATGAAATAATATCACATAATTTGACAGATTGATCGGCCACAATCGATACACGTAATAATCATTTAACTTATTTTGTAACATTAACACAAAAATAACTTACCTACTTACTACAAAAGTCTGAAGATAGTTACACAGGGAAGTTACTTCGTCATTAAGACTTCATTGTAGTACTTCATAAAAAAACTATCGGTATGCTCAATAAATATTTGCTAGTACTACTACATACTACACTATAACAGCATATCTCACCAGTGAGGTAGCCAGCAGACCAGCTGCGTGTAATAAACATGCAAGCCGTCTTCTCTGTGCTAAAAAAATTACACATTCAGGATAAGTGCAAATCTCATCACTGAATTTGAGATAGAATTGATAATAAGTATTTGACTGCAACAAGAAATATTTTTAGCAAGCCGAAAAAGTGCAATTAACTACCTGTGGAAGAATTAAAAAAATATCCGATTATCTCTATAAAAAATGTTTGTAAGGTCAGTATAAAAAATATCTCATATTTTTGTAAGTCCCAGAGAAACTTTCATATGTCAAATGTCTGTGTTATGATATGGTTAAAAGTAGCCAGGGATTGTGGAAGCAGAAATGGAAATGGATCTCCGGAGGACGTACTTGACAACTAAGTCAATGATAAGAGTATTGCATATATTAACATTGAACATGTGTGTATTTTTGTAAAAAAAATAGCTGCTATTCTGTGAAACACGTTCATCTGAAAACATTTCTGTAGAAGATGTTTGAAGCTTTCAATTTATTAATAGAGCACTAGTGTTACCTAGTTGTGTTAGCTTGTATTTTTTTGTTGTTATTGTTGATTGATTTGTCGTTTGTAAGTGAAGACTGTATTATTTTTTGATCATGTTATTTGTAAAAAGGCGCAAGCCGTATATATTTCATAAATAAATAAATAAAATAAATAAATAAATTAATTATAAAATTATCTAAGTCACACCTATATGGACCAAGTAAAGAAGTACATTAACTGAGGGACATACGTAGAATTAAAGAGACTAGCAGAAAATAGGAAGGAATGGAGAAGAAAGAAAATCAAAAATCATTGCAGACTAATCCGATGGATTGTAATTCATTTTAAACATTTATACTCATAATGGTTAATCTCTAATTTCGAAGAGCAAACATTGTGAATGTTCGTAATAATTAAACATTTAGTTTGACTACAATCCTTAATATTTATAAACAATGTTCCTCTTACAACTGCAATAAAGAAGAAACGTATATGGCACAGACATATGTGATTATATAAACGTGGAAATCAAATAAATAACGCTCTTATAAGCATTGTTTTATTGTCTCATACTGATTAGCACAAACTATAATCATATT
The DNA here is from genome assembly GCA_947579605.1 of Athripsodes cinereus. Lineage (NCBI taxonomy): Eukaryota > Metazoa > Arthropoda > Insecta > Trichoptera > Leptoceridae > Athripsodes > Athripsodes cinereus. The sequence continues at coordinate 12,824,406 of OX388310.1, forward strand.
TGTTATCAATAAAACACTGTTTTACTTTTCACTATTAATTTATTATTACTCAAGCGCTTTCACAGTGTTTTATTGATAACAAATATGTTTAAAATGTCTTTTCACAATGTGAACACACAAACTCTAGATCATTTACAAACTATAATATTATTTTGTACGAATCAATACAATTACGGCCGTGGTGAGTCATAGTATTATGACCACTTTGTAGCAGCTACGTACTCATTATAAGTAACACTATAATGATATGAAGGTAGAGTGTGGTTGAGTAGAAATATTTATTTTATTTCAATAAAACGATGTCATTTCAATACCCATAGCAATAATAAAACATATTATGTTCTATTTCATCATTTAAAGTGGTTTTCCATGGGAGATTACAGTAATAAATTATACGAACGCTTTTTATTTTTCATATGAATTATATCGCTACATATTGAATCAACCTGAAAAAAGAAATGTGACATAAGAAATAATCAATTACATTATTTCTCGCCATTTTCATTTTCCGTACATTCATATACTTTATAAAATTGAGTCATTCAGTGCACCTTTCAAATATTCTCTCAAAATCGTTTGATCATTTTTTTTAAATAAAACACTTCTTTGATGCTTTTTTATTGCGTACATATTTATTAATGTTATAAAAATTTTCATGAGGTTCTGTTCTCATCAATAGTGTTAAGCTTCATCAGTTTGCGCTAGCCCAATGATGAGAGTGGAAACTCGTGAAAGCTGGCTTACGTACTATATTTGAACAATTGATCTTACTTGAATAAATTTTCACCAGGTATCGTTGGTGGGTTACACGAAAGTGTACGTATATGCGAATAATTCATATCACATTAAGGAACAAGGAGACGGATTCTCAAACAAAAGTAAAGGCAAAATGAACTCATAGGTTGAATATATTCTTTTTAAAACAAATAAAAACATTTTTAAACATGAATAAATTAATTAGGTAGGTACCTACTAATGAAAAATATCCATAAAAAAACCATAAAGATTTCATTAAGTTAATTGCGTCAATTAAAATAATAACATTTACTTATAGTTTGCATAACTTTTCAAATACGTCCTGTATCAAATAAACAAATTATAATGTTAGAAAATAGAGTGGAACAACAACGAAAGTATTTCACGAACAAAAAATATGTACCTATTATTATATTCATTGTGTGTTTATGACTGTTAAGTGCCATTATTTAGGCCAAATGTTGTGTGATTTCGAGAAATTCATATAATTTATCCATTCCTATTGTGATCCAAACATCCTTCCGTGTGTACTCGAGTGAAGCAAATGTGGCGCGTATTAAGAATAATAATACACAGTATTTTAATCTGTTTCTGTTTATCTGATAAATGTGTCCTATACAGATAATTTAAGATAAAAACTTTCACTCATAAATAATAAAATAACATTATGCTGCAAACGTTTTTATTCTTTGGTGCAATAGACCGTAATATTAAAGTAAATACTCGTAGTACTCGTACTTGTACAAACAAAAATATATTGAGCGATACACATTTTTAGTTTTAATGTTCATGCTTTTACATTATCTAGATGCTAATTAGATTGTTCACTGCATAAGAATATAATCAATGCTTTAGAAAAAGAGTGGGAATTTGAAAATAAGATGAGATTTCCTGCAAATCAGTATCTATAATGTGGCGCGGAGGCTATCGCACTTGCCTTTGAGTCACGAGGTCCCGGGTTCGATTCCCGGCAAGGGCAAAATGAAGAATGACCTTTTTCAAATTGTCCTGGGTCTGGGTGTTACATGTATATGTGTTCAGTACATTGTATATATGTGTATCGTCGTGTTAATACCCATAATACAAGATTCGTATCTTAGTTTGGGACTAGCTCGATCTGTGTGAATTGTCAATACATGTTATGTTATGTTATAATATCTGTTGCATATTCCACGTTACACATACTGGAGTATCTTTAGTGTGTTAATGATAAAAAAATATTTTCTAGCTTCTCAGCCAGCTTATTAATGGATTAAAATAAAAATATACCTTGAGGAGAGTTAATGAATATGAAATATTTCCTGTAATTTAAGTATTGGAAATTTGTTAGAGAACTTTTTCCAATCAATTCACATGGGTGAGTGTGCGTTAAATGTCAAAAATTTATACAACTTTTTGCCGTCATGGTTGGATGCCTGCCAGCAGGTTGCAAAAGCTAGCTGATTTACTAGGATATTTTAATGTTGTATTTCTGTCAACAAAAATAAGAAGGATAAAATATCACAACTACATAATACTGCCTATTCATCGAATCAGTCAAACTTTCGCAACTTGCACAGTAAAAAGAGAGCTTTATTCATATGCACTTGGTTAACAATTTAATATTGAATGTGGAGGTTTGCGTTAATTTTTACCACGACTGTACATGCTTGCCAGTGTTTATCTTACAGAATACGTATATCCTGCGATATTCTATATCTACTCTTCATATATGTATAGGAACTAAGAATGTATTATTACAGAAATATTATTTTTCAAAACACTGGAACAGTTTTGTATAAGTATTATTATTTTCAGAAAAGGCGCCAGTAGAATTCATAGCACCGTGAAATATATTTCATAACATAACTAATATAAATAATATAATGTTTTATCTGTCATTTTTACAATGAAGCGTTGTATGAGATTATACATATATGTAAATTGACGAAACAACCATCTATAATAGAATTCTTATCTATCTTTGTTTGCTGAAACAGCAAAATCAAAGATTGGATTTTTGACAAGTGTTGGAAGATAGATGGGTTATTGCAACCGGCCATAAGTGAATACCGTGTACAAAACAAACTAATGCTTTGCATTAACAAGTTTTCCAACCTTTTGCATAGCATTTGGTCCATCAGTGACTATTGCCACAATATCGGTATCTAGTGAGATATCGAACTCAGAATGGCGCTCTTTAAAGATACGAACAAAAATTTCGTCTGTCTGTCAAAAATTTCGTCGTAAGAAAATTTGATACTTAAGCCAGCCTTGAGTCAATTCGTAAGCGTTGAGACACCTTTCTCACTTCTTCCGATTAGATTCTGCACAATTTTGCTTTGTGTAGACATGGTTCTCCAATCGAGGTTTCTGATTGGTTCTGACTTTATATTTTTTAACATGTGACGAAGGAGTTTGAAATTTACAAATATCATAACAAAAAAACGAAAATTGAACCAACTAATAATAAAAGGTTCTTCATTATATCCATCAAAGTTTAGTTTAGGTATACTAGATCATTCTATATTCAGAAGAGTAAATAGAAATGTAATGTCTGATATTAAATTGTTATTTTCATATATGTATTTTCAACTCACCACTTTTGTGTCAACAAGTAATGCAACAAGCTATTGCAATTTATTTACCTGTTGTATAATAAAAATAAACTAACATTATTAAGAGTTTTGTGAAATTAATAAAGACAGATCTATAAGCGTTTTTTGTATTTTTTTATTTACCTACATACATAAAAATATGATTGTTTTCATTGCAATGTTTTTGCTTTTTTTCACGTAAGATGCAATTCCTACACTCTTCCTAATATTTAATTCTACCCTTAAACCGATTATTAAGTTAAACTGTTCTATAATTTTATTTTATGTAACTCTACCCGTGAAGATGCCGTAAAAAACATTTTAAAGAAATTCGTTCAACATCGCAGCTTAATATCATATTTTTCTCTTGACATATTCATACCATCTACAATTTGTATATCTCTGAATATTCGCTTTAAATTACGACCTTTTCTGATAAACTTAAATACAGAATAAGGGATAAAAAATATTCCAATGACTACGCAAAAAAAATCCATTACGTTTTCAAAAAAAAGGTGAAAAATTTCAGGGACATTTCACATATATTTTTTTTACCGAAAACACTATCTACTAAACTAATATTATATTATCTACGCATTCAAATATAAAACATCTATTATTATTATACTCATATTACGGAACCCTCAAATGATAATTAGCACTTCGTCATCGTCTTACATAAAATATACTACTACTATACTCTACCATCACGGTGTGTCCCAGGTGGGTTAGGCAGAGAGGAAGGAGCGCCATATAGATATATCCCTACACACTTTCTTCGCTTCCTTTACATACTCGCTGATTTCTTTAAAATTTGATCTGCGTGCTCAAACCGTGTAGTTCTTGGACGTTCGCGTTTCCTACACCTCAACTTTCAGATAGGTATATTCTCTTCGTCATCCTTTCAGCGTGCATTCGCTTTACACGTCCAAATCATCGTTACTTATTAATACGCATTCTATACACATAAAAAAATATATAAATTACAAAATCGTTTTTCTTTTTATCTGCATACACCACCAGACTATGAAATAAATGTGTCTCATTCAACAGAGACTTCATTGTATAGCAGCATTTAATGAAAAAGCATTTTTTTATTGTTCACTTCACATCGTCTTGCACGAATGCTTTATTAAGGAATTTCCATTAAATATTAAATATATCATTATTGCATTTCTCTTCGTAGTACAACATCACTTAGTTATTTTAATTAACAAGTGCATACAAATTACATAGTAGACAAGTTTTCCTAAGTGATTAAAAAGGACGTGAATGGATGTATCCACCTTAACGTTGTTTGTGTGTATCTTATGCTTGTTGTTTTAAGCATGATAATAATAATCTACGTAATGAATGCATTTCCATGTAAGCAATTAATTTGCGTGGTAGCCTCTTTTATTATTATTATTATTACGAAGCAGAGAAGATATAAACGAATTATTTTATGCTGAAAACTTTTTTCTTATCATAAATAAAAAAACAATCATATCGGTGATGAGAAATTAATTAGTATTTTATCGATAAACTATTAATTATTTCATTATTCTATCTATGTACCACACCGCAAAAATTAAAAAAAGGGTATTCATATATTGCATTTTTTTTTAAATATATTATGCACAATAACAATCTTTAAAAAGTTTTCTAATAAAAACAATATACATCTTTAATTGGTGATTTAAGCGATGTGCTTTCATCCACTTGACCAACATATTCAAAGTAAATAATATATTCTGGACAAAATTACTATAAATTGTGATAGAAAAAGCTACTATGAAAGAATACAATTTTGATAGTATTGTTTACATCAACAGCATAATAGCTGAGTGAATTTACGCAAACAATATTAATTATTTAACATAAACTACTGTCGTATGGAATATTTCGGAAATAAATATTAAAATTGTCTCTTGCATGTGACTTGAACATAATAAGGTCTAATGTCACTCTTTCACTTCAGTGGCATAAATGTTTATGCATAATCATACCATAGTACAAATGAGTTCTTGTATTAGAATAAAATCTTGTAAAAATATTCTTTCACTTCAAGGGTGTGTATTTTATTAAAAATGTATACCTATCTGAAATCTATTTGTGATTTAGTAGTTAAACGTTGGACTTAAATTTTTATATATCTATACCACAAGAATATGGATAGTTAAAATATTTAATAGTTAATATATAAAATAGGTCCTTTCAAAATAATATGTATTTATTTTGTACTCAAAGATATAACGGTGAAATTTATTTAACATCCGTCGTCCATTTATTTAACATCCATAGTAGATGTTTTTAAGAACTTAAAAAACTAAGATGTAACGAGTATTTATGTAGCGTTTCTTACCAAACTCTGCTTATTTTAAAATACAAATTTATACTTTTTGTTTTACTCACATCACTGTCATTGGAAGAGGATGTTCTGACATATAACCCAGCATGCAACATTGCATGTCAGCTGAAATGAAACATTGTTTTATTATTGTACTACTATCAACTACAAAACATTAAGAATTTACCTCAAGAACAACAGTAGAAGCACTACAAAATTGTTCGGTATCCGGTTGGATAATACTTTATTTTATGCAATCTTACATGGTAATTATTACTTTAATACAATACACTTAAGTAGAATATGATGTGTGATAGTTAAACATTTATTCAACCTTCGATTATTTAAGCGAATGTTAACATTTATTAATTCCTGCTAAATCATCAGTTTGACATTTTACGTATATGATTTCCGATGCTGATCTTTTATTTTTACAAATTCAAAGAAAACGGTTGAATAGAATAAATTATATTTGTATAAGAAAAAAATATACTTTTAATGAAATAATATGAGTTTGATATTTAATACTTGGAAGTCTAAGAATTAAAAAACGTTTGTCTTAAACTAAATGCAAAAAAGTAGATTTTATATTTTTCAGAATATGTCATGCTAACTAATGTTTACTTCACACAAAATATGTTGAAATATCTTTATTTCTCGGATATTTTAGGAGTCCAAGAACTCCTATTTATCCGTATAGGTGAAGATTTTTTTTTTACTTCACACAATGTTGAAATATCTTTATTTCTCGGATATTTCAGGAGTCCAAGGACTCCTATTTATCCGTTTATTTTTTTTTTACTTCACACAAAATGAATGTATATATAATGAGTTACAATCCATTGGATTGGTCTGCAACGAGTTTGGTTTTTCTTCTCCATTCGTCTCTATTCTCAGCCAGTCTTTTCAGCTCTACGTATGAGCCACAGTTCATGTCCCTCTTCAGTTGGTCCATATATGCGTCTCTTGGTCGGCCTCTGCCATTTGTCCCCTCGGTCTTACCCTCCGCGATGGCGATGAGTAGTCCTGGGTGCCTGATGTTGTGGCCAATCCAGTTAGCTCGTTGTTGGCTGATTCTCTTAAGGAGTTGCCTTTTTTCGCCTACCCTGGTTAATACTTCTTCGTTTTCGACGTGCTCCGACCAATGGATCTTAAGCATGCGTCTGTAGCACCACATCTCAAAGGCCGCCAACCGTCCGCTTTCACTTTTGCTGATGGTCCATGTCTCACAACCATAAAGCAGAATGCTCCATAATTAACATTTGCAATTTGTAACACTTAATATTACTTGTATTATTCCCTGAAGGGGAATGTAGAGAGTCAACACTTAAAACTAATTTGGGCGCCAGGTGTACTCCTGAAGGGGTACACCGAGAGAGTTCAAAACACTGTTTAGCAAATTCACAATTTATTACAATCACTTGACAACTGGTACAATACTGTATAAAGAAAGTAACACTATTAGTAAAACAATACGAAGACACCTCCAGGCTAGGTTAGATGGAAATTGAGGTAGTCGGAGAGAGACTAGGTATTAAGGGTCGCTACTACTGTATAGCACCAAGAGTAGGCACATCTCGGACAGCCAGGGAGTAGCGGGTAGGTATAAGGAGAGTTACCTTATAGCAACAAGAGTAGGTACTTCTTGGACAGCTATAGAGGGTAACGGTAGGTAAGGAGAATTACTTCATAGCAACAAGAGTAGGTACTTCTTGGACAGCTAGAGAGTAACGGGTAGGTAAGGAGACCTTGGCCCTGGAAGAGCCACCGCGATTCTCTCTTTCAGTATGACGGGCTCCGTCTTTTATACCCTTGACTCCGTACTGGACAGCTGATCGAGACCTTGGAAGTGGATAGTGTAGTGGTGGGAGATGTACTGTGGCCTTGAACTCCGCCTTCCTATTTCCGCTCGGATTGTTCTAGAAGGTTCTAGAACATTCGGGAACATTCTGGAGGCTTCCATCAATGAGACATCTATTGATGAACCTGTTAAATAATCAGGTACTTCCTGTACCTTGACAGCGGCTGTCAGTCATGATTGGCAGGTTATGTTATTATTATGCTATGTCGAAAATACGTGGTGTTACACATTGTAAATAATCTATGAATTTCAGTATTTATTTCCATGGAATTTTGTCTTGTTTAAATATACTATTTAACTCAAATATATTTATACTAGACGTCTTCAATCATACTTAAATAAAGAGAAACACGCTGCAGCTAATCTAAAAAACCATTTTCAATAACTAGTAGCACAAGTAATAGGTATATCTAAAACATGATGTTATCTTTACGAAAAATAATCTTTATACATTAAAAACTCGTTTTCTAGGATATGTTTACACAGATATTCTGAAATTTGCTTTTCTTTTCCAGTGACGGAGAGTTTATTTTTCTTAATTCAAAATTATCACAATCCGAGTGCACTCGGACTACTGAATAAACTCGAATAATAACTAAAGATAACTTGGAATTTGAATACGCGGAACATCAGAATTTAAATATCCCGTCCGAAATCATTTTCACGGCACTCAATTTACTATGTAGCGTGTGTGCGCTGCATTTACTTTGGGATCGTGTGAATCCGCCTTAGTCGATGATTGGATAGATTTGCGGTGGAGCAATTAGTTGAACGAATGAAAGTCGATTGTTGGCGGGTGGACGAGTTGTCACAGCCTGATAAGAGAGATATACGAAGGTTTTCAAATAACCTACCACTCGTGGATTGGACTCTGACCTCGTAACATACGCCGTGTTCCTTGCAACCAATGCTCTCTCTTGTAAGAACAATTTATAATTGATAACTAAATTCATATGTAATATTTAACTGTTATAAACTCAATCTTTTTTATATCAAATAGATTTTTTTAAATTTAAACCACTTCCATTAGTAAATATCATTATACTGGAACACGTCACTTGTTATATGTGCATGGGCAATAAAGTTAGATTTGTCGAAGAGGTTATGTGTAATGTAGTGTTCCATACAAATAGTAGAGTCTGATATATATTAATTATTATTAGATTCATTAAATATAGACTAACCATATTCTGACCATAAGTGTGGTAGACATCAGAACTGGGGGACGCATACCGATGAGATAGCTGGTAGAATGATCAGTTAAAGAGGCAACGGGATGGACCTAGCATGAGGTGCTGCGTAAAGGTAAAGATTGTAGTCACTGGAAACATTATGTTTATACATATAAAAATGAAGATCACGATCCTCAGCACAGTGAGAATGATATATAAAAGAAAAATATTAAATTTTAAATTGAAATGTAGTACACTGTAGAGGAATTACAATCCCGAAATAATGAGCTTATTAAATGTTTACTTATTTACTGGTTATATAAATTCTAAGTATTTATGACGCAAAAAACAATTTTGTTGAAAATTTTCCCCGAAGCCTTATTTAAATTTTAAAAAACCTATTCCATATATTCTTGGAAATCTCTGAGACGTTTAAAAATGTTTAGTTCATTATGTCGTAAAAAGTAATACTCTGAGAAATATTTTATGTAAATTTACATAACTATATATGATCAATGTACACTTATTCCTTCAAAAATGATAATATACTTCTACCCTTTTATTCAGTATTTTGTTGAATATTCAATGCTACTGAAAAACAATATCAAATTAAATGATGAGGCTTTCCACTAACTCTAAACTTTTTTCTGAAATCTAAAATACATTGTATGCGATATGTACCTATATTCGTTTTAATATCATAGATAACCTGCTTCTGTAAGAAGCCACGTTGAAGAAAATGAGAGTATATAACATTATTTACTGTGTAACACCTACACAGTAAATAATGAGAGAATAGTTGGAAGTTTGGAAGGCGTCTGGATTCAACATCAGGACAAAATGTCGCCTGTTCAATGTGTGATCATCGCTACCCTTCTATATGGCTGTGAGTCTTGGCACTCAAATAAGGCTCAAAAGCGGAAGATACTAAGCTTTGAAAACAAGTGTCTTAGTAGAATTTTGGATATAAAAGGAATGAACATGTCACAAATGATGCTGTGCGCAGCCGTACTTAGCAAAGATTTATAATCTCCGTGATACAGGAGAGACAATGATCCTTGCTGGGTCATATTCTGAGGATAGTTGGTTAAAAAGAGTACTGTTTTTCTGTCCACGAGGGTTCAGTCGATCTGGACGTCCTTTTTCAAAATACAACATTCCAATAACAACCACATCAGAGCTCAAGCAATGTCATGGGAAAAGATGATGCGATTGGCACAGAGACGCTCTGAATGGAGAAGCCTAGTATCTGTCCTGTACTCCCGAGAGGATCGTTGAGGGAGCGGAGAGGAGCGATGACAATGATGATGATGATAAGTTACAATTTAAATTTGTTTCCAAAAATTAACAATATATATAATGGGAGTATGGAAAATCACTAACACAATCACTTGATATTAATTGATTTATTATTATTAAACATGATTTGGTTTCATTGTAAACTAAAGAAACGACAAATTATGTTAATTATAATAAATCAATTAATACCAAGTGATTTTGTTAGTGATTTTCCATACTCCCATTATAAAACGACAAATTATGTAAATTATATATATACCTATAAATATTTTTTTCTATATCCATATTTTTTCTTTGAAAACAAATGAATTCACGTTTAAGTATTTTGTACTTCTATTATTTAGCATTTATTTTATCAAAGAGATACATTTCCCAGTATTAGCGTTAGGATGATACCGATGACACTAATATAAAAGGAGAAATGCTTTGCGATTTCCTTTTGGTCGATATTTTATCTTTAGGTCAATAATGTCAAGTGTATCGAATACATGTTAACTTTTTTCTCTATCGATTCTAAGAATTTTCTTGAAAAAATGATAAAATAGGTACATATTCATTTCATAGTTTATTCAAATTGCCCATTTAAACTATAAACATAATTTAATAGGTAGGTATATATTAGCTGGGCTGTTAGTCCTGCGTAGAAACTGCTAGCGGGGCTTTCAATAATATGAACAAAAGTTGGAAGCCGTCTGCACTTAGCATCAGGACTAAATGTCACCTGTTCAATGCATGTATCATCACAATCCTTCTATAAGGCTGTAAATCTCACAGTCTTATAGTCATTGGTATCTCACCAATGCTCAAGAGCGGATGTCTCAGGAGGATTTTGGATGTTAAATGGTGCTGTCACGAATAATGCTGTGTGCCGACGCACCCAGCATAGGTTTGTAATCTCTGTGATGCAGGGCATCCATCTGCAACACAATACACCGTTTCTATAACAACGACATCAGAGCGCTGGAAATGTCTTAAGAATTGGTGATACAATTATCACAGCATCACTTTGAATGGAAAAGGCTGGTTTCTGCCCTGTACTCTCAAGAGAAGCGCTGAGGGTGATGATAATGATGATGATAATTAAATATCTTATCTGACATGCCCTTATTTATTAATACATCTTACTTTTTGGTAATGAAAGATGACTTATGTGTTTATAATATGCACACATTAAGGGTTGCACCCTCCCTCATCTATGAATGTTACAGGAATGTCAGTTCCTATGTAATCCATACTCTTCATGCAAATTCTTCTTAAAGAAGGGCTCAAGGTTCGCCTGAAGGGCTACCCTCAACAAAATCCTCCCCAATATTAAATACAACCTTTAATGTCCACTGACTCCATTTATAATATGTAGTTGGTTAAATAGCTGCACAACAATTTATTTCGGTATTTTGAAATACGTTTTATATGTAATATGTAGCTAACACTTACGGTTTCCCCACAAGCGGAGTAAGCTTATAGTATATTTGGATATGAGAACATTTTAAGTACTGAACAAATACAAAATTATCATGAGTGAAACCTGATTTATTTTTAAAATATCGCATATATTATTATGCATGACCTATGGTGAATATATTGCAATCACTGATTTAAAAATATCACCTCACATAAACCAACAAAAATATATCAAGACTAAATTCACACAAGTAGTTATATAAGGTATAAGTTTCCCATCGATTGCTACATAAATTTTATGAAATTGTAATCACAGTCGTTTTAACATACTTTTAAATAATTTTAATGAGGAAAAGTTTTCCATAACTTCAAAGTGTTAAATGATTCTCATCTTAAGGCTATATTATCTACTTTAAAACTACTCTTGGTTTTGAAAGCGTTACAATATAAAATTTCTCAACTAACTTTGGAAAGAAACTATTTTCAACCTCAATTCATATTAAGTATAAAATCAAAGGAAGCCTTCCATTCGATATATTTTGAGTATTTTATAATATAAACATATCCATTATTATTATTGCTATCGATATGAGAATTGCCTTCAGGTTATCGTTTGGAAATAAGTTTATTCATGCCTCTTGCTGTCAACACACCTGCTTTAGTGGAAAATTATTTAATAAACTCACGATTTATATTATACCGAGAAAATTCATTTTATTATTTACTGATTCAGGTTCATATTTTTTTAATTATCGGTTTAAAAATTTGATTAATTTAGAAGATACCCTTTTCGGATAAAGAAGTCTTGTTTTCATACTGGGTTGGCATGAGTTTATTCTTTCGAAAGCTTCTCATGACATTTCTAATGCTCTTGTATCGCTTTTATGTAAACGGTGTACTGTAAGGAAGGAGATTCAAACCGCAAAACGGTCTTTTTCTTACAAAAAATTAAAAATTTAAGAAATACCCGCAGAGATATAATCAAAACGAAAGCTCAAATGAGAGGTAAAAATTGTTTGCAAATAAAACAAGTACAATAAACATTAAATTTAAAAGACCGAGAATGTAATTTGGATTTTATTTATAACGAAAAAAGTTAATTAGTTTTTGCTGAAGAAGTTCACCACGAATAGTCTCTAAAATAAAATGTTATTTTTTTTCAAAAATGACGTAAACTTGTTATTACATAATATATTTAATGTCCAGAAACCTAGTACCAATGTTCTCCAAATTTATATATGTATTCTGTTTCATTCCAATAATATTCTAATGTATTCAACATTCATTATCTTGTTTTTAACGTTTGATGAATTTTCATCGTGTTTTTTATTGCACTAATAGCAACAACAAAAAAACGATGAATGTCTCGACATTATTGAAGTTCTTGATGGAAATCCATTTCAAGACAAATTGAAACAGAAAACAGAGTATGTAGTTTACTTCAAAATAACTATATTAACTTCGCTTGCTAGTATTCGGTTAATCAAAACGCTTTGAAAATTAAACAATATTAAATATTATAAAAAGAATTTTGCTGCTTATGTTTTTTGTCCATAAATAAGTCTCTGTTAGGGGTTATAAAGCATCTGACAATGGAATTTCTCAAACCTTTTTAAAATCACTTTTTACCACCATTGTAAAATGGATAATTTTACCGATTATCGATATGTTTTGTTCAAAAATAACATACCAATTATAAACAAATGATGTGAAGTGCCATATTCCTAAAACGATGCTTGCGGACCAAATGGTGTCATACGTTTTTACCAATTTTTCGTTACAGTTTCCAGCCTGCACATTAATATTGTTAGCATATACGTCTTCTCCCTACTATTTAAAAGAAAATTTCGAGTATTTAGCGAGCCATGGCCTACCATTGCGATCCAATAACGAGCGTCTTCTGGCAATTCCTACACACAGTACCAATTATTTCTCGAAATCATTCTCAGTTTATGGTGCTCGTTGTTGGAACAATCTTCCTTCTTTGCATAGAGTTTCACAATCGCTCAATGTTTTTAAATCTTGTGTTAAAGAAAAAATGCTATCTTCTAACTCAGTATCCGCCTAGCGCCCCCCCTCCTCTGATCCATAATCCCTACCACATGTTGAGTGTGTGTCAAATATTATTTTAAATTTTGGTTTTTTCTTCTGTTGTGTTTTAATGTTTTATATATTTTTTTGGTAGTAAATTTGTTTTTACTAGGTTTATGGCAATGTGTAGTGGTTAGATGGAAGAAATCACTTTATAGCGATAATCTCGCCACTGCACATCGTCCTAGTTTGTATAAATTTTATATTATTTTGTTAACACTGTTATGTAATGATGATGTGCAAGAAGAATAAATAAATAAATATATAATATATACGTACGTATACGATCATATATACAAGTATGTTGTTGTAACCCTCCAAGGATATTCCATAATGGAAAACAAATATAAGGAGAGGGGTGTAAAAGTAAATTGATCGAGAGATTTATAGAATTTTCTTTAATGGTAAACAGTGATTTTAAAAAGGTTACATAAATTCTATTGTTTACACTCGCTTTGTGTGCGATAAGAACACTAAATTACCATAGAATTTTGTATTTAAGAACAATTTCCTACATATATGTGCACATACCAAAATCACATAAAACAATATTATCTATCTTTTCATTCACGTTATAGAGTAGGTCAGGGGTTTGACGTAAGCCATATCAATTTTATTTGAAATTACACCTGTGAGAAATAGTGAAATTTACACTTTTTACACAAATTTGTCACCACACACAATAAACAACATGTTAGGTTCGTTACTAAATACTTATACTTAGCCTAGAGAATCAAATTTAGGAATTATAAAAAACAAACACTTTTTACATGAAATCAAACAAAATGAGAATATTGTAATAAGACTGATTTTATTTATTTATTGAATTCTGATGGTGGGTGAGTTTTGTATGTATCTTGTTTTTGATTTGGCTTGAGATTTAACATTTTTAATTGAATTTTAATTGTGAATAGGTTTTGTTTTATTTGAACTCGTGTTTTAAATTTTTATATTAATTTTCTTAATTGTATATTGTTGATTTTCATTCGAATTTATGAATATGTAAACGCAAAAAATATTTTGTCTACATAATTTTGACATTTGATTCAACTGGTAACATTTATTTATGTTTTTTTTTTTGTGAAAACCCTGATTGTTGTGAATCCCACATGCTTGATTCTATTGTTTATTGAAAATGATTGTAATTAGCATACTGTTAATAATAGGGGACTTTGCTGGACCACTTATGGTTTTGTAATGTTCTGATCAACACTATTTATAATATGACTGTTTTTATCCCTGTCGAAGATATAAATAAATAAATAAATCAAAATGTTCCTGTATACAAAAAAAACTGGTTTGATAACGACTCCACTTATTTTGACACACGAAATTCCTACAAATAAATAATATTAGGTGTATTATATATTTATAAGTTGGTACATTACGTACTTACAGCATATAAGCAAGTCAATAAAGTGATACAACATTAATGTACTTCTTGTGTAAGTTCGTAATGGCAAGCAGATAATATTGATGACATAAAAATATTTATTTTTACATTAGCCTCCACTGCGAGGGATGTTTTATTCCTTAATTTCTGCCAACATTTCAAGTCAAGAATGGAAGGTATTACTAAGGGATTTACAACCGATAGGGCCACAGATGTTTTTGATGGTGTACAGGGTGTCAAATCTAAGCCTCAAACAAAAGATTTATAATATTAAAATAAGGATTTTTTATTTTTTTACGTTACAATTTTTATGTTAAAATTAAAATTGAATGTGAAAACAATTCTCTTATTAAGTAATTAATTAGTAAAATAGTTTATTGATATCATAGTAAAAATCATAATGTATTGATTCAGATATGTTCCTTGGAGCATTTATTACCAGAGGGCTGATAAAGTTGATAAAACAACAGCAATATTAATATTTGTTCTGAATGTGGATCGATTATTAAGGATTCTTTTAGGGATACAAAAGATTTTTTTATCCATTGTAACTGCAAATTTGGTTCGCCTTCATGTTATTTAATAATTGTTTTTTGAGAAAGTTTGAGGGTTGTAATTTTTCACATAATTACGATAATCATCTAAAACTAAACAAAAAATATGAACGTAATATTTACAACACTTGAAGTGATACAATAAGACTCAGCAATTTGCTGCCTTGTACGCCCTCCCAACTAAAAATATACAAGTTTAATAAACACCAATGTTATTTTTTTCTGTTTGCACCATAAGTGGCTGTTTTGAAAACAAAACAAATGAATTACCATAATATACATTACGTAAAAAAATATTCCACGGTTATACAAAGACTAAAAACATCCTACGTTTGGTATAAATGTGGAAACAAAAGGTAAAACATTTCAACGTACCTACATAGTAATAATATAAATATTTTATCTTCCAGGATTAATGTAAAAGCGTCCGCAATGTGCTTCTTAATTACTCAAATGTTTCAAATGATCCACATCTCATCACCGTACATTTTTAAGTGTCAATTTGAGTAGAAACCATATATTTTTATTATTATGATTTGAGAGGACTTCCAATCGATGTATTCTAATTAGCAGTTCGATTCAACCACATATTAACTAATGTAGAGATTTCGATACCGTTTAACAAAAATTTAGTTTATTTAACCGCTAACACGTTAACGAAAAACTTTTTTACTCGTTAAACCATAAAGTTATTTTAATTTTATTTCAGATAGGTGATAACAGAGATCTGTACATTGGTTAGCAGCATTCAGAACCTAAAAAATAAAAAAATATTTTTGTTATATCATTTTGTCATAAAAAAGACAAAATCGTTAACGGCACCATCTCTTTGATTTTACTAATGGAAAAATTACTGGGAGTACAGAAAAATGAATTTATTTTATTTAATTTAAACGTACAATGTATAATTTAGAACGTTTCGAAAATTTTCTATTTTTATTGTTTTACTGGGCTTGGATACAACGCGCAAAAGACACAAACTAATCAGACATCTCAACTGAAAATTCATATTAACATGTAACATTGTGCAAAATGTAATTTATTGTTTTACTGGGCTTGGGTACAATGCGCAGAAGACACAAACTAATCAGACATCTCAACTGAAAATTCATATTAACATGTAACATTGTGCAAAATGTAATTTATTGTTTTACTGGGCTTGGATACAACGCGCAGAAGACACAAACTAATCAGACATCTCAACTGAAAATTCATATTAACATGTAACATTGTGTAAAATGTAATTTATTGTTTTACTGGACTTGGGTACAACGCGCAGAAGACACAAACTAATCAGACATCTCAACTGAAAATTCATATTAACATGTAACATTGTGCAAAATATAATTTGAAGAAATATGGAAGTGGTCTCAACGAATTGGCTCTTGGCTGGCTTAAGTGATCACTTTCGGTGTCCATGGAAACCATTCACTCATTCCGTCATTGTGAGTGTTACGATATAAGATCCACCAATCGGGAAACATTTACGAGTACATATACATACAAAACATAGAAGTAAAAGATTCAGATTTCAAATGGATCAAGATATTCTGACTAAATGGCGCTGGAACAAGTTCAATCATCATTATCATCATCACCCTCAACGCTCCTCTCGGGAGCACAGGGCAGAAACCAGCCTCCTCCATTCAGAGCGTCTCTGAGCCAATTGCGTCACCTCTTTCCACGACATTCCTTGCGCTCTGATATCGTTGTCATAGGAACGGTGTATTGTGAAAGAAGGACGCCCGGGCCGACGGAACCCCTGCGGACGGAAGAACAGTGCTCTTTTTGGCCAACTATCATTAGGCATTCTCAAAACATGTCCCAGCCAGGACCATCGTCTCTCCTGTATTACGGAAATTACAGGTCTCTGCTGGGTGCGCCGGCGCACAGCATCATTTGTGGCATGTTCATACCATTTGACATCCAAAATCTTTCTAAGACACTTATTTTCAAAGCTTGGCATCTTCCGCTCTTGAGCCTTGGTTAAGTGCCAAGACTCACAGCCATATAGAAGGATTGAGATGATGCACGGATTGAACAAGCGACATTTTGTCCTGATGCTGAGTCCAGATGCCTTCCAAACTTTGTTCATGTTATTGAAAGCCCCGCTAGCTGCTCCTATGCGGATTGGTAATTCCGACCGGAGATCACCCTCTGGCGTTATGGTTGCTCCCAGGTAGGTACCTGAATTTGCTAACCTGAGATATTTGGGAATTACCAAGTTCAATTTATTTTAAGTTAAATACCTACTCCGTTTAGAATTTCCACATGTATCATTTTATGAACATGGTTCTCCAATCGAGATATCTGAATGGTTAATAAATTAATTAAAAATAAAACACTTCTTCAGTATATGCTCTATGACTTTATTGGACGCGAGCCGGCTTGCAAGAGCTTCCGCTCTCATCATCAGGCTAGCGTAAAGGTTCGTATCCAAAATAAAAAAAATAATAATAATAATCTTTATTGCACAAAATTAGTACACAAAGAAGAAGAAAAACATGGTATCATTACAATAGAATACATAATTGTGTGCAATGGGCGAGTTAAAATCATAGTGGATATACTCAAGAACTGTTTTTTTATAATTAATTTAACATGACCTTTCACCAAAAACCTTCGGTTGGAAAATATCAACTTTATGAATGGTCAATTATTTAAAAAATTTCATAGGTAATTTTATCAGTTTTTAATTCATCTACTATCAATTCGCAGCTCTACCAACGAATATAGAATATATCTACGTTTCGATAGTAATATTGCCATTATTGATATTATAATACATATTATTAATAATACACAATTCGAGCTCAGTATCATTAACATGTGTAACGTTGCTATAATATTAGGTGTTATTAGTTAAAACAATCGTTATAATATTATACACTTACTAGTGTAATTTGCCCTCACGACGCGACGTTCAGAAAATTCACATCTAATTGACAAAATAAACATTTACAAGGAAAAGGCGAAACGATTGGGGGAACTATGTAAAAACTGGCAGCATCGTTACTCAAACATCTATGCCAAGAAGAATTGCAACTCGGAGTACATAGCTATATGGATAAGGAAGAGGAAACAAATCTAGAGATATCATGTAGACAATATGGCCGAAATCATGTTCGCCAATATTGCTGCAAAAGAAACACCAGCTGGCACGCGTTCACGACGAAGACTACAAAAAGAAAAGCTAGTTCTCAGCGTGACTAGATGTATAAAAAAATCCTATGCAACAGATCCATGATCTACTACTATAAGAAGAAGATATTTCTCATTTAGGTATCTATGTATTTATCTATATTTATGATATGACGTGGATGTAATGTCCTAGAATTTATGAATTGTACAGTGTCCTTGAGGTGCTTTGGCACGTAAACGACACTTTAATATTGTCCAATAATAATAACAATATGATCGTATCATATTTTTTATCCGAAACAATGGGTTTCAAGCCCTACCAATTTTAGTATTAAGGACATACATGAGCATTATTAAACTGGGATATGGGGAGTTATTATAAATGTTATTATAACAGAACGATGCCATAATTATAGTCGGGTGCTATATCACCTTATTATGTAATCAATTGATTCAGAATATAATTTCATACCACCGAAAGGAATATTAATATTTAGGTACCTATTAAGTTTCCATAATCAATTCTGATTATTATACATTTCAAATATTGGGCACATTTTTGGTGAATACCGCCAAACTTCGAGATCATGGGCACCAATATCAAATTAAAGGTAAATATTGAAAATTTATCGCATTTAAGATAAGATTGTAGCAATTTTTGTTCAATGCGATCACAATTTCAGCAACTGAATTTCCCAAAATTGTTAAGAAACAATCACATTATTTATGGTTTTTTTTAATATAGTGATATTGGTTATTAGAATACACTTTTGACACAATTGAGTAGGTACTATTATTTTTAATGAACAATCAAGAATGAATGAATTACATAAGAATGTGAGCAGAATGTGCACATTTTACCATATATTTGCACAATAACTTAAAAATAAACAATATTAAAGCACAAAAAATCAATAATAAAATTCATAATGTTTTTTTAGTACCTATGGATATTACTTTAGTACGATTACCAGCATAGATGAAATATGTCACAACTGTGTAAATTATTATTTAAGCTTTTGAATTGTCTGCGGTATAACTATATGGTAGAATGTGTACAAATAAAAAGCCGAATGAAAACGATGCTAAGTTAGAAGACCTACCATATCTATGTAATACAGGAAATGTCAAAATGTCGACTGTACTTTAACTCTAACACGTTAAATTGTGTTCATGTTACGTTATGTTGATTTGGAATGTTTCCAAAAATTACAGTCTGGTGTATAAACATCATAACGCCTCTGAGAACAAAATGCTACTTATTTAGATACGTTGATACGCTGAATATAAACATCACATTATAGTTATACTCAGTAAATATTCTTCATTTTTTGGCAAAGCATACAACCTGGTGATTTGTTAATGCCTCATAAAATTCACGTCTTACACAGCAGGTATTCACTTCACAGCAAAATCGAATGAATATTTTAATAAATAATCAGAATAAATCATAAAATTAATTTGGGTTTATATCATCATCATCATCGCCCTCAACGCTCCTCTCGGGAGCACAGGGCAGAAACCAGTCTCCTCCATTCAGAGCGTCTCTGCGCCAATTGCGTCACCTGCGACGCAATTGGCGTCATTGCGACATTCCATGCGCTCTGATATCGTTGTCATAGGAACCCCTGCGGATGGAAGAACGGTGCTCTTTTTGGCCAACTATCATTGGGAATTCTCAAAACATGTCCCAGCCAGGACCATCGTCTCTCCTGTATTACGGAGATTACAGGTCTCTGCTGGGTGCGCCGGCGCACAGCATCATTTGTAACATGTTCATACCATTTGGCATCCAAAATCCTGGGTTTATATATCAAAGGTTTACTCTGACTCGAACTTTACTTTTGCTACACGGTACGAATTTTGATTTGTGTTCCCAATGTTTGCCTTTGGTATTTGAGTAATTTCTAGCAGTAATTATGAATTAAGAGGTTTCTTTGTACTGTAATCAAAGCTTTTCAATATAATATATTATACAACGTATTGATTACCATCCTTCTGAGTGTAACGTTGTGATTTATCCATTATCTCAAAAATATTGATATTGAGATGTCTACTTATTGTATCGAGCCTACGATGTATCGAATGACCGTGCCACAGTAGGTGTGATCAAAAACTAAACGTTTGGTGCCGGTGACTTGTCCGCACAACCAAGGTCTAAATAAATAATAGTTTTGCGGATGTCTATTTCTTTAAAAAATACTACGCTTGTTATTCCTATTTACATATTTCAATGGATTCAACAGTGATTTGTTTTTTTAGCGTTTTTTTTTGTCAAATCAATGAATCGCGCAAAAGTCTAATTTGTCTAGTCATTAATTAATATTTTAATTTATTTAAATTAATAGAAAATACATATATTATTCATATTATTTTCACTCGATTATACAATGCATCACAAAATTGGAAGAGCTGCTAGTACATGCAGACAATTGGTAATTAAATTTTATAGCTTGCACTCATCTATAAACTAAACTATCAAATGCTGATGTTTCCTATCTGCAACCGTAATGCAAACAATGAACGTTGTGTTATTACTAGCTTGCATCAGTGTTGTTGCAGGTGTAATCTATCTTAACCAATTATTTATTAACAACATTATTGTATAAAGGTGATGAATTAAGCTGGACTTGTGTCGATTGTACATACAACATGTTTCTACGGTTAACAAACGTTTTACGCTGTTTTAGGAACACCTTCTAAAAGGTTATTTTATTTACGAAGGTCAGGATATTTTGACCGTTTTCGTTTCCCAGGTGAAACGACGAAAATTAAATTTGCAAATTGCCAAGTTGAAACTATTCCTTGGAGGAATTTACAATGATATAATATATTAATATCCAACACTCCGTGTGTGAATATGCCGCCCCCAAATATGCAAACTTTGAAATGTCTAAAAACAATATCAAATGTTTAATTTGATATGAAAATAAACATTTGTTCATAAAGGCATTAACAGTTTATTTTATATAATATATAATTGATCATAAACAGTCGAGAACATGAGTATGAAGAATCGTGTAAATTTACGGAGTTCCTACCGAACTTAGAATATTAAGTATTATCTAGTGAACTTTATCAATGTAGTAAATAACGGTTATCTTCTATTGCGGTTGAAACTAATAAGAAAGGGATAAGGAATATGTCAATATTGATATTAACAATACCGCAAAAACTACCTCTCCTACCTCTCACTAAATCGACCTTTCACAGATTTAGTAATAACATTTGCCTTATTTTTTTAAGTGATCATTATATTTGTAGAAGTACCTATAGAAAAGTTACAAATGCCAACACCAAAAATTTATAATGTTATTGAGGAGTTAAGCAGTTAAAAATCAATCATCATTAACGCAATGAATTAACCACTAAAAAAGTTCAACCTTTTTCGTACTGAGAAAAAGTTTTGTTCGAAGATGGAAGCTTATTTAGAATAGATATAGGTATTATATGGAATTCTTTAACATAATTGAGTCGAATAAGTCAATAGAAAAATACTTTTTCTATTGACTTATTCTACAATATTCATCATAAAAGCTTAATTCGTTTCTAATGATTTATCAGAATAAGACGTACCTAAAAATATCTTGATAAGACATGTAAATAATATATATGTACTTAACACAATATTATAATATCTAATATCACTAAACTATGTGTAATCGTATAAGTTAAGTATTAGTGGCATGAGAGAAATTACAATTACTTAGTTTAGATACCTACTATAGATAGTTGATGAACTAATAAGATAAGATATATTATTCTATTGGAAGTTAAATTACACCATAAAAAAGATTGCGTTTTATTCATGCAATAGTTACATTTTATAAATATAGATTTTATTCTTTAGTGTCCATAAAAGGGGAATTTTTTTATTTAATTTTTTCGTTTCTGTAATATTGTTGGAACCCTCCAAATAATTTAGAGAAATAAACCACTCATAACTCATTACAATGACTTATTTGGACTAAGTGAAATAATAATAAAAAAATTAACATTCACCTACCTACGGCCGTTGCGTCGTACTAAAATTACAATGAACCCCTACTTACTGTACACCAGAGGGGCTTAATTTAATTTTAATGTATGAATAATAAACAATACGGCAAAAGCCCGAAAATGAGCTTTAAAATCAAATTTCTTTTTTATATTATTCTCTGCTTGTTTTACATTATTATATTGCGAAACACATTAGCAACAACATTACATAATGAATTTTCATATTTACAAACTTCTGCTTTATGGTGTTTTAAACTTTGATAGGTAATCTACGAGAAACGAGTTAAGGTTACAATTATTGTATGATGGAGACAAGACAGCTTGCATGTTTATTATATGTAGATGGTCTGCTGGCTACCCCGCTTGTGGGATGTGCCGTGATGGTATGGTAAGGTATTATTGTATGATAATTTAATGTCTAAAAATTTACATATTAGAACCAAAATGTAACTAAGTATATAATAATATAATTCACCAAATAAAACACATTTTACCAAAAATTGAAATATTGAATTCATTTGTCTGATCAATAAAAAACATGATAAGTAACATTCACACTGTTTCAAGGATGGTTTGGGTGGTCAGGGTCAACATTGTACATAAAAAGTGAACACGTCATGTCGTCTGTAGATTGACATATTTTCGTAAAAAATAAAATAAAAAATAAAGAAATGTTAAATAACAGTTAATATAAATTAAATCAAATTAATAAAACTTTCAACAACGTGAAAATAATACAAATAATTATAAAAAAAACTTGTTTATGGTCATTTCAGTTAATCACTTTCATCCGTCATTGCTAGTGATCACTATGGATAAATCGTCTATTCACATATTTTTGTTTGGTAGGATCATCCAAAATGATCATTGAAAGTGAACAAGGGTGAATACCCCTTTAGATAGATATTTATTAAATTAGCATATTGTCTATCACTATTTTGTATTATTACGTAAAAACTCCGATAGAAAATAAAAATGTTTTTGAACTTAGGTACCTACTTTTTTTCCAAAATGTTTTGCTTTGTAATAATGAAAATAGGAATCGTATTTTTGATTAGTTACAATATTTGGTAGACTTACTTCACGGTACAAGTAACAGTAAAGACGATATTCTTATAAAACTTTTTAACTTGTTGTGGTAAATGTGTATAAAAAATATATAATCGCTTAGATCTTTAGATTTTATGCTAAAAACGTTAATTCAGTCATATCGCGTACCTACCTAAAAGTTGCTGGGCTAAACCAGAGAGAAAAACATATTACCTACTAGTGGCATTAAGTGTGGACACTTTTTGACAAAATACAATTTTCAACGCAAAATTCAGTTTTGTTGAAGTTTGGTTGATTTTTTTTATTATATATCATTATTTACTTATGCCTGGGTGTTAACTTATGTGTTTACCAAAAAAAATAATACATTTTTAGGATAATTTTATTATTTTATGATTTTTTTTTAACTTGTTGATATTTTTGAGAGAAATGAGTCATTTTAATCCTTTGCACTTGTGTCGGCTTAGTCATCACTTAACAGTAGCATAGGTCATTAGAAAGCCCATTAACAGGGTAATTATAATTTCTCTGTCCAATCACAGCTAGATTTTAGAATTAGTCATCCATTTTGAGCATGAATTATCAAGTTATTTCTTTGGTTGTCTCAGTGGTTACCATACTTCAGTTTCATTTAAGAATTCACAGCGGACGGTCACTTTTAAAATCGATTTTTCGTGCTTTTTAATTAAAAATGGTTATCAAACGAGTAGACTGGTCTCCATCAAAGAGGAGTAGAGCATTAACTCTTCACCAGGAAGGCTACACATATCAGGAGATAGCTTTAAAACTAGGCGGCGGTGCGACAAAGTCAGGTGTTCGTAAAGTTAGTGAGCGACTCAAAGTGTATAAAAGCTTCAGAAATGCCCCAAAATCTGGCAGAAGAAAGAAATTTAGTGTTCAAGATGACAGGCAACTCTGTAGGCTTGTTCTCAAAAGCCGTCGGATGAGCTCAAAACGGCTTCAGCAAGCTATGAGAGCATCTGGAGTTAACATTAGTGACAGGACAGTGAGACAAAAACTTTGCCAAAATGGCTTGAAGGCGAGGAGGCCCAGGAAAAAGCCTTTTTGAATGAAAATCAAAGAAAAAAAACGGTTTATTTGGGCTTCACAACATCAAGATTGGACTACTGATGACTGGGCAAAAGTAATTTGGAGTGACGAGACCCGTGTTTCCATATTCGGAAGTGATGGGGTCAAATTTGTTCGGAGGCGACCAGGAGAAGACATGCTTCCAGCATGCATAACGGCCACTATGAAGCACCCCATCAGCATAATGGTATGGGTTTGCATGTCCAGGGAAGGCGTAGGACGATTACATATTGTTGATGGTACAATAAATGCCAAAAGGTACCAATCGGAGATCCTGGGACACAAGTTACTGCCTTCGATAGAGGATCTGTTCCTAGGCCAACGTGAGGAGTGCATCTTCCAACAGGACAATGCTCCACGCCATACAGCAAAAACATCGATGAAATGGCTAGAAGATCACAAGATAAAGGTTTTACCATGGCTTGGTAACAGTCCAGACCTAAATCGAATTGAAAATTTGTGGTCAAGACTTAAAATTATTGTCTCAAATGAGAATCCAAGTAATAAAAGGGAGCTGATCGAAGCAGTAATTAAGGGCTGGTACAGGGTGATCAGTCCAGAGAATTTAAGAAGATTAGTAGACTCCATGCCAAGAAGGATAGAAGGATCAATTAAAAATAAAGAATTCCAAACAAAATATTAAAAAATAATGTGGGTTGATGTGTTAAATATGTACCTTTTATTTTTTAATTGCTTTAATTTTTTAAATGCTCCAACTCAAGACGGACAGATAGATGGTAATGCAGTAATAACTCAAAAAAGACAAAAATATTGGAAAGTTTCAAGCTAAAAACATTGCTGGATATAACTAGATGCTGTATATATAGATATTATTTATTTTATTATGGAATTTTACTACCTAACTATCGTTACAGATGTTAATTTATTTTTTGCTACAAGTCTAGGACAAAGATGAGAAAAATATCAAGAAGAAGAGAAACAAGGAGAAAAATAAATAAAGTAGACCTTAAATGGCTGAATGAGTAGAAGAAATATGTAAAAGCTTAAATATGTCAATGGATATTGTCAATGCATTTGGAATGTCATCATCTGAACACAAATTTAAAACTGCGAAATCACTTCATTCAAACCAAACATTTTATGTTTGAATAAGAGTAAATTAAATGTTGGTAAGATAAACTATTATTCCATTGTATTTAAATTGTATGTTCTGTAGTTTGTTTATCGTATTTTCTGTTTTTATACCTACTTGTTATACTTTTGTAATTTTTGTATTGATGTTTGTTAAGTGCTATTCTGTTAAGCTTTAAATCTATCGATGTATCCTAAAAGGTTATTTTCCGTTAATGCTTCATACAAATAAAAGTGACGTTCTGTTAATTACTATATGATTCTTGTCCCAAGTTATAATTATTAGTAGGCTCAACTTTACAAGCGGTTTGAGATAGGAAGCGTTATCAAATGAGCACCTAAAGTTAACAAATGGATTTACAAAGACCTAAACTAATATAACATGGAAACGGAATTGCCTGCGGTAGATAGGCTTTACTTCCGAAACGCTTCACTGAACTTCTCTACTGTATAACAGTAAGTATTTGATATCAAATGCATAAAAGTATGAATTATCTTAATTCTTTGTGAAGGTAATTCATTTATTTCGCCCCATACGCTCCTCTTGGTATAACACAGAATTTGTTTAACCCCTAGAGATGCATTTTACAAATTAATGATATTTTAGGTGAAAATATTGACAAACAATATCATTTGTATGTATGTACCTATTATGTGTTAAAAAAATAAACTTGTACACAACTTAATACACTCTACTCCTACACAACTTCATAATATTCCCCTTCAATGAAGTGTCAGATCACGTATCTAATATAGAGATGTTCTGAATCACTACAACAGCTCGCAGTACAAGCGAGTACATAATGATATTATTAATTCCTACATGTATGATATAATAAATATCTACGTGGGTTGTAGGACTGATTGTTAAAAGAGTTGGACAATATTACTTAAATTATTAATAATGAGTTTCATAATTTATTATGACTATACACAATATAAATTCTCATTGTTACCTCTAAAATTTTATCTTAATAAGCATATACATCATTGTATCTAGAGGGTTATTTTTCCCGGACTATTTTCGTTCCCGGGAAACGGGAAATTTGAAAATGAATTTCCCGGGATTCCCGGGAATCCCGGGAAATTCATTATTATATTTATTAATATTCAATTTTCAACAAATTTGATAGAAAAACTCTCATAACTTGTTGCCCCTTGCAAACATTTTGATTTAAAAAAAAAAATCAAATTTTTATTACCAATATACCTAAGTTATTTGCTTAAAAAAAACTAAATAGCTGACTGACGAGATTTATTTAGGTACTCTTTGTTATATCAAAATACAAATTGTTTACAAAATATATTTACTTACTTTTAATTTTTATTCATCCTATCAAGGAAATAAATATTATAGATTTTGGCAAAGCTTTTTAAATAAACAAAAATCGAGTTCATTTGATGATTTTTGTCTTCAAAAAATGATAAATTTCAACACAAAAATGATTTTTTATATCGGTTAATATACATGAATAAAACAAAAAAATCGACAGTTTGCTGCACTAATATTTTTAAGAACTATCTAACTTTTCATTGTCGGCCAAACACACCACCGATTTCGAATTATATTTAGAATTATGCTTTTTTCAAACGAATACATTGAAGCTATAATTAAGTTTTTTTAAAAGTAAAACACTAATGTTGGTAATTAATATTTGTTTTTATATTTTATCACATCAAAATGTTCGTCAACTTAAACAAGTTTATTACTATTACAGTAAACTAAACAAAAATTTTGGTATCGGTATGGCATTCTGCATGACTAATAATAATTTGTGTTTTTTCCCGGGAAAGGATTCGTTTTTTTCCCGGGAAACGGGAAATAAAAATAAGAGGGTTTTCCCGGGAATTCCCGGGAATAACCCTCTAATTGTATCTTTCACTTTTAGAATAAATTTTAACATCTGTTTTATTTTCAGATATGTGCTATCATCAGTGACTACAATTTTTTGCACATTCGTAAACAAACTGTACATCAATGTTGATAACCATCAAAACTTCATTCATCTTGAACCATTTTCAAGTATCTTACTTTTGATATGTGTGACAAAGATTGCTGCTAAAAAATAAAGTAAACATTGCGATTATTACATAATTGCCGTTTCTATTCTGAATCTGAGGCAGATGGTTTTGTTGATTTTCATTTCATGCATATCTTCGTAAAAATATTTTTATTGAAAAATCAAAAGAAACTGTCAAATCAGAGTAAAGTTATTGATGAAAATTATATAAAGGCTAATAAAACCATCAAAATGGATTTCAATTTAATTTGAATCGAATAGTATCGAATGTTGAAATTGCGTGAAATTGTATAGTAAAACATATTATTATTATTGGATATGTATTTTCTGAAAAATGAATGACAATAATTACATACCTTAGTTATAATATTTCAAGATTATCAATTCAATTTTATGTTTTTATGCGTGTATTATTGACAGGTTTGGAAGCTACTAACAAAATACTGCTTGGTACCCAATAGTACAAAATATTATTGGTATTATTATTCATACAATTCACAACCAGGGAGGCACCGAAATACTGACATACTTCATTCAGAAATCTATATCACAATATTGGGTATTATGTAACTCAAATATCAGTCAATGGTATTAAAATATTATTTTGTCTGTCATAATTCATTTTGTTTGGTATATTTTTTCGGAATTAATCAATCTGTGTATTATAATAATTGACACTGATTTAAACCACAGCTGTTTGAAAAAAAATCACGTAGACATCATTAAAGTCACCATAATATTTATTTGGATTCTTGTACCTAACCATAGACAGTGATATGTTACAACTAGATTCGCAATGTCATACAAATATTCTCTAAAAATGTGTACCCACCCGTCGAGGAACAATACCTGAGTAATAAATATTCATCTCTTTTCTTATGTATATATTCATCTCTATCTACCGGCCTTTGTCGTCTGTAATAATCCCCAATCTCATAATTATTGTCTATCTCTTGTTATCTACAAACAATTTATATGTGTGTCGATTTTTTTCAAACTAAAAATTGCGGCACCAAAGACCGCAACGAGATTTTATTGATGGTACATGTTTGAGATTCATATTGCAAATCTAGGTATAACATATCACTGACCATAGAAGGTTTTGTACTGATTCCTCCAAACAATAAAATTTGAACAATTTTATTGAATTAGTATCGTTTGGGTAGATGGCGCTCTTGTAGCTGACTGAACCCATAACTTCTTCAATTTTTTATTTAAATATAATAGTTTATCAATTAAGTTTTTATTTTATTTTTATTTTCCGACTAAAATAAAGTGTTTTTTCATTTGACAGTTTTGTTTTTTGTGTTTGTTTCTTAAAATTAAGTGATAATTTTTATTAAAATTAAATCTAATACCTACAATTTGTGACAATAAAAATGGTTTACATGATTTGTGTTTTAAAAGTAATAAAAATAAATTAAAGTGACAAACAATATTGTAAATGCGCTCTTGAAGTGATTACATTACAAAACAGCGCAATATACCTAAGTGATCCAATAATAACACTGGTCGAAATTTTTTTTTTAAGTGCAGTCCCTAAAGCTTAGCTAATTTTTTTATATGTATTTACTATCCTTAAACACAAAATGAGACAAAAAAAAATTTTACAGGTCAGATTTTTTTATTATTTGACAAAGTGTTTTTACATAGTTCTGTCATAATATGACGGGTACTTACTTAACAAAACTTCAAATTTAATTCAATTTAATTTTTTTTGCTCCTGATTTGCGCTTGTGAGTATCTTGAGAGTCTCTCCGTAGAGTCCAGCAATAGTCAGCCAGCATAGATGGGCTCTAATTTCCTTGGTATCGCTTCTCCATAGCCGCAATATCCTGGTGAAATCGTTCGCCATGCTCGTCACTGACATATCCCATATTTTCGGGAAAAAAATTCAAGTGAGAGTGAAGAAAGTGTATTTTAGTGACATGTTACATCCCATATTTTTATAGGCCATGAGCATTTCAGATACAATGCTGATATAGTCTTCACTTTTATGATTTCCAAGAAAGTTCTCGACAACATTCTTGAAGGCCGACCAAGCGGCTAGCTCAACTGGTCTCAACACTGTTTTAAAATTCAGATCAGTCAAGATCTCCCTTATTTGTGGTCCCATGAATATTCTTTGTTTAATTTTTGCGTCGCTGATCTTATGAAACTTTTGCTTTAAATAAGTCATGTCATTTCCATCCTTAGACAAGCCTTTTACAAAAATTTTCATCAAACCCAATTTAATGTGTAAGGGTGGAAATAAGATATCTTCAGATTTTACTAAGGGAACATGGTGAACATTCTTCGTGCCAGGTAAAAGGTGCTCACTAGTAGGCCAATCCTTCTTGGTATAATGGTTTTTCGTGTCTCTGCTGTCCCAATCGCACAGAAAACAACAATACTTTCTGTATCCCGTTTGCATTCCAAGTAGGAGCCCTATTACTTTTAGATCACCACATATTTTCCATTCGTATTTTATTATTGTTAACAGCAGCTTTATGTTGTCATAGTTCTCTTTCATGTTTGCAGCATGACCAAGGGGAATGGACGGTTGAATATTTCCGTTGTGAATTAAAACAGCTTTCAAACTTACTTTTGATGAGTCTATGAAAAGACGCCAATTTGCTGCGTTATGTTGCAAGCCAAGAACTGCAAACAGACCTTCAATGTTTTGACAGTAACATAAAGTGTCTTCCATGACATAATATGGAACCAAGAGACGATGCCGGTTTCTAAAGTGCGTGATTTTTGTACCTTTTTTGAGAAGATTCCACTGCTGCAAGCGCGAACCCAACATTTCTGATTGCAGTTTTGATAAATTCAGGTCACGTACCAGATCATTTAGGTCATTTTGGTTCAACAAGTGAGGCTTCGCAGAAGTAGAGACCTCCACAGAGAATTCAGAATCCGACTTTTCAGTATCTTCCTCTGATGGATTCGTTTCTAATTGAAAATTTTCTGGAGGTCTCGGTATGGGCAAAGATTCGTCGTGTGGAACAGGCCTTATAGCCGATTCGACGTTGTTTGGGTATGTGATGTGCTTCTTTTTTTTCTTTGTACATCCTAAAATGTTTGTTATGCAGAAGTAGCAATCCATTTTGTGATTAATTGGCCATATTATTTAAAAATCAATGATAACACACGAAAAAATATGAATTTATACATATTTTAGTAAAACTTCATAAATTCCATGAAAACCTGACGTGATAGAAAAAAACTAATTACATACCTGAAATCAGCGTGAAATTTCCTATAAGATTTGGCTACTTTTGTTAAAGGGACAAAAAATTTGTTGACCAGTGTAATTGAAGTACTTTTGATGCATGTAGATAAAGGAGGTACCGAAATTATTATTATTGACTATTTAAAAAGTCAATTTTTTTGCTATGTTTTTGATTAGTATCGCTTAGACCTTATAATTTTCTCAATTAGATCAGAGAAATTGCTAACCACACATTTTTAATAAAATGTGATGGCTTGCTTTGAAAATCTGTTGATGACTAACATAAAATCTTGGAAATAGTTTAAATGTAAAATTAATTATTAATGTTTAAGCCCTGTTTCTGCGAAATGCCCGATTGGAGATATCTTATTCAAGGCTTTTTGTTTAGGTAATTTATCAGTCAAGTTGTTGCAAAAAGTATTCTAAATGAAATTCCATCTCCTTCATGAATATCAATAATATGATTTCTCGAATCCCAAGTCAGGTATCTATCAAGTAATAAAGTAAGTACATAAAATGCATATTTATTACTTTTCCTCTGATATCATTAAGTGATCATCTCTATTCCCCGTCTGAAAGAGAATCATCTGAAATCTTGAATTAACTCTTGAATAATTATCTGCCACTTCATTAAAACGAGAAGGCTATTAGAATACAACAGGAAAGTAGAACGAGATCTAAAGTGGGAATGAAATGTCAAGAGAAAGTCTTCTTCACTCGCTCTTCTTAAGAAAACAGATCGTTTCACTAAATTTGATTTGATGGAGTTTGATAACAGAATTAATTTTAATATCAAAGTTTGTTTAATATCACGTAAATTTCACCAATGTAATTTATGAACATTTTCTCTTCGTTTCGTCTTGATATTCGCCAAGAGTATTCCCACAGAAGCGGGATGTATTTTTTTGCTTTACAGGCCAGACACTTTCTTGATAAGTATCGCAATATATCTTATTTTTTCTTACAGCCTCCAACCATTTACCTATGTTATGGTTTTTTTAAATACTGATGTTTCTTTTAAACTTGCTCAGTGAATATCGCTTTACGGCTTTTAAGCTTCACTTTTTGATGTTAGCACATCATGTTTTTTACTTTCCTTCTTTGCGTTGCAAATATTTTTTTTCTCTAGCCGGCTGTCAAGATCACCCATTGAATTTGCAATGACATCACAGCGCTAGTTTGCAGAAATAAGTTCATAATTCCATACCACTACGGCATTTCTCTCAATATGAGTAGTCAGTGGACTAACTATGTACCTACTTGTAATATACACGCAAGCTGTATTCCTTGGTGACTATAAAAGTGGTAACAATTTGGCAGAGGTAGCATGCGACATCGTTGAACTGAAGATGTAAAATATCGCAAAATGTGATTTTTTTTACAAATTTCCCGTTTTTTAACGACATTCGAAAAGTGACAGCAGGGCTACTCTTGACAAAACTAAACATGATCTTAATCTAGTCTTGATCTTGATCATACGATGCACGAAGTGACTATTGGCCAAAAATACACGTAAACCGATCGCGCGTTAGCGGTAGCGCGGTATTTTTGACCATAGTCCCTTCGTGCGTCGTATGATCAAGATCAAGACTAGATTAAGATCGTGTTCAGTTTTGTCAAGAGTAACCCTGCAGGAATGAGGGCGAGTCCTATTCTCTAAGAGTGATCACACAAGATATCGTCATCGCTTAGTAAGTCGTCATAAACTAAGCAAATTTTTTTTTTTTGTAAATAAAACAGCGCCGCTCTCGAAAGAAAAGACTTTCTGGTTTTTTAATTATTAATGGCCCCGAAGACAAATGTATATGTGTGATAATGTTTCAATAAAAGTGTGTATAGGATTCACACAGCCCCCGAAATCGATTAATCTACATTTCAGATTTAAAATGTCTTTGGAAAGGCAGACATTTGTAAAACCTCACTTAAAAGATATTAAACGTATTATAATACTTATTTTTTGTAGCAGAGTCAATCTATCTGCACCATACATTTATAACGAGTAATAAACTTTCAAATCGCCCTCTTTATGTTAAGTAAATATCTGCCCTTAACGGAAAATTCTAATAACTTTCAGAATAGAGCGGCGAAAGTGACGGATGATAAAAATCAATTCCTAAGCTAATGATATTCTTTGGTACCTAACACCGAAGATCTTGTGAAAATTCAAAATTCCTATATTTTTTTGAAAATTTTAAAACGAGAGGGGGGGGGGATAGAAATTTAGAGTGTCACGAAATACAAAATCAAATAAAATTATCAGGACCAAGGTATACATACAATGGTACGAGTAAAGGATAGCATATATTTTTTTCGAGAGTGGTTAAATAAAAAGTTTGGTTCCAGAGTGGCAGACATATCGAGTTTCGAGGTATTTTTGAGTAAAACATAAAATGTTCACAGTAGGTACCTACTTGTGATATTCTTAATGAGATACAGTTTTCACTTATAATAAGAATCGGTAGTTATTTTGTATGTAAGTAGATAAATCTTCATTAAAAATATATTTAACTAGAAGGTATACAGTAAGTTATTATTTAATTATAAAATAATATTTTCATAATTATGAGAGAAAGCATAAGCACCGAGTAATATTAATGTATGTTATCAAGGGACTTGTTATTAAATTTGCAACATATAATTATTTTGCCAAATATTCAACCATACCTATACCCGTACACAAATATTTCTTCAAGCAATCGAGGTAGAAGAGCCTCTTAACTCTAGTACTAAGAAATTAATTACATATATCTAATACCCAAACATACTTGTTTGATAAAATTAATGTAATGTACAAATTTCTAGATCTTTTACTAATGTAAATGGTATGGTTTAATTGAAATAATGAATTATTTGTCTATTTTGTTTATTAGAAATGGTTAACTAACATAAACAATAAAATTATAAAAAAGTATCTATTTTTGCTACGTATAATTTTGTAAGACTGCTCTTATTGTGACAAATGGTTTAACTTTTTAAAAATGACAATATAATGATATTATTTATATTTTTACCTATGTAAACTGTTATTCATATTTTCCGAAGGAATAGTTTTTAAATCTCAAATTTACATTATTTTTTTTTTTATTTATAACAATAATTATACAGACATTACAATACATAGACTATTTGATAAAACTTAAATCTAAACATCCTCCTTATAGAGACAAGTCTCGTGTAAAGGAGGGTTTATACTCCACGTAATTTTTACAAGTAAGTAAAAAAACATTTCCTGGAAATGCAATATGAAAATAATTTATTATTTACCTTTTCAGCGATCCGGGAAAAGTCGGTGACCTTTCTTCAGGCCGGAGATAAATTCGTAGAGGCTCACTTAATGTAGGTATAATCTCAAATGAGTTCTCACTTATCAGATACAGAATATATTATTACATACGATTCTTCCACTGTCAAATTCTTGAAAATCCTCTTTTTGCTGAAGAGAATATACTTAAAATAAACCAATCCAATGAATCCAATAAAAAGTTAGGTAAAGTTTAACAGTAGCTATGTCACTTGTGTCATTAATAAATATGCAGGATGTCAAAATTACAGGTAATCAAATTTACACAATAACACACGAAATTAAAACGTTTATAATGAAATACATTCACATTTATCTTTTACGTACGACAGAACGTCAACAAAAAAATAATTGTTTTTGTAAAAGTAATTTTAAAACTTTTCCAACTTTCGTAAGTCAGTGAGATAAAATTGATGTTATTATTGAAGCTCCCAACAAAGTATCCAGCGCAAACGCGATACGTCCTCCGTCCGTTACTAGCGCCTTCGACTGAAGCACGTACTACATACTCGTACATACACGGTGATACAGACGGCCACCCGGCAAAGAATCGACGCGCAACGAATGCCTTTTCGGTAACGCCAAGCGGAACAACATTTTGTATAGATACACCTATCAACTCTTTCTGGATCTGAATGCAAAGAAAAGAATAAAAACATACTCTAAATTTACGTTAAGTTTAATTAGTGAAAACTAAAGTTAAAAGATAGTCACCGATCTTTAGGTATGTTTTCATATTTTTTGAAAACAAATTAATATAAATAAAGTTTTCGTCAGGTAAATCACTATAATATCGTGATCCGAAACACTGATTTTTTCGAAATTGTGTTGTATAAACTAACTTAAAAAGATAAAGGGAAAACTCTTGATCTTTTTATTTTTTTTAGAATATTGGCGATGCATCCTTGTTTGGATGATTTCCGCCATTTAATTACAACTCTTGATCTCTTCTCACCACATACACGTTCCATATCTGTCCTTCAAATCTAATCCAAATGCTAAATGCTTTAATTAACTCTGAATACTTTCTCGTAGCTGGTCTCATAAAATTACGGTTAAAGCGTTTTATTGATAAAATAAATACATATTAATCAGGAATATGTTGTAGTTAATTGAAAATCTCTTTCAAATTATTAATAACAATAATTAATTTAGGATGAATGATTTTATTATTACATCGATTTATATTAATTTTACTCTTTACGTAAAAGAAAACCTTTAAACATCTACCTTTTCTCTCACGCCACATTCTAAGTGAGATAAGGAGAGAAAACGCTACGCCATGTAGATCTGTCCCTTGTTTCGCCTCCTCTACATTTATAAAACATCCTCATGCACGCGCGTCAATTAAATCAGATTATCTTATAGGTGTACAAAAAGAGTACGTATTGTTAAAACAGTCAATTATATTTTGTATTCACAATGTACTGATAAGATTTTTTTTCAAAGGTTTCCCGAACTAGTTATAAAAAAAAATTGTTGCAAATGATTTGATAATAACGTTTTCTAGATATTGCTGCTACATATTATCAAAATATTAATTATATTTATTTATTTAAGCAATAAACGGCTGTCGCCTTTTACAGTTTTACGTTTGTGCGACTAACAATGTTTAAAGAAAGAAGAATGAGGTCTACCTTAATCGAGATATTCATGGTGTTGAATGATTTTTATGCCTATCCTGAACTGCCCCAAGTTTACACCCACAATCAGAATGAGCACTTGTGTGGCCATAGCCTTAAGCTGAACAGAAGTGTCTTTGCCCAGAATTCACATTAATACCTACTTCTTAAGTAACTTGGAGTTGTGGATGCTTGGAAAGGGCTTCCTCCAGATTTGGTTGTTGCTGAGAGTATAAATTGTTTTAAGAATGGACTTGATGGATTACGGATTGCGATAACATGATGGACTCATACAAGCATACAGCATTGCTGTCTGTTTGATATCATAAAATAAACTAAACTCTCCTGGGATCGACTTATTCAAACTAATCGAAATATTCCAGCTAATCGACCAGATATTGTGTTGGTCGATCGCAGATCCAGTAAAACATACATAGACATCACCGTACTACACGATGAAAATTTAAATAAAGCTGAGCAGGATAAGATAATAAAATATCTTGAGCTTGTTCACGAAATCAAAGATATGCGGAGAACATTAATCACAATCAACTCGCTTATAGTGTTGTCTGTGAATGGTTTAATACCTTAGAGTCTGTCAAGCAATCTCAGATTAGAATAGAAAACTGGGAGTATATGACAGGCTCAAATATAGCATGAAGAATCCTGTTTTTCTATCATCCACCAGGATAGTTGGAAGGTTTTTGTTCCTGTAGCTCTATAAGCTATCTCCCATATTTGTACAATTGTCATAGGATATCATAAGAGAATTATCTCGAATAATGTTGAGGTTCTACATTTTGAATATACATATATTTAAAAAAAAATATATTTGCATTTTGTTATAAACCCAAATACAATCTTATACACCTTTCACGGTAAGCTAAAAGCTTGTATCGTTACAAGGGAGTTTATCAGCACATGGGATCGAAACACAGACCCCCTGTTCACAAGGCCGAGACTTCACTTCCATTCCAAATTATATTGTTAATTTTATGTTGTATTCAAATTGTAGATTGCAATATTATTATAAATGAGATGTGTATAAAAATAAAATAATAATAAGAGTACTCTCGAATCCCTGAAAATCTTTTATACTGTAATTAATAAACTTTATAATATTTACAATAGTTTGCCTTCGAGACACATTCAAATTAATTTAATTATAACGTATTTACTCATACATGAATATTTAATTTTGCCTCCGTTTTAATCCACAACTAATCCGCTTTAAACATAATTTTATATTATGTATATCAATGTTATCATGGTATTTCTTTTTTAAATGATCCACTTTATGTCGACTTCAATTTTAACTTTCAATATGGGAAGCATATCTCAACGCTGAATTGACAATTTTGATTGTGATGTTTTTCGAATAGGTGTCTGCATTTTATAAGACACTTGATATCTTACAAAAAAATAATAGTGTTTCTTCAAGAAACTATAAAAAACTAAACTATACTTTATCTAGGTGTGTATAATGTCGAGTGGCATAGGCCTGTATGAATAATTATTTTATAACTTGCGGGTGCCTATGTCCATGTTTATACATAATATGTATGTATTTGTTTATTTTATATAATCCATATTGCTTTATTTATTTACTTTTATAAACTTTTATTTGATTTCAGTCTGGAACACGGATAATATATTTTGTTTTGTTTTCACCTTATAATGTGTTGAAACTGCAAAAGACGAAAGCCGTTTATTGCTTAAATACTAAATTAAAAAAAAAAAACATTTTGAAATTTCAAGTGTAACTGTAAATATAAAATTGTTTACCTTTCTGTCGCATCGATGCCACAAATCAGTACTTCAATTCGATACTCTATATCACAGGACATTATTTTTCATTATGGCCATTCAAAATTTATTCAATAAAATACATTTGATTTTCACATATTTTTAATAGAAAGTAACTGACAAAAATCTTTGAATCATTTTAACAACTAATTACTATTCCCATTTGTTTTTAAACTGATGTGATATGCTTAAACACACGTTTTAACAAAGTAAAAGACATGTTTTTGATCTAAAAATATCACAAATTACAATTATTTGTTTTCAAATTGATGCATACGCCAGCAAAAAGAACATTATAACACGTTTGCAAGACCGTTAGTTTAAGTTTTTACCATCATGAAGTATCTTACAACTCATACGGTGTTCACGTGTTATTCTAGCCAAAATTGAGTTTTGCTCAACATAAAGACATATCCTTAGCAAAAACCATTACCGTATAAAATATATAAATTTTATAATAAAAGTACCTACTTTGTCGTTTCAAGAGCTAAAAATGTTGTAGAAAATGTACACAATGTTTCTCTAGAGAAATAATACATCCGAGTCACGATAACAATCTCTGGAAATAAATGATAAGAAATATACGTTAACATGTATATACCATCACGCCATTTCCCTTGCGGGATAGGCAGAAAGAATGAAAAAAAATACCTCACCATCATCACATTAACATCACCTCAACATCATCACATAAACATCAGCAGTTGTAGGCCAAACACGTCTTCAATTACCCTTTCCTCAGCCATCCATTTTGTCATACTTTCCTCATTCATTATTTCCAAATGCCCAAACCACTGCCACTTATTAATATTTATCGTAGTTATTGCATCAACTTCCATCTCAGATTCCTACTATATAGCTCTGCTACGAACATGATCTCACAGACTTTTCCCATACACGTTTTTCGATGTAACTTTTACAAATTAACCACCGAGTGATTTTACGAGCATGTAGTCCAGTGCACTACCAAATAAGTTGACACTGTCTTATCTAAACCTTTAACGGTAGTTTCTATGTTGAATTTACTTTTCCCAAATAGGGCGACAAAGTATATTTTTCTTGAAGGAAATCTATGCCAAGTTATAACTTGATTTGATGTTATTTAAAAAAAAAAGTGAAAGATAATTATAGTTTACAGCAATCAGCCACAATCATTTTTCAGTTACGTGTAAAAACATGTGAGAAGCAAATGTAAGTTATTGCAAGAACTGTGAACTGCTTCTTTAAAAAAAATATGCCTTATAATATGCAGTTTATAAATATGCAGTTTCACTCAGGCATAAAGAAAAAGAGTCTTCTGTTCTTCTTTACTGCGTATCAGATCTGTAATAAGCTAAAATAAAGGATTTTTTGTTTAACATCCTAAATGAATGACGTCTTTCAAATGTGAGAAAACATTTTCTTGTAGTGTGAGAAACATTAATTTGTTTTTTTCTAATTATTGAATTCTACTACCTCAGCGCAGACACAGTAAATATCCTAAATTCAAATGCTTGATTTTGATAGGTAACTATAATAAAACTTATTTAATCGAAAGCACATAATTAAATACATTTTTATTTCTATGACATTACATTACTATGACAAATGAAGACCTTGGCAGAAAAACAACAAATGTCACATTTAGTAAATTTTACAGGAGAGCATTAAAACGTCCTAACTTCTAGGCTTGTGTAGTACATGTACTAGGTACTATTAGGAACTAATTCCCAGTACTGTACTAGAATGAACTATTCCGTATCTTATTCGCTCTTAGTTCTATTAGTACATTCATTCCCAATCGGACAGAACTAAAGAAATGCCGGTGACGTTCGACATCTCCGCTCGGCGCCACTCGGTTTATGTCGGAACTTTAAACGAGTGCGAGTGATGTGATGATTCTATAAAGGATATAGTGCCTTCTCTTTTGCTTCTTATTAGTTCTTTTAGTTCAGTGACGTCAAAGAACTAATAAGAAGCACCAAGTACTGTACAAGTACATTCTAGTAGGTAGTATTCTAGTACAGAGTGGTTGATAGATAGATTGGTGTTAGACCTTTTTAGTGTTTTGTTTTGCTATGAACATTGAAAATGTTACAAATAAGGACGAAAAAGTATCATTACATAACATAACTTATATAACGGTGTTGTAAGTTAGTAGACTTACTTAGTTAAAATATTAACCCTTATGAAGTCTCATAAACATATAAAATAATAATGTAGTACTGTCGATAGCAAAATTATTGAGTTCGTCGGTAGCCTGGAGGTAGAGTCTCGGCCTCGTGAACATGGGGTCCGTGGTTCGATACCAGGTGCCGGCAAACTCCCCTTTCACGACACAAGCTTTTAGTAGCTTACTGTGAAAGGTGTATAAGGTTGTATTTGGGTTTATTACAAAAACCCAGATATATCTTTTTTTTTTTTAAATTAAAATTTATTGAAATGAAAATCCAAAGCCTGCAAATTTTGAAGGAAAATAAAATATTTCTGAATTTTCTTTGTTAATTACTAAGTATTGATTTTCATAATCACAAAATTACATAAATGTGCATTTCTTATGTATGTACTCTGTATGCATCCTAAATTCTTATTAGTACATGTACCCTGTATGCATCCTATATTCTTATTAGTACATGTACTACATTCATGAATGAATAATTTTGACATGGAAATCTTCAGTGAACTAATAGTACTAATAGTACTAGAAGAGCGTACTAGTTCCGTAGGACAATTGTACTAGATCAGATCGCTCCCAAAAATGACCGAGCAAGAACAAGCCTACTAACTTCCAATAAAATACGATTTTCTTTGCTGTTATTGCTGTAAAATGTAGGTGATGCAAAAATAGCTGAAGCAAGTTTCATTTTTGTTAATTACTTTGTTAAAATTGAAAATAGAACAGAAAATAATGATGTGACATTTGTTGTTCTTCCAAAAAATTGTGCTCATTTGTCGTTTTTCCAACAAATCATAAGATAAAAACCATAAAATAAATTTACATATCAGCCGACTTTTCTTCATTGCTTGATAAAAAACCTTATCAAAACTTTTACATTAGTTTTTATCATGAGCAGCTCATCACCGTTGGCTTCCCAACACCTAGACAATGTAGTTGGTCCATCTCTTTTGAGAACTTTCGACGCCTTTTGCGTGATTTGAAGGACATGTGTTGTTTTCCCATGTTTATAAATTAAAACACCAGTAGAGGGTGTGCACTAGATCATATTAATGCAATAAAACGATTTCATAAAATGTTGGACAATTGTTGTTTTTCCGCCAAGGTCTTCAAATGACAACCATGACCACTTTTTGCATTATTGTGATGGCAGTTTACAAACAAAATATACATGTATAATATTATGTCTACTTATCTCCACCATTATATTTTACGCATCTGGGGTGTTCAATTTTTGAACGTCATGTCAGGAGAATAAATTTACATCTGACAATGACGTATTAATAACAAAAATACTCAAAAATATAATGAATGAAATGAAACATACTGAATGAAAAAAAAACAATAATTGGTATGTAAACACAACATTATTGGCAAAAATTAAGAGCTGAATGTAACCTAATTACTACCACATAAATTCCAAACCAGTACTTATTTTTTTACCAAATTTATAAATAATAAAGTTGTAATTTTTTTGATCGAAATTTATTTTCTAATATAGTTTATAGTTTAATGAATCAATTTTCACTAAACAAAATCGCGGGTGTAGGTATTATGTATATACCAAAATTCTTCGAATCGTGATCGATAGTATAACATACGTCGAGATATAAATATAATGATTGAAGGTTCCTATAAATAATACAATGGGTGTCACTTGCATCAATGATAAATGAAAGACGACTATTGTTGAACTTTGCTCAGAGAACGTGGCAGACGGCAGATTCACAAAATAAAACTAAATGATCACAGTTTTGATATTTACCACCATTTTTTAAGCCGATACAACGTTTGTATTAAAATATTCGAATAAACTTGAAGAAAACAGACACAAAAATATAATATTTTTTTATAGTAACATTATAAGCGTAAATAAGAACAAGCGCGTAGTTATATATAACCTAAGAAATCCGCTCACGTTCTCGATGAGTCAGGGACGTGATGAAAATCTTTCCACACCTTTCATCAGCCTCCATCACAAGAATAACTTCTAGTCTCCCTGAAAACAATAAGTACACTATTCTCTTAGTATAATCCAACCTTTCAGGTGCGACGCGTGATCCCGTAATCATTCTTCACGTTCAAGAGTCATTAGTGGAAAGGTGAAGGACAAACTTGACCGCAGTATTAACATCTTGATATAAAGTTTTTCCCCCTTTTGTTAGTAGCGTTTTCATCGTATTATTACCTACTTCTCAAATCAAGTAGAAAAATTTTGCAAGACTTTTTGTGCATGATGTAAAGAGCTACGAATTTGTCCCTAATCCCATCATTCAGAAAGGAAATCTTTAGCATGTAAGAAGTTGATACCTAAGTACAATTATAATAGCTATGTAAACGTAGATTTATTGAACAATCAATACATATGCTTACTCGTATTTTTTTTTTTTTTTCGAGATTCGCTTATTACTCGCTTATTCGAGAAAGTTAAGTGCAAATGGTTTTTATTATTTAAATGAAAATAGTTCTTATATTTTCGCGATTACTGTGAAAAATTTATACAAATGTAAAGGCAGTTTTATATAACGTGTACT
This sequence comes from Athripsodes cinereus, assembly GCA_947579605.1. Taxonomy (NCBI): domain Eukaryota; kingdom Metazoa; phylum Arthropoda; class Insecta; order Trichoptera; family Leptoceridae; genus Athripsodes; species Athripsodes cinereus. The sequence goes on from OX388310.1 coordinate 12,866,862, forward strand.
TGTATTACTAAAACAACATAATTTAAATGCATTAGTACAGTAATTGTACTTTTAAAATCGTTTATTTAACTTAGTAAACAAATTATTTTCGAGTTTGGAGATTTCTCGGAAAATTAATTTTGGTGAAGCTTTTAAGATAAGTAATCGAAGTTGTAGACTTGTTTCTAGTCCTCTTAGTAGATATCTTGAATATATTAATAATAGCGTAATAATGACCCATCAAAACTCCACTCTTCTCGGCATTCTGCCTATAGAATATACGTATGTATTAGTATATAATACATAATTAATCGTGTTTCGGGTCAACGAAAATACCAATTCTTTGTGCGTGACCTGCTTTACATTATTTTCAAAAACTATCATTAATCATTTAATGAGGTTGATTATTGTATCAAATTTAGTTCACGCCGGGAGATTTCATTTTTCCCCTTGCTAATATGCATTTAATGATTATCATTTAATTTTTTCTCACTCGGTAATCTTAAAATTTGTCTAACAAATTTTGTTATACAAAGCTATTTCGAACAACGAGCACTTACCTACCTGGAGATTCCTGTAAATATTTTATATGTAGGTACCAGGTGTAAGTAAAGCCCTCAAGATAATTAATAACATGAGTTAAAGTTTGGTTAGATTCTCCATCTCCGATATGAATTTGAAAGTAAACTAAAAAGTTTTTTATGTCTACAATTCCAAGGAAATTATGTCTTTTGGAACATACTTCATAACATTTATCAAGGAATATTGTAATTATAAAATATGAAACAGAAGGAAATGTTTGTTGCTTACTAATAAAAAAAAAATGAAATTTCATGTTTTGCTTTAGCAAACTAGTGCTATACATATTCTGTGAGCACCCGGAAAAGAATTGAATATGTCTCCCATTCTAAACTCTCAGTCTTCAAGTGTTCTGAAAAGGCAGGCATTCGAAAAAAAAGACATTTTACATCTTAAAATAATCGATGAGATTTACCATTTATCCTGAACATTTTTTTGTTGGACAGTTTACACTTTCTTACTTTCGGCTAATCTGCTGGCTACCTCACTTGTGGAATATGCCGTGATGATATAGTAGTAGTAATATTATGCAAAATTGTTTCAATATACTAAAATACCAAGCGCTCTTATTTTCTTTGATAATACCGAATAATGACGAGTAGATACTTTCAACTTTATATTATTTTATAACAACGCCCAAACTTTCGACATTTATGAGTATTTAACACTTAATAAAATAATCGTATACACTTACATAAAATATATTAAACACATTCAGTTAGTTAATGAAAAAAGGTTTTATTATTATTCTGACAAGGTGAATATGAGGTACATTTCTTCGACTTTCGTGCAAGGTTAATAACAGTCAGAAATATACTCGTATAGTTATTTGTCAACCCATATTATATAATCTACTCACACATTTTGTATTTAAAATACAACAACAGGTAACTATGTATTCTACAAAAGTTTTTAATAATAAGCTACTACGCCATACCTTTACGTTTCTGTTTCACGATTCCCTTAAATATTATCAGATTGGAATATTTAATTAATCACCCAATTAACAAATCCAAATCTCGTACGAGTATGAATACTAAAATTCTCTATCATGATTTTAGTAAGGCTGTAAAAGAGTCACTACCTTATAAAAACAACATACCTACTTTTGGTAACGCGGAAAAATATCAAAATAATAACCAAAATAACAAAAAACTTACTGAAATATCTAAAAGTTTAGGCTGGGAAAATTTTACCTGAATAGGACGGGTTTGTTGTGTTTACAAAACATATTTTTGAGAAATGAGAGCTTTTTGCTGTCGCACAACAATATATTGTTGACATTTTCATTTTTTGGATACTTTTATGTTAATGTTGTTGGAATTGGCTCACTAGTTTTGGATACCTTCATATGTTTATTTTTTTTACAAAATACTTATCATTTTAGTTCGGGCTTAAATATTTTACCGTAGAGATGTATACAATTTACAGTGTATCACTCTCTTCATTATAATATATACATAATGCAAAATAATAATATTTTAGAAACTTATTTGTCGATCATGGTTAACTAAATAAACCTTTGTACTAAGAAGTATCCATGTTAGGTGTATATAATCTTTACCTATTCAATATTCATATTAATAAATATACAAATTGATTTGATCAAAATAAAACATATTTTATACTTTATATGGTTAATTCTATTATAAAAGAATCACAAATTACCTAATTTAGAATATTTAATTCTCTTATCATGGTTTATCAAGCAACATTTATAATATTTTTTCTCTTACAATAATTTTTTCTGGAGCTGATGAAAATGAACCTCTTTTATTATTTGGTAAATATTATGAATATTCGTACTCACATAATTATATAAGTGTGTCCAATATTATTTTAAATTTTTGTTTTTTTTTCGTTTGTTGTGTATTGATGTTTTGTATATATTTTTTGTAAGCAAATTTGTTTTATCTAGGTTTATGTCAATGTGTCGTGGTTAGATGGTAGAAATCACTTCATAGTGATAATCTCGCCACTGCATATCGTCCTAGATCCTACCGGACGGTCACGTGTTGAGCACATTGAACAGGAGAGCATGCATGAGGAATTGTATGACAGTGACGGAAGCGAAAGAAGTATGCAAGGATAGAAGGAAGTGGCGCTCTATCCTCTCTGCCTACCCCGCGAGAGAATCGGCGTGATATGATCAATCCAAATATAGGAATTACAATACAAACCAATAATTTCATGTTAGTTCTCCCATTTTATTTACTACCTATTATTTAAGTCAAAAATATTTTCGTTGATTTGTCCTTTTGTCATGGACTTGGACGAAATAATAAAAGTTTTTCATTTTCTTAAGTTTATCAACTTTGGTGTTGTTCAACCTCTGTACCTACTCTTATAAGCAAACTTTAAGCTGTGTAATATGAAAAATTATATGTTAGGTATCGTTCGTAATTTATAATTTTCTGAAGACCTTGAGAAATTATTTTACCTTGAATAAGTCTAATGTCTACAAAAGAGTTAAGATGACATAAAATAACCTGAGGATGTTTTTCACATACTTCAAAAATATGTCATGTGTAAAATATTATGATAATAAAAATGTTAATTTTCAAAAGCCAAAAAATAAGAAAAAAAAACATAAAACCTTTAACCAATATTTTGGTGTTTTCTAGAGTAATTATTGAACATGTTACAGATACTAGAACATATTTTATTTATTTATTTATTTAATTTTATTTTAACAACTAAACGGCTTACACCTTTTACAAACTAAAACATTATTTTACATAGCTTGCTCAGGAACAAGTTATATGTGTAGAAATAATATCAAACATTAAAATAAAATATAAACACAAGATTATTGTATGTAACACAGTCTGTTGTATTGAAAACTGGATTTTTACTTGCTCAGAAGTGTGGATGTCAATCATATTAAGTTTTTAAACTACTATAGATGACTCGTACACATTGAATTAGCTCAGAAAATGGACATTATTCACTGTGTCGGTGTTTAGGTAGTAGAATTCCATATCGAAAAAATAAAACAGGTGTTTTATTTTTTCGAAAATGGACATTAATATTTTTGCCTAGTCTGAGGATCGAACCCACGACCCCTCGCTTGCAAGTCCAACCACTAGTCCAACCTAATGAATTAGGTACATACTAGTTAGGTATATTATATATTACACACGGTATATATAATATACCTAACTAGTATGTACCTAATTCATTAGGTTGGACTAGTGGTTAACACACTCGCCTTGCAAGCGAGGGGTCGTGGGTTCGATCCTCAGACGGGTCTAGGAAAATTCACCGACAACAATTTGCCGACGGACAATTCACCGACAACAATTCACCGAGAGGATAATTCATCGACGTACATTTCACCGACAGACAATTTGCCGACAAATGCGAATAATATAATTCTGGCGTGGTCGGAAGTTCTTTTTTTAGAAAAAGACAGATTGTTTCTTGTAGTGGGTGTTTAAATATTTTGTTACACAAATACATAAACAATAAAATACACCATTACAAAACGTGATTATATTGTTTTGTATTTGTCGGCAAATTGTCTGTCGGTGAAATGTACGTCGATGAATTATCCTCTCGTTGAATTTTTGTCGGTGAATTGTCCGTCGGCAAATTGTTGTCGGTAAATTATCCGGCTCCCCCTCAGACTAGGCAAAAATATTAATGTCCATTTTCTGAGCTAATTCAATGTGTACGAGTCATCTATAGTAGTTTAAAAACTTAATTTATAAACACAAGATAGATTACTGATAGAAAATCAAACATACATTTTAACATCATCAATTTACATTAAACTTAAAAAAAAATCATATTGTAAACTTTACCATCTATAATATAAAGATTTTAAATATATACAGCCTATTTAAATTAAGTACTAAACATTTCATTGACATTCTATACTCACACTCCAATATTTTTTGATTTGACTAAAATTATGGTTATCATGAATTGATTCGTCTTCGTGTTTTGTTCTTCACCAATTTTTGATCTTGTTTTAATCCAACTGTGTTGTGAATGAGGAATTTGATTGGTATGATTTTTTTGTGTATTTTTAAACATGAAAAAGGCTCAAGTCGTAAATAAAATAAATAAAAATAACTTTTATCGAATCATATACCCTTTATAATCTTGTGTAAAGGATGGTTATGGTTTTGGTACTTGTGTCTTACATAATATGTGTACATAGTAAACTATTTTTTCAATAACTATTTACTTATTTCAATTCGGGGCTTTTTCTTTTAGGGTAGATAAAAATAGTTTTAGCATTCAACGGATACACTACTTTATATTAAAAAAACAGGTGTATTTGGGTAATTTCTGTTCAATTTACTCGACATATTATATCCGTCATACATGGTATTTTTTATTGGTAGGATATTTATAATTTTCATGGTGACTCCATGCCGACAGACCTTTAGATCGAACTAAATATAAGCTAATTTGATGTTAATGTTATGTTTCCCGATTACGCGTCATTTTCAGGATTCTGTAAAATTTATGAAAAAGAGTTGAAGACCCATTCCTTGCCGAGGACCACACGATAAATTAAATTTGTCAAATGTTTTTTTTTTATTTTCTGAGAAATATAAAAAGATGTAGGTACATTGAGAAACTAGAATGAACCTTTCTCATAACATTAATCGTACGAGAAGATATCAAGATGGTGGAGCACTATACTTGTATGAGTGTGATTGAAATTAAACCTATGTCAATCATTATTACGCATTCACGGAGGCAGTGGCTTTTTATTGAATGATTTTATATAAATATATCCGATTTTTAAACACCACCTAGATTTTAGAGTAATAGATTTCATGGAAATGTACGAATGGTTTCATAAACTAAACATATGTTTCTCAGAACTATAATTACGTCTGCAGTATAGCGGCAGACTACAACTAGTAATATTCAGAAACTCTAGGTAGGTACCATCAAGCTACTGACTACACCAGACCTACCCATATGACTAAATAAATAAGTTTCAAAAAATCATAATCAAAATTCACCTTTTAACATTCCTCCCGAAATCTTATTTATTTGTCACTGGAACGATTTCTTTTAATAAAGAGTTTTTAAAGTCGTTGGTCTAAATTAATGAATAATTGTCACTGCCAGAGTACAATTTTACACTCAATTTGATTTATTTAAAATAATTTGTTATATAACACGTTACATAACACGTGTAGACAATTCACACAGACCGAGCTAGTCCCAAACTAAGATATGAATCTTGTATTATGGGTACTAACACGGCGATACACATATACAATGCACTAAACACATATACATGTAACACCCAGACCCAGGACAATCTGAAAAAGGTCATTCTTCATTTTGCCCTGGCCGGGAATCGAACCCGGGACCTCGTGACTCAAAGGCAAGTGCGTTAGCCTCCGCGCCACACCGGTCGCCACTATCAATAATAAGTTAACAAATAAAACTACAAATATATTTTGATAATATTTGAGTTAAGTATATGTTTATTTTAACTGCCCACATTTCATTAAACATCAAGTTTGTTTCTAATTTTCTGCATGAAAGCAATCCATGATCACATTGAGTCCGGACTTAAATTTATCCATTATGTCGATTACATTTCGATTTACATCTGGTAAATTTAACCCTCGTCAAAATAATATTGTTTACTAGGCCATAAAGGCAATTTATACATTACATAATGATAACAATTTTAATTTTAGTAATTTACCTGTCTATATCAATCTCCTTTTATTTATAAAATTTAAAAAATAAAATATGTAAAATGGTTGAAACAAGCTCAACCATTATATATTTCAATATTTTATTCATTCTTCTTGCACATCATCATTGATGTAATAAAATCAACACAGCAGTTTAAATAAGGAAAAATGTGATGATGTGCAATGGCGAAATTATCACTATATAGTGATTTCTTCTATCTGACCACGTCACATTAACTCTAAACAGAAATAAAAATAATAATATGGAAAACAAAAACAACAAGGAAAATAGCTACATAAATTAAAGAGACAAAAAAACTACAATCAACACACCTAACACTCCAAAGGGACCGGGAACTACATGAACTATATCATGAATATGTCATGTCACGTTCCATGGAGTGCAAAAGCATTAAGCATCATCTTTAATATTTAATGTTCCTTGCAGTTATATTTTTTGATCAACGTTGTCTTTTATATAGGTACCACATCTTCAAAACAGTGTTATTCAAAATTCAAAAATTGTGTTTGGTGGCCAGATTCTTTCCCAAGGATGCCATGAGGGCCTCGGCGATGGTATGTTGTTTTACGGATGATTTTTGTTGCATATTTTATTCCTGTTTTATAGTGATTCAAAAACAACGAAAAAATCAATAAATAGAATTTTATAAGAAGTATCAGCACCAACTCGCATCTAATAAAATTTTCAACGTTCAATATTATCTGATTTTTTCAACTATTCAACGTCGAATTCCAATTACCATTGGAATCTACGATTACCTTAATTGTCTCTCAGAATCTTTAACCACATTTGTAGATTAATGGTAAAACTGTATAAAGTAATATTTTCTAAATTTTGCTGGGGTTTTTTTTCATTTCACGTACATTTTGTGAAATATGTTTAGTAATAATATTATGTACTTCGGATTTCCAGAGAATACATTTCCATCTGATTATTAAATGTTATTTGTCTATTAAGTATAATAGATTCCTTGAACTCTTGACAAAATTCTAGTCTTTCACGGAATTTGTCAGTCCTGTATAATATGTTACCTAAGTATTCGTGAAATATCAAGAAATAAGATTTTATATTTGTTTTATTGGTAAAATAATCTAGAGATACAAATAATATAATAATATTTGTATTCTATTACTGTTTATTTTGTATAACTCCATAATTTAATGTAAATAAAGCAAAGAAATTGGAAATTAATACAACTATCATATGATTCATAACTTATAATATGGTCAAAATAATAGACTTTTTGTATTAATTTGATATATTTCATGTTAAGAATGTTAAGATACCTTTCATCAATACGATGCGGAATAATTTTATAGAACAGAAAATAAGAAGGAAATTCAGTTTTAAGCACAATTAAAAAAAATATTAAAATTTTGTTGAACATAAAACATTGAAAACTTCTACACACTCGGATATCGGGGACTCCTATTTATCCGAATTTGCAGACTAACTATATTTTCATCACGGGCGACCTGAGGAACAGATCAACGTAAGTCGCCTCGTTGGAATAATGAACAAACCAAAAAAACAATGGGAAAAAATAATATAAAATAAAATACGCACAATACATGTGTGACAGCGATAACAAAAAATAAACTCTTAAAAGAAAAAAAAACAATTTTATAGTTACCTTAGTTATCCCGTGGAGCACCCGGTAAAGAATTGGTCTCCCACTCTTCTGCGTAAGTTTTCGAGTGTCCTGTAAAAGGCAGGTGTTCGAAAAAATTAAGACATTTTACATCTTAAATTCAGCGATGAGGTTTGCCACCCATCCTGAATGTCTTGATTTTATATTGGCACGAAGAGGACAGTTTGCATGTTTCTTACATGCAGCTGATCTGCTGGCTACCCCACTTGTGGGATATGCCGTGATGGTATAGTATATAGTACCTAAAAATTAAGCACATTTTACATATTTACCTACAGCTGGTACAGATAACAGAGACAAAGTGTCCAGAAACATTTCGGTTTTAAAACAGTAGCCCAAGGGACACCGAATAGCGGGGTGGTGTGGAAATCTACTTCCCTTCCAATGGGGATATTCCAAACAAAGCTACTCTCCACCAAGGGAGACAAGACTGAACGAAGAACAAGAGTTTGCCACGCCAAGCAAGCTCAATATTATCAGACTACCCCGCGTCAGCCGGGAGTAAGCCCTGCCCACGACGCAGAAGATTCCACATAGACACCCAGGAATCTACAAATCTCAACGGGAACATAAAAATAAAAAAATACTGTATTTGAATAGGTTGATTGATCAACGTATAACAAAACCAGAAACAATATGGATACAATTATCTTGAAGCAGCCTCACTAGGTTGCCCTGTATCGAGGTGTGTTGTGAGAAAAAATAATATAATACGAATATTGACTAACATAAAAATCTACAAATGAATAAATAATGAATATCCCACAATTAGTTATGTAAATAAATTAACAATGGAAAGATGCATAAACTTACAGTTTGATTAAATCAACAAATCTTCCAATGAGTGTAATATTAAACAACAAATATAAGTATTTCATTTGTTTCCGTCAAACTAAACTTTATTACTTTTACTGGAGGTGTCACATAAGCATGTATACACAATTTTACGACAAGGTAAGTGTATCGTACAAAATATGACTTTATCGATTGAAGACTTTCCCCATGTAGGAACATTTCAGAAGTCAGAGGAATTATTTAGCTTCTCAAAGCAAAACTTTATCGCGGGCAGCCTGAAAGGGTAACCGGCCAAAACTGCCTAGATAAAATATTTAATACTACATTTTCGTCTAAGGTGTTCCTTTTGAGACTAAAAACTGCATTTCAAAACATGTTAAACAGAAAAAAAAATTTACTTTCCCATCACGGCATATAACACACGTGGATTAGCAAGGAAACCACACGCACTATCCTTGTCAACATAAAATTAAGTCATCAAATAAATATTTATTTTATTTTATTTGATAATTTAAAATGAAGTGATACAAAGTTAATGCCGATACGATTATTATCATTCAAGATGGGCGGCAACCTCATCACTGAATTTAAGATTAAAAATGTTTTTTTAAACACCTACCATTTACAGGACATTCAAAAACTTTCTATAAAGAGAAGGAGAACAATATTTTGCCGGGGAAAACAACAGTAAATTTAACCATGAAAATTTCATACGATTTCGAGCGTCGATGATTTGTCGAAAATCGAAACATAAGCAGCCCTGGCATATGTATCATTGTATAACAACCGCAAGATGTTATGGCGATGAAAGTTGTAGTTTAGTTAATAACAACGTCAATTCATACACCAGACTTCTGATTAATACGGCAACCACTACTGCAATATCATATAACTCATTCATTAAGCTTCAAAAGGTTAATATCAAAACAAATATTATCTGACTAATCAAATTATTCAAATACATATCTACCTATGTACAATTTAACTAATATGATTATACAATGAAACATCTCCTAACAACTTCCCACGAGTCGAAATGAAGTCGCTGGCTAATAATAATACGTATTATATAATATGTATCTTATGAAAACTTGCCTTTTACAAGACAATCTAAAACATGGGTGGCCAACCTTTTCAGCAGCCGGGCAAAATTTCAGAATGACTTTTCCTCCTGGGCCGCACAACAATATACTCCATAATTTTATGGAACATTTGATAATTTCTACCCCCCCCCCCGTGGCTAAATTTTCAAAATGGTATAGGAATTTGAAAAGTTTCAAAACTCCTCGGTTTTTTTTTATGGCGGCTCATCCCGTTGGATGTTTTGGCCATATTTTCATCTTTCATATAAAACATCATATTATATATATTTTAGGCGAAGAAAAAAAAAGGAAAGCAAGAATAAACGAAAAACATCGGAAAAAAAATCCTCGGTTTTCTTTAAGAATATTTTCTCAAAATATCTTTTTCAATAAAGTAGCGGGTACTTGTACCGACTATTTAATAAAAAAAATGTGTATATGCTTCGCGGGCCGCACGTAGACACCTAACGGGCCACATGCAGCCCGCGGGCCGCGGGAAGGCCACCCTTGATCTAAAACAAATATGAAAGGTGAGAGTTGGTTTCTTCATCGAGAACTCCACGGATCAATTAAAATATTGGAAGACACGTTTATCTGCTACCTACTATATAAAAGAAAATGCGTGGTAAAATAAATAGATAAAAAAATAGGAAATTCAATATAATTAATATTGACTGGACCAAATCGATATATACCTAAATTAAGCGAGTAATTGATTAGTTTTTCCTTTACATTGCAAAGTTCGCAGAAAGGTCCTTTTATTTTATATACATTTATACCTATTACATGGTTTAATTAATTATTGTACATACTTTTGCCATTATACCCTCCTACAAAGAAGAAGGAAAAAGCGAGGGAAATGTAATAATTGGCATTAATCAATATCGATATAACGATATTCTCAACTTAACTTTTTAATAGCACATAAAGTTAATCGAATTTAATTTAATTAGCATTTGTATCTGACAAAGAACGGATATCGCAAAATAGCGGAACAAACTGTTTTCAGTAGTCATATTAGAGAGGTGGTTGATGAATAATTCGAAAATATTCCTTTTAGGAAGATTTGCTACCTGTCCCATTTATGTTTGCTATAAATTCACAAGTTCAACTGTGATAACATGGGTTTGGGCACGTATTCGTACATCACGTAAGGACCCTTTAACATTCTACACTGATGTTAGTGAAACATCCTACCTACCTGCTGTTTGTGGATAGATTTTCTATTCATAGACACTGTTTTCCAATAACTTCTAGTAAGAATTATTTGTTTTCTATGAAAACACAATTATAAATTTCATTAAACACTACTTGTTCGGTATTTTGAGGAAATAATAATACTACCGACTAATTATTCAGTTGTTATTTTGAAACGTACTATTATTCCACTTTAAAATTAGATCTTCATTTCTTTATGATGAAACATTCATAAGTAGTAATTTGCATGAGTGTTTCCTTATTATAATATTATACTAGTACATCATCAGACTATAAGCTATTTTATGAGATTGCCATATTTATTTTGACTGAGAAAGTACCTACTTTCCCACATTATATACCGAGCTACTAATGGACCATGTCAAGATGACGGATCAGAGGCCTGAGCCAAAACACATTTTAACGTTACGTTTTCGTTCCGTTAACGTTCGAATATAGACGACGTTGCAAGCAAGTGTCAATTTCGTTGCTAAGATACACAATAGTTACGAAAATTGTCACTTTGGCGCAACGTCGTCTTCACTCAAACGTTTGGAAGACGAAAACGTAAAATGTGTTTTGACTCAGGCCTCAGCTCTGACATATTATTAAACTGTTATTGTTTTGTGGTTCATTTCATTATAATTTGAGCAATACTTTACCACTTTTTTCCATATCTCAGATAATGTAATCCGTCCATATTTTTTAAAGTATTTCTATATGTTTTTTATCTTCCCACGGTCTTGACTCCTAGTTTTTGGCATCCATCTACTATCCTCGCTTCGATTGATATAACCAGCCCTTTGCCACTTCAGCTTGGAGACTTTTGCGATAATATCCACAACGTTCATTTTCCATAGTAATATTTAATTATTTTCTTTGTCTCATAAGCAAACTCGTAACATTTTTCTATCCGTAGCTCGCTCTACACGTCTAAACTTTCATTTGTTGAGCGAGCTTTAGCGTTGTGGTTTCTAAGCCGTATCAGGACACGTGAGTCATAAAGTTTTATGGATGAGGTTAAGAATGCATTGAAGAAATCGAAGAATGGCAAAGCGGTTGGGTATGATATGATCTCTACGGAATTCATCAGTCTGAGTGGGCTGAGGACTCTCGAATGGTGTCATGCACTCTTTAACCAGTGTTGGAGGGAAGGTTGCACGCCAGAAGACTGGCGAAAAGCTGTGATATGCCCTCTATACAAAGGAAAGGGGTCAAGACTAGAATGCGGGAGTTATCGGGCTATCAGTCTGCTGAGCTCGGTGGGGAAACTGTATGCAAGAATATTGATTGAAAGAGTTCGAAAAGTAACTGAGACGAATGTATGGGATGTGCAAGGTGCCTTTCAGAGTGGTAGAGGGTGTGTGGACCAGATCTTCTCCCTGCGAATGGTGACAGAGAAGCTCCTGGAGAAACACCAGAAGCTTTTCTGCGCGTTTGTTGATCTAGAAAAGGCTTATGATAGAGTAGATCGTGAGAAAATGTGGCAAGTACTATCAATGTGTGGGGTGGGTAGTCGGCTAATTCGCGCCATTGCGTCCCTATATACAGGAAGTTCCGCGTGTGTTAGAGTGAACAATAACCTGTCGGAATGGTTCACACTGACAAAAGGAGTAAAACAAGGGTGCGTGATGTCGCCATGGCTTTTTAACCTATACATTGATCATTGTATTCGTCCATTGAAAGAAATGAATGTAGGTGTTGATATGAATGGGATGAATGTAAGAGCGTTAATGTTTGCCGATGATTTGGTATTGATGGCTGAAAGTGAAAGTGATCTACAGCGAATGATGACGTGTGTGTATGAAAATTGTGCGATTAATGGATTGAGAATGAATGCAAAAAAGACAAAAATCATGGTGTTTGAAAGAGGAAGTGAGAGAACAGTATGCCAGATAATGATTGACAACGAAGTGTTAGAGCAAGTTGACGAATGTGTGTACTTAGGTAGTTTGTTCACGAGAGATGGGAAGTGTGAAAGCGATATTGAAAGGAGAAAAGTTGCTGGCAATAAGGTAAATGGTGCAATCCGACCAATAATTGCAAATAGAAACATATCCACCACTGCTAAAAGGTTGGTGCACTCTGCTATCTTAGTGCCAACACTTATGTATGCAAGTGAGACGTGGACATGGTTAAAGAAGGATGAAAGTGGCATAAATGCAGTGGAAATGAGATCGTTGAGAAGGATGTGTGGTAAAAGTCTGAGAGATCGTGTGCGTAACAGTGATATACGAAAGGAATGTGGAATGAAAGTTGGTGTAATAACAAGGATGAATGTAAATAAGTTAAGATGGTTTGGGCACGTGGAAAGAATGAATGAGGACAGAATGACTAAGAAGATATATTTGGCTGAGAGGAATGGTGCTCGGAAACGTGGACGTCCGAGGATTAAATGGCAAGATCATTTAAATCAAATCCTACAGGACGGTCACGTGTTGAGCACGTTGAACAGGAGAGCATGCATGAGGAATTGTATGACAGTGACGGAAGCGAAAGATGTATGCAAGGATAGAAGGAAGTGGCGCTCGATCCTTTCTGCCTACCCCGCGAGGGAAGCGGCGTGATGGTATGTATGTATGTATGTATGTATATATTTCTTTAATTTATTATATCTAAATTTGGTGAACGCAGCCTAGACAAGTAATTTTTGTAAAACAAGTGATAGGTACTAATTTTTGGCCCAAGTAAATGTATTCTTCCGCAGCTTCTGTCAGTTAATTATTTACTGTTATACCACTGTTATCCTTATACACAGCTCGAAACCGATCCAAGTTGGTGCCTTTAAGTAACTTTTTTCCTTAGTTTTCGGCTTATCTAAGTTCTTACTAGCTAGAAATATGTCATCTTCGAAGCAGAGATGATTCAGATACTTTGCATTGATTTTGCACTTTTCATCCCAGTTTTATCTTTTAGAAATATTTTCCATGGTAAATTTCCATAAAATATTAAATATTTCCCATAAATAGTTTTCTGGGTTGGCTGGAAGAAATCGCTTATGCGATAAGCCCACCTTTTGGTCCTTTTTGCATACACGATATATTTGTTTACAACATAAGCAGGTAGTATTTTGCCAATAAGGTTTTTAAATATTTATTTTGGGTGAGATTGTTTTTTTTTTCAATTTTTATTTTATTTGGTTTGAGAAGCGTTTACATTTAATTAAACATCCTGTTTCGAAAGGCACTCGGCAAAATATTGGTGATGAGATTCACTTCTCATCCTAAATGTCTTATTTTTATGTTGGCACAGAGATGACTGCTTCCATGTTTACAACATACAGTTGGTCTGCTTACTATCCTATTTTTGGAATTTACGTGATGATGCAGTAGAAGTAGTAGTAATAAATATTGTATTGTTAGATAACATCAACCGAGATCTGGAGGAGCTCAATGCTAAAGACGACTGGCAGTCCATTGCTCAGGATAGAAAGGCTTGGAGATCTATTGTTTCGGAGGCAAAGGTTCTACAAGGGCTGTTCGGCCATCTGAAGTAAGTATATTATACTAAGGTGTATTATTTATTTGATTACTGGTACATAGTCTACGCACAAATGTTTTCATTAAATTCTACGCAATTATCCTCTTTAAATAATTAAATTGGGGAGGGAGATATAAAGTGTTTTCTTGTTATATCTATCGTGTCTAAAAATGTCCTTGTGCTTGTGGAGTTTTTGGAGAGGAAGGAACGCTTGTACTTATAAATAGCATAATAAAGAAAATAAAGAACTACTACATCAATTCAATAAATTCTTTACTATTAATGAGCTTACATAATATATAGATATACGTTAACCGAAAACGTCTGTGATATTTTATTTTTATTTTATTTTTCATAGACATCAACTGAACTTCCGCAAAAATAATTTTTCCACAAAAAATGTATTTTCATTATTCTTTTCTTGTTAAGACTTTTCGACTTATAAAAATGTTAATAAAACGGAAAACCTTAAAATCAATATAAGTTGCCAATATAATTTAGGGAAACTTATTAAGTCTTACTGTCAAATGTCATTCAAAGAGTCTCGACCATAAATGGCCAATGGTGGAATCAACATGAAACTAGATGTGTTTGTTTCTGACGCTACAACAAAGATATGTTAACAGATTTTCAAATATTACTGAAATACAGAACTTTCATAACTAATTATTATAATGACATGATGAATAACAAAATAAAAATTTCCAACAAGCATATATCATATCGAATTTGTCAACTACTTAATTAAAAAAATATATAAATTTGGGTTTTTGTTATAAACTCAAATACAACCTTGTCTCAAACTCAAATACAATATCGGCAACATTTTTTATATCAAACTTTTTTGTGTGAAGAGTCTCATTTTTATACCTACTAGATCAATATTGAGAGTGTGACTTAAAAGACGTTTATTATTAACCTTACATACCTGTATTATCCTCTTCCTCATCTCCCAACTAGATCCAAGGTTCATTACGCCAAAGCACTTTCACCAGATATCGCTATCCCATGTTGCTTGGCAGCCTGGGTTCATAATTGGTGTTTTACCTTGTATTTCCAGTAACATATTCGGTTTTGTGTAATTCATATTATTTTATTAAAGAAAGCAAATCATGCCTCTTAAGTTTAGAATCTTGTAAGGATAATCAAGTATATTTAACCCTCTGCAACTGAGGTGACTTTTTAGTTATTATTCTGCTGAGGAGTGGTCTGACAGACACTCATTTTAAGTTCCATTATTGCCATTATTCAACAAGTTTTGATTATTTTTTTAGTTTTTTGTGGGTATTTGACATATATGCTGAAACTATTTGAAAAAAATTGGTTAAAAAAAAAAACAGATAAGAAATTACAAGAAATTTATTAATGCTAATAAAAAACCACCATTTTTTTAAGAACAATTTACAAAAATTAATAAAATGAAAAAAACACATAAAATAAAAAAAAAGAAGTAGAAATTTGTTTTCTGTTAACTTTGATTAAAATGTAAAAAAATAATAAAATAAATCGTTAGAGCGGATTCTCTTAAAATCGGCTTCAAAGTGAGTCCTCTCAGCCCAGGCAAATTTGTGCCGAGCATTGTAGGCAGATATATTTTTTGCATGCACAACGAATAAATTTTGTCTTCCTTTCAATTAAATCGGACTCTTTAATCTTTCTTTTCAATTCACTTGGAAAAAATTGTACAAAATTCTTTCACACAATGTCCCAGGTTCGTTTTGTTTAGGGGCAGTTGGCAAATCTTGTCCTAAGACATGATTGCGCAATTCTCTTGACAATTTTCTATTATGCACCCGCTGTGTCATAATAGGAAGAACAAGACCCCTAGCAAGGCCTTAAATGAAATCTGCTCTCTATTTATTGAAAAAAAAAGTTTTA
This sequence comes from Athripsodes cinereus, assembly GCA_947579605.1. NCBI lineage: Eukaryota > Metazoa > Arthropoda > Insecta > Trichoptera > Leptoceridae > Athripsodes > Athripsodes cinereus. The sequence continues at coordinate 12,883,206 of OX388310.1, forward strand.
TTGTGTGATGTTGGGTAGACTCTATGAATTTACTGAGCTGAGGTATGTAAGACACTATGAAAATATTAATATATTACTGACGTTAGGTCTAAAAGACCCATCATTTCTTACTGACCTTAGGTCTGAGAGACACCCATCAGCTATAGATCCACACATGTACTCACGACGGCCGTCGTTACTGTACTGATGACTAAAAGAACAGAAATTAGGAAGCTACTGAGCGAAACGGAAAGATAGGACTCGAAATGGCAACTTTGTTACATAAAAAAGATTTCGCGGTGTCTGACAGACCTCACGTCAGTTGCAGAGGATTAAGACGTCTTCTTCTTCTTATATCAGTGCCGTATCAGGTCCCCCTGACGTTAAGGATTCTCTGGGGCTTCTCTGCCTCGCACTGTAGGACCAGTTCTTCCAATTGTGCTATTCCGGTCCATTGCTGTATATTACGCAGCCTCCTCACCTGCCTACTTCCCACTTCACGACGTCCCTCAATCTTGGCATATATTATCAATTGCAGAATCCGATATTTATCGCCTCGCAAGATGTGGCTCAAATATGAGATTTATTTATTTATTTTATTCTTCACTGTGCATTGTTTACAATAATACAAATTAACATAGAAAATATCATTTATACAATTCAATGTACAGAGGGTGAGTTCATCGCTAAAATGCGATGTCTTCCAACTAACCCGGACGAACCTTAGGACGGACGTATGCGCTCTGCCTAGGACTTCTGTTTTGGGCACTTAGTCTGTCCACGATATTCTAAGCATTCTTTAACGAATCCACATATTTTTTAACTTATTTTCGTATTTTCAAGTTCATGTGAATGTACTTTGTTTTTGTAAATTCTTCAAAAATTATCATGGACATAATATTGTGTTGTTATTTAAAGTAGTTTTTTATTATTATTCATAATCATACCTATTTGTAAAATAATTTGAGAATATCTACGTGAACATAGTAGAATATAACGATATTATTATGTATCCAGCTTATTGTAATTGTTTTTCACTGTAAAAGTAAGATATCAATTTGAAAACACAAATAATGACAACGATACAAAAGTGCCCTAGGCGTATTGTACTCTTTACCTAATAATAGTGATGTAAATACTTCTTCTTATTCATAGAAGTGATAATGTACAAACCTACGGTATTGATACTTCGAAAACTATCTGCAGCTTGTTGAACTTCAGTACTTGGTGAAAGGTGTCACCACGTTTAGTGAAATCCGCAAGTAAAAAATGTTAATTTATTTACTTAAAAGTATAAATGACTTAATAATAGCAAAATTTAGTTAACAAGTGGAAGGTGTATAAAGTTGTATTTGGGTTTATAACAAAACCCAGATATATCTTTTTTTAAAAATAAAAAATAAAAAAAAAAACAAAAAAAAAGTGGATAATCCATATTTGTAGATACGAAAATGAGTAACAATGAGTAATAAGTGTTTTGGTGTTAACCACGAACTTACTTATGTCACTATCAATGTAGGAAGACTAACTTTTCATAAAAGTTTTTTAACTAAAAATTTTGTTATATGAAATTATAAAATAACAAGTGGCTCATATTTTCCTTCTTCTTCTTCCTCTGTAACAGATCATTGATCTGTTGTTTCGGAAGTGATTCCCTCTTGTGACACCGAGGACCAGCTATCCTTCTATCTTTTTGGTGGTCTTCCTCGTGAACGTGAGGCAGCCAGTTTTTTCTTTGCAGCTATGTGGGCGATCCTGTTTTCAGCCATCCTGTCCACATGGTCTCTCCAGAATCGTCTCCTCTTCCTACTCAATCTCACTTTGTCTTCTGTGTCGCACATCCTTCATATCTCAGTATTTCTGATTCTATCTTTGAGAGTTTCTCCCGCGATAGCATGCAAGGTTTTCATCTCAGATTTCATCCCCTGTTTTCGACTCCCATTTTATATTTGATAAATATCTACATTTATAGTATCACTGCATTTCCCACAAGTGGGATAATCAGCGTGTATATGTTAAAAAACAACATGCAAGGTATCCTTACCGTGTCAATTTTATTATGTTATATAACTTATTGTTTACTGCATAAACTTTTTGTTAAGAATGAATTATTGTGTCAATACGACTGAAAAAAACTATACTACAATGTCAAGAAAATAATAGCTTACAATTGAAAAAAAATATGGTTACATCTTAACATTGGGAATCATAACATTTCAAACAATTTATGCTAAAATATTGACATTAAACAAATAAGGCAAAATATGATTGTGGCAAAATTAATATGTGGATACCTAGCATGTTTTTTTTACATATGATTGAGCTTGTCGGTAGCCTGGAGGTAGAGTCTCAGCCTCGTGAAGGGGAAGGGGTCCGTGGTGATACCACGATACCTGGTGCCGGCAAACTCCTTTTTCACGGCACAAGATTTTAGTTGCTTTCTGTGAATGGTGTATAAGGTTGAATTTGAGTTTATAACAAAACCCATTTAAAAAAAATACAAGTTTGTATTCAAGAGTTTTATAAGCATAGGTATAATTCTGTTACTAATAAATTATATTTCTAGGAAAAAATATTATCCACTACAACTGTCATGAGCTCTTACTTCATATTAAAGAGGAAAAAATAAGTATAATACATAAGAAGATGTTACCGAACAAACCAAGAAAACTTATGGTGATATAATATTAATGTAAATATAGATACCTATCACATAGTAGAGTGGTAGGTACTCGATTCAGAATGGGGGTAGGACAGATGTACTTGGAGCATAATGATCAGGAGGGCCTTGCCTAAGAAAGATGAGATCAAAAACAAGAATGTTTATTAAATGAGTCAGTTTCTTGAGATGAACCGCTGCTGAAAACATATTATGTGTACCTACCTCGACTTCATTTATTATCCAGATCAATAAACATAATAAATATATAACGATACGAAATGAATGAACGGCCTGCTTCCACTCCAATTCTGATGCGGTTTAATATACTAAACTGAGTAAACAGTCCGTGCACTTGTAGAAATTTTAATCCTACATTATTATTATATTTTAATAGTGGATATATGTACATAATACTTGTACATAATATCACGGTGTGCCTTAAGATATCTCAAAGGAGTTGAAAGAGTGTCAATACTACATTACATAGGTAAACATACAAGAAGGTTTTAATATTTGTATACGAATATCGATGTAAACGTTTTGTAGTAATCAAATTTGTTATATTTTAAACGAACATATATTTTTTGGCTCTATTCTTATTTTAAATCTCTTATGGTTTAGGTAACTTCTACCATCCGATTATGAAACAGTTTTTGTATAGGTTACTACCATCCGATTAACAAACAGTTTTTGTATAGGTTAAGTTTTAAAAATATGATGAAAAAAATGAAAACCTTGTATTGTATCAATCTCTAAAATCTTCTCTGATCAATCCTCAAATTCATAGATTAGTGAAGTTGAAATTTATTGTGAAATAAAGAAAATTTGTTGTAGAATAGTAAGACATCACACTAATACTGAAATGAAAAAACAAATATTTTCCCTACTACATTGTTTTGTGAGAGACATTCTTTGTTATTTTTTAGAGAAACGTCCTTCGTCTTACAAGGATATTGTCAAAGGATAGAGAAGTCTCTCTTAATAGAAACAATAAAACTTGTAAACAAAATATTTGTGTTTTTTTTATTTCATTATGGAATTCAAAGTACTACCTACATAAACATTGACAATATGAATTAATTAGTCACATTAATACATATGTATAATAAATTCTATACTCTATGCTATGTACTTGTTCTTAATTCATTATTTTTTTACTAACACAAATAAGAGGATGACGTGTTTTATCTTTTACCAATAAGGAGTCTCCGACATGTCAGGCAGTTAGCGGTCATACGGCACCAGGCGGTCGCTTCCCTTCTGTACACAAGTATATGAATTCCATGCAAACACATACGGAGTACATATTATTATACAGAAACAAATTTCTCTGTGTCATATTTGCATTCGTATAATGAATAAGATTCTATGGTAAATACTAATAATAATGCTTTATTTATTTATTATAAAACCAGTTCTTGTTTCATTCATTCATGAGATTGGTTATATATATTATTATTTCACAGCTGTTTATCGAATATAGATATGAATGATTCTTCTTTAACGCAATTAATACGTTGGTGAATGTTTCAAAGTATTCACATTCGTTTGCATAGATAAACCTAAAGTAACAGTGTCATATAGTATTTATGGGATACGTGCTATAAAATTTAAATATCTTGCAATATTTATATACATTTATATGTAAATATATATTGGAATCATAGGGCAAAGTCCCGTTTCAGCGGCTCAGAGTCATTGCGTCAATTGAATCAGCCCTTCCATGATATTCTAACACTCTATTTGCATGATGTTCTTCCATGTTGTTGTATAAGAACGGTATAACGTGAAAGAGGGATTGACAGGCTGACATAAACCTTACAGATGTAAAGAAAAGCTTGTATATTTATGTTTATACATCCAGAATAAATATATATCTTTACAAGCTAATGCTCAAAAATATTTGTACATGTCCAGTTTGTGCACGACTCATCTATCGGGCGTATTCTTGAATAGTTACGAGTATCGAGTATATTGTACTCGTACATACATGCTATCCAATTTACTAAACAAAATATTTTTGATTAAGGAAAATATCATATTTCAATATGTTGTGTATTCTCCATTTAGATATTCCTGCAAATAAATGAGAATGTCATAAATATAATACGAGTATGTGGGTTTATTTTTACGGTGATTAGAAGATAAATATATGATGTAAAATATTTTGCTGAGTGAAATTTGCTGATTTTTAAGCATTTCCGAAAGTATTCTACATGCGGGTTCGAAAGCTTGTAGTAAAAAATATTATAACAAAAGTTTGTGATACGCCTACGCAGAACGAGTTCACACAAATTCTCGTTTCATTCACAAAGGATATCGTGCGAATGAACCGGGCTTTATATAGACAACTACCTAGTGTAAAACAACTTTGCATATTTGACCACTTAGTAAGAAGAGCCAAGGATGTTGAATCTATAATTAGTTCATGAATATAAATGCTATACACTTTACGAGGCCGTTCTCGTATAATGACGCCGGACATGCAATGATGATAAACATCGTATTATTACGAAAACATCGGTTATACAGAATGTCTTAACTTTAACTTAGAAGTTAAATTATTTTTTGTTTATAAGATAAATTAGAAAGTCCCATATTCAAACAAGACTTCCACTGCTTTACAAAAATTGCACATTTTAACATTATTCATTATATATATATATATATATTAAACGAAGTATTCGTATTTAGCTGGATTTTCACACCTGCGAGAGTGAAGATATTAATAAAATTACCCAACAGACACCTCATCCGCACAACCAACAGGCTGTGCAAACTCCCTTTTGTATGAAACAGGAAAGGTGTCCCGATGCTTACGAATCGGCTCTGGCTGGCTTAAGCGCTTTACACCATGGTAACGTTCACCCATTCCACCTTTTCTCTCTTATGCTTCTCTCATGAGAGATTTTGGTGACAAGCCGTGCCTCGTCCCGTATGCAAAGGCAAGAGCCAAGTCTCTGCCAGACTGTACGCAGTGAAATGGAGTAAAACATTCATCTCATATTATCTCCTGCGTAAAATTACATGATCTTTCATTAATGGAATGCATGTTGCACATGCATTTCGAATGAAAATTAGATCATACAGTCTTTCATAATATGCGATACTCCTCGCATACTGGATTAAACGTTGTGTCGGCCATTCTGCGAGATGGTCCTGATGATACACAATGATCACAATGTTGAAACACAACACCTTTTCGACGAATCCAATCTGCATGTTTTGGTGACAAGCCGTGCCTCGTCCCGTATGCAAAGGCAAGAGCCAAGTCTCTGCCAGACTGTACGCAGTGAAATGGAGTAAAACATTCATCTCATATATATATATATATATATATATATATATATATATATATATATATATATATGCACAATTTGTAAAGCGCCGTTTACTCATAACATGACCTCAAGGGCGCCGTATATCGGATCCATCACCCGAAACTCCCAGCAAAAAGGTGTGTCTTCAGTCCTTTTTTAAAACTCTCTCCATTCACCTCCTCTCGCAAACACAGAGGCATCTTGTTCCAACATCTGGGACCCGCAACACTAAACGCTCTATCTCCAAAGCCTGTTTTGCGAGATCGAGATGGCTCAATCAGTTTGCATTTTGCCTCACCCTGTGCTGAGCGAAGCATGAGCCGACTTTCACTGATGGTCTCGATCTCGCACATCTCCGACAAATAAGATGGTTACACTCCCTTCAAGGCCGAAAACACCATCACACATATCTTATACTCCACTCGTTGCTTTACCTTTAACCAATGTAAGTTGTGCAAGAGAGGAGTAATATGCTCAAATCTTCGACCTCTCAGGAGAAGTCTTGCAGCAGCATTGAATACAGCCTGGATCCTATTCAGTTGCACCATAGGAAGACCAAAGTACAGGCTGTTGCAATAATCCAGTCTGGAGACCACCAAGGCATTAACAAGCGTTCTTGCTGCATCTAGTGAAAGACAATCTCGGACTCTTCTTATCTGTCATTCAAATAGGTATAGTCTCGATCTCCAGAACAAGGGGTCCGTGGTTCGATCCCAGGTGCCGGCAAACTCCCCTTTCACGGCACAAGCTTTTGGCTTAGTGTGGAAGGTGTATAAGGTTGTATTTGGGTTTATAACAAAACCAGATATATCTTTTTTTACAAAAAAACATGAGTAAATGGCAACGTAAGCCGTAAATTAAATTATAAATAAATAAAACAAATTGATTAATAAAATACCATCACAGTATCTTCCACAATATTTGCTTTTTGCTGGAGACTCCACTAGAGACAAAATATAATAAACTATATAAACTCATAAAACTTTTTTACAAACGTTGAATCTATTGAGTTTTTTACATTCCTTTATGTGGAGAATCTGTGATTTTATGGGAATAAAACCCGTTCAGTCTGAATATTAATTACATGGGCTTAATGAATTAGAGCTTTTTGTTTCATTGTTTTAAAATTAATACATATTTCGAATATTCAACACGGCAGACAAAAAACCAAAGCCAAAAAGAGAAAAGACTACATGTTATTTTATTTTTTAATCACAAAATTAAATAAATTAATTATATGTATCTACTTACATATCCAAGCGTTTCACTTCTGACTGAAATCATTAACAAATAATAATATAATATCAAATGAAATGTGTGTTTAGGTTTAAGGTAAAATATTTTTATAAATAATGTAGACATGGAAAAAATATCGTATCAAAGTAATACCAGTATTTTTTTATTCTTGTTTTTGAGCAGACCTAGTCATTCTTCCCCACCCCTTCCCCCCTCCCCCCTCTCACTATCGATCTCTTACTCATAACTAACATGTAGTGGTAAAATAAATATTGTTTAGTTTATAATATTTCTAAATACTCTTGGAGCTGTAGGTATGTGAACTTCATTAAAAACCAATATCATATAATATATGTACTGTTTTGCAGTAACTGACCCTAATATACCTTCATGTCTTATTTTACCTGCGTATACTTACCTTAAATTAAGTTTTTCTTAGTTGAACTAGATGGCAGATACGAATTTACCTTTTACTAGCTTTATTTTATTTATTTGTTTTACACTTCACTGTACATTGGTTACAATATTAGAAAATAAAACAGTGTCATATAAATATCAGTTATACAATTCAATGTACATTTATTAGGAAGTATATAAGTCTCACAAGTGAGAACACCAAAACCGTCTATGTACGTATGTAGGTATATATTTATTTTGTGATTGCATCTCACTCAAGAAGTTTTTTTTTTACATATAATATAGAATATCTTCTCTCACAAATAAAGAGAAATGTAAATCTCATGTTTGTATACATATAATATATACAAACAATATTATTGTTTTGTTTTTGCGTTTATTTATGTGGAGCACCCAGTAAAGAATTGGTCTCCCACTCTTCTCTGTTGTCAAGTTTTCGAGTGTCCTGTAAAAGGCAGGAGTTCGAAAAAATAAAAAAATTTACATCTTTAATTCTGCGATTAGGTTTGCCACCCATCCTGAATGTCTAGAATTTGTATTGGCACGGAGAGAACAGCTTGCATGTAAATTATATGCAGCTGGTCTGTCGACTACCTCACTTGTGGGATATGCCGTGATGGTATAGTAGTAGTAGTAGTTTATTTGAGTATTTATTTATATAATGTGTGCAGTCTAACTGTGTGGCAAAATTATTGCGTATATAGTTATAAGAAAAATTTTAAAATGTAGGTATTTTATAATTATTTTTAAAAATGTGTATCATATTACATGTAGCTTACATAACAATAATTAATATGATTTTGTTAATTATGGAAGTGGGTGATAAATAAAAATACTTTCGTGTAAATTGTGGTGTAAAAGTGTGATGCGTAATTTTCATAAATCTTTCTTAATAATTCGTTATTTTTTTAGATAACAGCAGCATAAGTCTCATTTCCATACAAATCACCCTCTGTAAGTGTTACCAGATCGATGCCTGATAATTTGCAATAAATAATAAAAATCCCGCCTACAATACAACGCTCGCCTCGGCTGCAGCAGCACACCTGATGTTATTATCGAAAGGTGAATACTACATTACTACCTACCTGATGGACACTTACATGCAAACTGCTTGTACAATAGTATAGATGTTATATTAAATGCTGATCTAAAATACCATTCTGGTATCTGGTAAACAAATGTATGCAAAAGAGACGTGGACGTGAGTGGAGATGGACAAAGGTTGGTTAAACGTTATGTGATATAGTGAGGAATGAGGATATTAGAAGAATAAACAGATGCGAGAGGAGTGTTGTGGATAGAAAAAATGTAAATAAGTTGCTTTGTTTGGACATGTGGAGCGAATGGATGATGAACGATGACAAATAGGATATATATCTCTGAAAGAAGGGGTTTGAGAAATTGTGGATCTCCAAAAACAACGTAATTTGATCGTGGGGATAAAATTCTCACCGGTTACGTGTTGAGTTAGAGAAATCGATGTGTGTCTAAGAGATGTTTTTGAATGTGAAAAGAACGAAAGACGTATGGTTGGACAAAGCTGTATGGAACTCCGTCTTCTCTGCCAAGCCCACTAGGGGTGCGGTGTGAGGGTATAGTAGGTATAGTAGCTTTATTAATACTTTAGCCATTTAATTGCCGCGTATTGCTCATTCATGCTGTTTATTATTATTTGAAAAATATTTCAATTTACTTTCTTGTATTATTAATTAATCTTCCACGAAACCCTCTAGGGACAGAGGTTCAGCTGATTTTTATAATTTTGATGATCTTCCTGGTAAGAATCTGAAACAATATTAAATTAGAGAATCTGGTATTGTTAATTCTTTGGACTTATTCGTAAAATCAATTTTTTTTTTGTTATATTAAAAAAATATCATTATCCTAATCTAATCGAAAATAAAATAATCTTTATTGTAGATGTTCATGGTACAAATGGCAGGTTTATTGTCTGCAGGCAATTTCTAACAGTTATCTTCATATTTTTAGACGAAAAAAAAAAGTAAATCTCCTTCTCTAAGCTTATCCAAATAAAAATCTTTAAGATATACTACTCATCGCTGAATTGAAATATTTTTTTTAATTCGATGTTAAATTAATATACGGAAATATCAAGATATTTTACATCTTGAATTCAGCAAAGAGGTTTACCATCTAACCTGAATGTGTTTATTGTTGTTGGTGTAGAGCTGCTGGTGGCTGCCCCACTTGTTAGATATGCCGTAATGGAATAGAAGTAGTTGTAGACTTTACAAGATACGGTTTATTAAAAAATATGAATTTAGATTCAATATTCTTTCCGACTATTTTTCTTCTTACATCGCAAGACAAACGCTTTAGAAATAAAATATATTGTGTGTTTTTGTAAAAGAGATAATAATTTGAAAGCGATATTATAATATTCAGATATTCACAGAATATTATAATTGAAAGAGCATTTTTACATACTTGGCTGAAAAGAGGGGCGTGAGGAAGCGCGAGTGTCCGAGAACTACATGGCTTGATCATGAAGATCAAATTCTCAAGGATGGCTGTGTTTTGAGTAAGAGAAATCGACGTGCGTACATGAGAAATTGTATGACTATAGCAGGAGCGAAAGAAGTATGTAAGGACAGATCTATATGGCGTTCCGTTCTCTCTGCCTACCTCACTTGGGATACGGCGTGAGGGAATAGAGAAGATTTTTACATAGAAGTGATGTGGACACAGTGAACACTTATGATAATTACCACACAGAAACAAAACTTATACTTATGTATAAAAGTGAATTGTGTATTAGTAAATATGGCTTAAATCCCAGATATTCAATCGAGATATATACTCACTACTCCAGTAACTGATTCATTATATTTTCACATTTGACATTGACCCTTTTGTATTTTGTGAGTTATTTCAGATATATTAAAGGTTAATTTCAAATAAAAAAAAAATTATACAACAAATAAATTTTCGAAAATTTCTCAATATTTATATATTTAGTATGAGAATTGGGTACCTATATGTATTAAGCTTTTATTTTTATTTTTGTAACTTCACTAATGATTTGCATCATTATGAGCCGCGTCCTCATAGCTGAATGAAAACGTCAATCAATCATCATTCGGTGACAAATCGGTGCATTGTCCGAGGAAATATAAAATAATCCGAGTAATATGAAATATTTTAAAATGCTACGGATTTTCACATTGAAGATTGATAATTGATTGACGTTTTCATCCAGCTGTGTGGACGCGGCCTTTATACAATGATTCTCTAAATGTTTGCCCTAGTATAAGCTTAAATACAGGGACAATTTGTTAAGACTGTTTTTTTTTAATAATACATACGGCTTACGCCTTTAATACATAGTTACAAACAATAACTGCACAACACCACTATCGCATCAAATTGCAACTCAAAACAAAAATAAAATATACTGCATCACTTCAAATTATAAAAAAAAAAACACATTGTGTCACATAAACCACAGAATAAAATTATAACATATTGCATCTTGTCAAATCATAAAAAAAAAACAAACTGCATCATATCAAACTATAAAATAAAATTACAATACACTGCATCACATCGAATTTTAAAATAAAAACAAAACACACTGTCATGTCAAATTATAGAATAAAATTAAAATTACAACACATTCATCATGTCAAATCATAAAATAAAATAAAACATATTGAATCATATCAAACCACAAAATAAAACTGCAGCTCACCGTACACCACATAAAATTTCAAAATAATAAAAAAAAAAAACAAAACACACCGTATCATATCAAATTATAAAATTAAATTATAACATACTGCATCATATCAAATCATAAAATAAAAACAAAACACATTGCATCATATAAAATTACAAATTAAAACCAAAACATATCGAATCATGTCAAATTACAACACAAAGACAAGATTTACTAAATTGGAAGGGCAGGTAAAAAAAGGACAAAGTATTTTTATTACGGCTTTAAAATTCTCCTCCATTCTTTGCCTGAACTCAAACAGGGAATCCGCGAAAAAATCCGACAAGTGTCCGTAAATGTTTCCCAACCTATGAATTCTATTCAGAGGTGAATTATATGTATAGTTGGTATCCACCACGTCACTATGAAAAGTTATTACTTGGCGAGTGACCCTTGTCGGAACATGGTATGAGATCATCCCGCTCAACTCAAAGTAATTGAACAGTCCTCTCACAATCCTAAATAACAAAATCATATCAGAAATCACACGCCTATCACAGAGAGTGTTCATATTCAAAAGCGACAATAAACAAGAATAATGCAATTTCCTCAACAGGAATTTGCATTAGTTTTCTCAGAACATGAAGCTATCAACAAAAAAAGTGTCTTCAGCTTCCTTTTGAAGCCCTCTCCTTGCAGACCTAGAGGCATCTGGGACCCGCAATTATAAATATATTATATTGTATAACCAAAGCCCTTCCTGCAAGTGCCAGATGACTAAATAAGTCAATGTTTTGCTTTACTATGTACTGGGCAAAACATGAGCCATCTTTAACTGATGGTCTCGATTTACATATTTCCTAAAAATAAGATAACAATACACCTTTCAAGGCCGAAAACAACATCACGAATATTATCTTGCACTCCACGCCTTGCTTTGCTTTCAACCAATGCAAATCATGCAGGAGAGGAGTTCGGAGAGATTAGTAAAGTATTCAGATTTTCGACCCTATAGGAGAAGTCTGGCAGCAGCATTAAATACAGACTTGATCCATTTCAATTGTATTTGTTTTGAGTGCATTAGTTGGTTATTTTAGTGAAATAAATAAATAAGTATACGTGAGCTCTCTTTTCATAGTAGATAAGCCTTATCTATGAAGTTCATAGATGATCCACTTACTTAAATGAGACTGTACTGAACTACAAATTCTAAAATATGAATTAATTTGATTAACTACTTAACTTGGGTAAGTAGAAGGTTAAGAAATTATCAGTTTAAACAGTTTAAGCTCTATGAATTAGATGGTAATGCGAGCAAATCTAACGTTTGTAGATTACTTTCAGTGTTTAACCTTTGATCTCTTCCAAAGCATTAAAAGGTCAAAAATAAGGTTGTATAAAAAAAGTTTGTATACGTTTGTATAAGAACGTTAAAACCTAGATGTGAGTTTTATCTTTAACAGGCTTTCAAACTTATTTGAAATCGCATCAATAATGTTCTAATCTATTCCGCAGATAGAATTACTGGATACTTACTCAAGGTATTATAAAATACTTTCTTACTTACTGTATTTGTCGTATTTTCACATATTAATTTTGTAGAAATAAAGATACCATAAAATTGTGAAATATTCGATAGTTGAATAACTAAGGCAGTGGGATTTTTCTTATGGTCTAAAACAAAAGAACAATTTGTTTTAACTACGTATCCAGAATGATTAATATTTGAAGCTTATATTATTTCAGAATAATTTCTGTTGATGTTTCAAATAACGAAATTGCGAATAAAGGATAACTCAACAGCTGACCAAATTCATACAGAAATTCAACGAATTATACCTATGGCAATATTGGGTATTAGTATGCCAAATTAAGTACGCCTACAGATGTAGGCGTATTTAATTGAATAATGTTTCTGTTCAATAAAACAAATATTTATTTATTTAATATAATACATACTTAAATATGTAAATATTTGGATGAGAAATTTTGTCAGCAATGTATCTTTCATACCGCAAATTTTATCTAGGTATGGTTGAAACAAATTTGAATTTAATGCTTGTGATTATGCTAAAAGTAAAATACCCAGTAGAAGCTAGAGTAATATAAAAATTCTCACAAACACGTCTCTTTTTGTGCATTCTCTCTTTAACATGAAAATGTTGATCTTATCTCTGGTATGAATGGATAAAGACTTTGAATGTAATGTACATACTGAAGTATTTATACATTGCAAATCCCAATAGCGTTTCCGTTAAGGCCACAATTTACTTGACATGTGGGCGAATATTATACAGACGATCTTACTATAAGTACAATTGTAGTGGAAGTACTTGGACAAAAAAATAATATATCTACAGACAAGACTTGATATATATAAAACATATAGGTATATAAGACGTGTATATGAAGTGCGATCTATTGAATGAAATACCAGCTATCACTGCACAGTCATGCAATTATACCCGTAATTTATAGGTAGGTAGAGAAGGTTTATCGGTATAGGCATTCATTCATAATATTCATCACGTCACGATATGATACGAGTGGCTACGATACCGCAAGCGTTATGAAGCACTACACATTTCTACTTCAAATTCTATGTAACTATTGGTACATTTATGTACATAAAAAGTATTCACAAAGGCTTCCTTTACTTGCAAGAATCATATTCCTGTAAAACCTAATGCAGATGACAGCTTCCTGTTGGCTTTGAGACTAAAGCAATTCATTTTGTTTTGTATTCATAAGATGTATACATTAGTATCTTACTTTTAGTTGCATTGTTAAGAATCTTTCATTTACCTATAAGAGATTATTGAAACAATTTATACTCATTTTTGTACAATATACGGCATTTGCCATCCAAATATTCTCAATCACTTGGTAAACCTAGTTTTAAAAATTAAAAGGTGTAAAAATAAAAGAATACAAATTTAATTAATTTGAACTATCAAACAATATCATAACTATTTAATGGAGTCTAAAAAAGTTTTCATAATTCAAGTGTAAAACTAGTTTTCATTGAAAACTGTGAAAATAAGTTTGAATTTAATATTGATCTTATTCACAAACTACCGCAGTTTACTTTTAAAGGAGATTTTTTAATTGTTCTTAGATTTATGCTTACCGTGTTTTTTCTGTCACATGCATCCAGTTTTTGCAAGCAAATCATTCAAATTAATTTATAGTACGAGATAGGCACTTTTTTCTGGTTTCATGATTAATTATTAAAAAAAATCAAATGAACATCAGAAATAGATGTTAAATTTCTCATACTTTTGCAACTGATGAAAGTTGTTGAAAAATAGTAAAACTTGGATAAGTATCTTATACATCATCTGGTACCTTGCCGCAGTAGCGATTGTTTCTTAAAATTAATGTATTCAAGATGAATAAGTCCTTCTGAATCTTATATTATTTAAATCTAAGGAATGGGGAAGCTGAGACGGCATAATCGGATAGAAGGATGTAAGTGAAAGGACATTACTCCGAAACTGAATATCAATGACTAAATCTTGTCGCCTTCGCTCACACACATACCTACACAGATTATTCGAAAATGGAAATTGAGTTGGAAGCTTTTATTTTCGTGAAATTGTTATGCTTTCATTTGCATATAGATTGGAACATTGGATGCATAAATTGATCATTACAGATTTTACTTCAATGGGCCGAGAGAAAAAACTTACGTGTTTATTCTCCTCTTTGTATCTTCTTTACTATCAATACGTAATAACAAAAAAAATATAGTAATTATTCATTTAGAATATCGAAAATATGATTAAGTCCGATTATACTAATATGATTTTTTCATTGTTTGAAGCTCCAATTACTTCCTAATTCAAATTTAATTCAACAAATTATAAAATTAATAAAAAACCATGAACAAAGTTTCATTTAAAGTATAAATATATCTCTCCAACGACGAAAATATTATTTACCAAATCATATAAGATTATTTGTAAAATAACTGAGTGAAGATTCGAAGTAGCTAAGCTCCTTACTTATGATACTTAATCTAAAGTAATACAAGAAAAGAGTTTAAATTATAATAAAACACCGTATAAACGTTCTATTTCAAGAATGTACACAATATTAAATTGTCAGACGTATTCTCGAATATTCTTATGAATTCACGCATTATCTCCGACGCGTATTCATATCGATTCATCGAAACTAAGAATTGGATAAAAGTTTTCTATTTACCCACGTATTTTACATGTAAGCACTTACATGTAAATTTTCTCATAAGTTTTTGTAAATATCAAAAACATGTGTGAAATATCACATTCTAATAATCATCGTTTTTGTCGTTTGTATATTGTTTGCATTATGATGTATGTATTATCTGAAGTGTATTACTGGCTTTAAATAAATTAATCAAATAAATAAATTTCTGAAAAATATTAATATCAGGTATAAATTAAGAAGATCAAAGTGAATGAATATTTTTTTCTTTTTAAGCTACATAATTACTTTATTTTAGGTAGATACAAAGATTAATAGTTTAAATGATTTAAATAATATTAAAGTGTTTGTATTCATTATGTAATTGAAATAAATGTTTCTTTCTACTAAAGATTATTGATTCCGAGAGAGACGTCTTTTTGTGTTTATGTATGTAATTTTATTATTAAAATTGTTACTAAATGTAATTTTGTTATTAAAATTCAACACTCCGCACAAGCATTAAGTTGCTTACGGAGGAAGTATTTTAATGTGTTTAATGTAGTTTTGTTATTTATCATTGTGATAAAATTATTGTTTATTTGAAATAAAAAATAAATAAAAAAAAAGTTGGAATATGTTGTTAATAAACCAACCATAGAGTTTCAAACTTCCAAATGCAAAGTTTCTCTACTCTCATGGTGCAAACTCTTGCCAAACTATTGGAGTTTGATTAAAACCCTTTTTCACTTGAAAAAGATGAATGAGCCTATTGTTTTAAAATTCAATTAAACAACAAGACATTGTCACAAAAATGTAATATGTTCTACCGTTAGGGAAACTAAGAAAAATATTTAGTAAAATCTACCAAAATGTGGAGAAGCTTAATGTTAAAGGTACTTGGCAATCTACAGTCCAAAATTGAAGGTACATTATTTTAGGGGCTAAAGCTTTATTGGGAGTCAGTTTGCAACATTTTGTGATAGAACCCAATATGTTTGTGTTTGGCTCTGTTCAAATATAGAAGTAAGAGGTATATTATTTTCATCAATAGATGCAAAAACAAGTGATGATTACTTTCAGATTAGTACTAGTTAGCAAAGAATACCTACCTTTTTTACATCGTGCCTAATTTAGAACTGTTTTATTAATTATTTTTGTTTAATTTTAACTATGGCATGTACAAAGACAACAGTAGGTTCATAATAATATGAATGAACTCTTGGGTGATTTGCGTAGGAGGCGAGAACTTGTCAGACTCGTTTCAATATTCGCAATCATGATATAATATATTATATATTATTATTATTCAGTGTAGAAAGCATAACAACAAGTAAGAATATTGTACACTTACATAAAACTTGAATATTTAAATACATACATATGACGCCGGCATTTTGTAGAATTTGTTCGCTTTTAAGCGGCGTCTTCATTTTACAAAATGAGTGCCAAAAGCACATTCAGGTGTATTACATAATACCAGACTAGGCAATTAAAAACCAGTCCCCTGTCTCATTATTTCATGACGAAGTAAAAAATTAATAGAGACAAAAACGGAAAACAATATTCATTAAATTTCATTTTAGTTTAACTATATTTTTCTCATTCGTGATAAGAAATCAAAATGTTATTTTTTTCTAATATTTATTTATGAAGCTTTTATTGCTATTCAATGTAAACTTTTTGAAATACAAAACCACAAAATTTTCGACTACGAATATGATTGCCGCATTTTGTAAAGTAGCAAATCCGACATCGTTTGTAAACGGGTAGATTTTACAAAAAGCCGACGATAGACAAGTTATCATACACATACAGCGTCAATAAAATGATAGTTATATTATTGTAAACAGTCCACTGCTTATACTATATTGTATAGTTTACCAGTTTATACCAGTGATATGTTATACCTAGATTTGCAATATCAATCTCAAACATGTACCATCAATAAAATCTCTTTGCGGTCCTTGGTGCCGCAATTTTTAGTTTGAAAAAAAGCGACACACATATAAATTGTTTGTAGATAACAAGAGATAGACAATATGAGAATGGGGATTATAACAGACGACAAAGGCCGGTAGAAAGAGATGAATATATACAAAAGAAAAGAGATGAATATATATTACTCAGGTATTGTACCTCGACGGGTGGGTACACATTTTTAGAGAATATTTGTATGACATTGCGAATCTAGTTGTAACATATCACTGGTTTATACTTGTATTAACATTATGAAGGTGATACATGCAACATTTAACTATATGATGAAATATTTAATCGATGTAATTCACTAAAAAACATATTATATAATTAATTATTAAACATGAGCCAGACAATCTGGAAAAAAAATTGTTTGGTGGAGTCGAAGGACGAATACCAACAAGATGGTCAGATCATGTGAGAGATGCCCCAGGGAGTACAGTGTATGAAGCGTTTAGGCAGGCGGAGGACAGGGCGCGGTGGAGGAGCTTTTCGCTTGGTTGGGGTCATGGTGGTCACGATCCTCAGCATTGAGGGACCGACATGGAAGAAGTGATCAACAATTTTAAACAACACATGACAAATATATAACTTTCAACACTAAATCCATCATACTATAAATGCTCTCCTATAGATAATTTATTTCACTCACCTCCATCTGCTCCAAGCTTGATTCAATATTTTTAGGATCTATATCTACAGATGTAAAGTTAAAAGAGACGCAAAGGTAAGCTTACAATCTACTCATTCCTGTTTTCTGTCACTCCCAATATTTTTAGATATTTTTAACATTTTTAGATATTTTTAACATTGCATTAGCAAAGTTGAAAGACGGCAAAGCACCAGGTATTGACCTGATTCCATCAGAGCTGCTTAAATGCGCAGGAAAAGGCATGCTTGATACATTGTATAAGCTTGTCTGCAAAATATACAACACAGGAGAGATACCTGAGGACTTTGCCAAATGTCTGATACGAGCGCTTCCTAAGAAAGCAGGCACGACAAAGTGTGAACAACACAGAACCTTAAGCATGATATCACACGCTTCTAAGATACTCACCAACATTATAATGAAAAGGGCGGAAAATAAAATCAACGAAACACTTTCAGAAGATCAATTTGGATTCCGCAAAGAGACAGGTACAAGAGATGCAATCCTGAGTCTCAGACTTACTCTAGAAAAGAGAATAACAATTAATAAAAACACATATATAGCATTCATCGACCTTGAAAAAGCATTCGATAAAGTAGAATGGGAACAACTTTTTAACACCCTCAACCAGATAGGAATGAGTTATAAGGATAGAAGAGCAATCTGGAGCTTATACAAGAACGAAATGGCTGTGATTAAAAGCGGAGAGAGCTGTGCAGAAGCAAGGGTCGAACAAGGCGTAAGACAAGGATGCTCAATGTCGCCAGCTCTCTTTAACTGCTATATACAGCGAGCCATTGATGAACTGAGAGAAGAAATGAAGAACTGGACAGGAGTAAAAATAAATGGGAAAAAGGTCGACATGATAAGATATGCTGACGACATAGCACTGCTCGCAGACTCCGAGATGGAGCTGAACGAAGCTTTAGGAAAAATGGAAAGTATACTGTTGTCAAAGTACAACATGAAAATAAATAAAGAAAAAACAAAATGTATGGTCGTTGGAAGAGAGGAAGCGACTGCGAACATTGCATTAAATGGAGTGAGCATCAAACAAGTAAGTGAATTCGTGTACCTGGGCAGCAGAATAAACCAGGATGGACGCTCCAAAGCAGAAATTGTAAGCAGAATAAACCAGGCAAGGATTGCCTACAACAAAAAATCGAAGATATTGGAATCCCCAAATATCGACTTAAGCATAAGGAAGAACCTTACTAAAGCCTTTGTATGGAGCATTCTGCTTTATGGTTGTGAGACATGGACCATCAGCAAGAGTGAAAGCGGACGGTTGGCGGCCTTTGAAATGTGGTGCTACAGACGCATGCTTAAGATCCATTGGTCGGAGCACGTCGAAAACGAAGAAGTATTAACCAGGGTAGGCGAAAAAAGGCAACTCCTTAAGAGAATCAGCCAACAACGAGCTAACTGGATTGGCCACAACATCAGGCACCCAGGACTACTCATCGCCATCGCGGAGGGTAAGACCGAGGGAACAAATGGCAGAGGCCGACCAAGAGACGCATATATGGACCAACTGAAGAGGGACATGAACTGTGGCTCATACGTAGAGCTTAAAAGACTGGCTGGGAATAGGGAGGAATGGAGAAGAAAAACCAAACTCGTTGCAGACCAATCCAATGGATTGTAACTAAATATATATAACAATACATAACACGTATAGACAATTCACACAGATCAAGCAAGTCCCAAACTAAGATATGAATCTTGTATTATGGGTACCGACACGACGATACATATGTATACAATGCACTTAACACATATACGTGTAACACCCAGACCCAGGACAATTTGAAAAAGGTCATTCTTCATTTTGCCCTGGCCGGGAATCGAACCCAGGACCTCGTGACTTAAAGGCAAGAGCGTCACTTCGGCGCCACAGCGGCCGCTTTTACTGTCTTGATGTACCGCATATCCTCTTCCACTTGATCCATGTAGTTGCAAGTGGTCAAAAATTTGTTTTCTCTCTTAAGATTGAGCAATTTAATAACTTGAATGAAAAACACGCTGACTGTGGTATAGTAAGTATAATAAATTTACATACCAACTAAAAACTATATACTAAATTATAATGTAAGTAAGTAATAAAAAATACATATTATTTGTAGTAGCAGTTATATAACTAATAAATATTATATGAAGGAATACATCCACAGAACTGATGAATTTCATAATACAAAATAACCATGCTCTCACTATAAAAGTTAACGTTTGAGTCAAGAAAATCGATTGTTTGAAAAGTAAACCAATTTAATATTCGAAGTTTTTTTTTATATAAATGACTTTATTAATATCTGCGTGATTACATCGTATTCGTGTGACAAATTGTATTGAAGAATGTTTGGTAGGAATTGTAGTAAAAGTACTCGTATTTCTTTAGAGCACCTATTTCTTGACAAATTGCTAGCTTTATTACCCGTAAGCCAATACTCGTTCATACACTGCATTGTTTTAATTTTTCTATCGGAATTTAATTTAAAATAATGCCAACTTCTGTAATATGTAGTTTTCTTATTCTTTTATTCTATTTCAATTGATTAATAATTCTTTTCTGTTGTATGAATAATTATTCAATTTATTCATGTTTATATTCTTACTTCGGTTTATGATAGAAACATTAAAATAGTCTTGATGGAAAAGTGCGTGGTGCTGGTTCCTGACAATGAATAATGTCCAATCTCCACCATTCTTTAAACGTCACTATAAGATATTTATCACCTTCAATTTAGCAATGAGTTATGCCATCCATTCTGAATGACTTGTTATTTTTCGGCAAGTAGAGGACAACCTAGTAACCTTGGCAACCCACGGTTATATATATAGTATGGTCACTTGTTTAGGTGTTGATAGAAGGAAATTCAAAATATTAATACCATACTGACATTCCGATTGGAGAACTTTTTTTTTTAATTTCATTCACATTCACGGCTTACGCCTTTAACATGTTGACAAATATACATATAAGCATTAAAAGATCTAGGTGTACCTATATAGAAGAAATTAAAAAGGTGTCACAACGCTATCAAAGTCACAATATTAGGTCCAAAAATCGAGAAATAAAAATGCAAATCATAGAAACAACCAACTCTGAGATCTTTATTTTTATTTTTATTTTATTTTCACAATATTTAGAATCAAACAGTCGTTATACAATATGTTGACAATTAATATATTTGACATGTAGACCAGCGAAGATTCCACTCTTACCAGAAATGTTTCAATCTTGAGGAAAAAAAAGTAAAAGTTAAAATGCTCCAAAAAAGTCAAAGTAAATTTAAATTTAAAAACAACGACAATACAATACTTAAAACAATACAAAAACATAAATATAAAAGCAAAAAATCCTAAAATAATAGAAATTAGTCCTTCAGTCACATTAGTCTTTAGATAAAAAGTAAAGTTAAAATTTTCTGAAAAAAGTCAAAGTATGTAAATCTAAAAATATAAAATCTAAAATCCCAAAATACCAGAAATCAAAACAAAACAAATAAGCAAAATCACCCATCCAGTATGAGTTTATGTCAGAAGTTGAACTGATCAAGAGAAGAAAATGAAATATTTGGGTACCAAATAATATATTAAGTATAGTGTTTGAAAATAATGAATTCAATTACTAATAAAATCCCACACAATCAAAACAATAGGTGTAAAATATTAAACTATAATTATTACATTATTATTTTATGCAATCCAAATAAGGAAACTTAAACGATTTGGATACAACATTATAGGCATGATAATTTTTTTATCATAAATCAAAGTGACAACAATTTTAATATGGTTTAGATATATTTATTATATTTATAAACTTCATAGTGAAGAGTAAATATCATGCGTAACACAAATTCACGCAATCACGTCGTTCACATTAAATAACATCATAAAATAATTTGGAAATACATTCTCTTTGATACAAATTAATACTAAATCTGTCAGCCAATTGGTCTTTGGCTTTTCAATATTATGATACAACATACATATCATTAGCATCAGCAAGTTCATTAAATTTATCTCATACTAATAATCAAATTTACAATACATTCATTCATTCATCTATTCCATCACTATGTTTCCCATAAATGGGGTAACCAACGGATCAGTTGCTTGTAACATAATATGTAGGTATATGGACAATCAGGATGGGTGGCATACTTCATCGCTGAATTTAATATGTTCAATGTCTTATAGTGATATTTGACGAATATTTGCTTTTCACCGGTCATTCAAAAACTTTCAGAAAGAAGTAGAAATCCTATTTATCACCAAGGATATATAATTGGGAAATAATTAATACCTAGTAAAAGTAAAATTAAGTACATTTTCCAAATGACAAGCACATTTTTTTTCCAATGAAACTACCGGGTGACATTGCAAGTATATATTTTATTTTCTTTAGATATTGACATCAAAACAGCAAGAATGGCGGAATTGATAAACGTTACCATGAACATCTGAATTAAGCATTGGGACGCCTTTCTGACTTCTTGTAATTAGTAACATTGAGTAAACATGGTTCTCCAAGCGAGATGTTTGATTGGTTATGTTCATCCAATCCAATCGCTCTTCAGTGCTTCTCTCTGATATTACAGGAATATAAACAGTTATTTATTCTACAATGATAACACGTTTCACCAAATAATATGAAAATGATCCATTTGCTAGCGATAACTTAATACTTTTTCATTTATAAATTATGAGAAACCTAGACAATAAAACACAAAATGATACAAACTAATCAATACATTTTATTTCTTCAATGAAGGTAAATACGATAATAAAAATATATGGCATATTGTCTCGGTCATATAGAAGATATTGTGTTTTAAGAACTATTGCAGGTAGATTTATTTCATTTGTTGTATCAGAAGAATGGAGAAATATTTTACGGTACCAATCTTATTATTTTTATTTCATGTACTACCGTTGTTTGATGTGTTTTGATTATTATTTTCTAATTTTATCCCTTTTTATTTTCTCTTTAAAACACAGGGATGAATTATCTCAATATACTTTTTCACATACTCTGACGACCAAAAAAATGTGAAGCACGTTTCTTATAGAAAAAAGACTAAGAAACAAAATTAAAAATGCCACCTTCCACTATGGTAAAGGAAGGACCAGGCACGATATTGTATGCCAGAAGCCAGGATAATATAACATAACATAACATACATAGACAATTCACACAGATCTAGCTAGTCCCAAACTAAGATGAATCTTGTATTATGGGTACTAACGCGACGATACACACATATACATGTAACACCCAGATCCACGACAATTTGAAAAAGGTTATTCTTCACTTTGCCCTGGCCGGGAATCGAACCCGGGACCTCGTGACTCAAAGGTAAGAGCATTACCTCCGCGCCACACCGGCCGACAAATGGAGAGTGATGATAGAGATCTCTATTCAAGCTTGAGCATATGATGATAATTCTGGATGTTTTTGTTTTGACGCCGTTTAACAGTCCCAAGACCGTCTCAAGGGCGCCGGTAAGAGTGTAGTTTTCAATTTGCTGCTGAAGCTGGCGACAATCTGATTTTCTCTCAATGGCACCGGTATAGGCGATTCCACGTAACCGATGACGATTTTGGATGATTTTATTTTTTAAACCGTTTAACAGTCCCTAGACCGCCTCAAGGGCGCCAGTGAAGAGTTCAGTTTTTAATTTGCTTCTGAAGCTGGTGACAGTCTGACTATCTCTCAGTGGCACCGGTAGGCGATTCCATATAACCGGTCCAACAACACCAAAGGCTATCTCATAGAAGTGAGACTAACCGGCTCTATTGGGCTCACTTAGTCTATTCACAGCCAGTTCCGACGAGCACAGAGGTTTTTTAATTGTCAAGTCCAGGGGACAAAGCTTTGTGAGGCACGATTTGTTTAAAGCCTCGTAGACTAAAAGGCATGTTTTGAATATCACCCGTTCCTCTACCCTCAGCAAGTGTAATCATTCTAGGAGAGGGGTGATGTGGTATCTTTTACTCTCACGGAAAATGAGCCACGCAGCACTGTTGATATGTAAGACATAAGTAAGATTAGAAAAAAATAAGCATTTTTTGTGTTATTGGTTTTGCAAAATAATTTATTTATATAGAAGATTTATTTATATTTGGGTTAGTTGGAAGAGATCGCGCCTTTGCGATAAACTCGCCCTCTGTATATTGATTGTATTTAATTTTTTTTTTTTTTTTTTTTTTTATTTATTTCATATAATATAAACATTAAATACAAATATACAGTCGCGCCAAATCCATTAAAAAAGATTTGTCGGCGCGTTCCTTACAAAATAAAAATATATACATAATTTATTTCAACCTAATCCAAAGCATCGAACATAAACTTAACAACTAAAGTATTTACAAAATTTCAATTATATACAAATGCACATTTCAGCAGCCATTCCTTGACAAGTCTTTTTATTGCAATCTTACTACCACATTTCTTAATAGATGTCGGCATCATATTAAGCAATTTAGGCACGTTATATTCTAAAGTTCTCTTACCGTATTTATTATTATATTTTGGTACCAAGTATCCATCATTCGATTTAAATCTAGTATGATGAGCATGCCGCGGTTTTGTCTTATACTCATCTTTCAAAAACTGGTCAAGAACTATCTTTTGCCAAAATTTGAATGTATACCTTTTATGTAATTGTTTTTTATCAATGTACAGTAAAGAATGAATAAATAAATAAATAAATAAATAAGAAATCATTTATTAAAGGATAGCGCAGAAGTTCAATAACTTCCATTTTTCCGAAAACCTAGAAACAAAAAATCTTTTATTCGCTAGAGATGCCTTAGAGATCGACTAAAATAGCTCTCATGCGTGGAATGTACCGGTGTCCCTCTAGCCGAAAAGAGAAAACACAGTTGTAAAATAAAGTGAAAGCATTTGCCTAACCTTAAAATAAGAGATTTTACAACAAAATAAGAACGAACATTGAAGACTCCCTCCCATACCCGGATATCTCAGAAGTCGGGGGACTTCTATTTATCCGCTCTTCTAAGCAAAACTTTAGTCCTCACGGGCGGGCCCCATTGGGCAGCCTGAAGGGCTGGCCGGCGAATACCGCCTCGTGGGAATCTTTTATGCTACATTTACGTCTTCGATGCCCCTCTCAGGAGGATAAAATGCAATTATAACCGAATCAAACACAATGAATAACAACAAATAAACAAAGCTCAACAACAAAAACCCAAAAAAAAAAAAAAAAATGACAAGCAAGCACAATAATTATCAATGGTTATAACAATATAGTATCTAATTTGGACCAGAGGCCGAAATAAGGTGTCCAGAGATTTGTTATTGGGCTTTCAGAAGGTGAGACTCGAGAGTCGCCGTTACCAGCGCAATGAAAAGACATTTCCCTCCCAACAGGAACATCCCTCCCATATCTACTCTCCACCAAGGGAGACAGGACGAAACACAACAAATAACGAGTTCGCTCAACAGATCCCGCCGCAAAGGGCAACAATCAATCCTAGAGCACTCCTACCTCAGTCGGGGGTAAACCCGGCTGACGCAGGAGATCCCACCGAGAAACCCATGTCTCCACAAATTCCAAAAATGCCCTGAGATTCCGTGGACATTGCAGCACCTCCCCGAACCAAACAGGTCGGGGAGTGTTCTCACTCATATTACATATCATTCTATCCCTAGCATCCATCATCTCGGGGCACCCATACAACCATTTTGGTATCTGTTAGAGAACATTCACTACACTCGTTTTCCTACACCGGAATCAAATTGGTATCAGGGCGCACACTTTTTGTTAAACGGTTCTTAAAAATGGGGAAGGTTAGTCACAGCTACATTCCATATTCCATAGCGCGCGCGCATCTCAACAGATATCGTGAACACGAAGAAATCCGAACGACAAACGAAAATAAAAGACGACATGTTTCGTTGTAGCTGCGTTCTATCTGTGGTGCATCGTTGTTTTGTCGTAAAATTATTAATGGCGTTGATTGCGAAAGCGTTGTAATAAGTGATAAAGTATTTCGGAGATCATCGTCATTATGAGTGCGAGATGTTGATTGACTGTGCAGTTTATAAAAATATTCACGAGAAACAAGAACGCCATTTGAATTCTGAAGGTAGGAGATATTGTTTTATAATTATAATATTTATGTAACTACAAAAATTAAAGAAATTGATACCACCAGCTAGCTGGCAAATGATATTGGTAAAATTAGGTTAAAATATTGACGAATCTATGCCAAATTTGTTCTAATAATCAGATAAATTGCATTTTTGAAATGGCTTGGCATTTAGTATCATTGTTCCAAAATGGCCCCACTCGTTTAATGGACCTTAAATGGTTGTCAAACTGTGCGGCAGTATCTGATATAATTATGTACGTAAATTAATTTTCTTTGAGTAAAAATATTTTTTAATATTTGGTATTTTGATGTTTTTAGATATATGCAATCTTGCAGACAAGACATGCACTGTGAAGGAAGTAGACACTTTTATCCAAAATAGTGTTATTAACCATACCCAACAAAGGTTGAAAATAAAGGCGTAAGTATTATTCATTACACATATACCTATAAGAAATGGAAGTTCTTGTGTTTTTTCTTGTGTGTACTGCTTTATTTAATTTGTTATATGAATTATGATGTGCAAGAGGAATAAAACAAATAAATAAATAAAATTATTTGCAAAGAAAAAAAGACTTATTAAATGAATAATATTTTCTATTTATTTTCAGATTAAAACAAATAAGAAAATTGGGACAATAAGAAGATATGCAAATTGAAATGGAAATGACCAATTGATTTAATTAAAACCATTTTTTGAAGACACCATTAGATCATGAAGTGAAATTTGACCAATTTTTATCTTGCATCTAATTAGACCAGTCTACCTGCAGGAATTTGCAACAGAAATTACATAATTTATTTCAAAATCATTCTTGTTTATGTACATTAAATTGTTTTACATATGTATGTGTTTGTTTTTTTTAATATACTTTCCATTCCATACCGATGTTGGAGTAAGAGTAAAAAAGATGGTAAATATTTTAAAAAAAAATATACATAATTCACATTGTTGATAAAACAGGTATGAATATTATATAATTTTTATTACTCATAGAAATGAGTTAACACTTAACTCTGTCAAGATCGAACATTTTAATTTCATCTTGTTCATACCTGTGCAATGTTGAGCAACACTGGTATTGTTTTGACAACTGTCAACTTATTATACGACCAAGACCTTGAGATAACTTTTTCTATAACCGCTACTTCTTTGGGTACACTAAGTGTACTAAACATCATTCAGTGGCAATTTGGGTCCGACGCGTAGACATTATTCCTTTACATTGTGTTCTTAACATCACGCATTCTCAAATTAGTTGCAGTGCGTGGATATTGAGTGTACATTTTGTCATATAACCTTACACTATAGCGTTTAGAACACCTCGGGTGAACATCGTATGTACAATATGTGTATGGATTATTTTGTGGCTGATATTTTAGTCACGGCGACCGTATTTGGTTGTATGGGCACTCCCAGAGGATATGCTCCGCACTTTGCGCACCCGTCCCACAAACACACCACGGATTCTCCACTAGTCCAAGCTCAAAAAGCTTGCCCTTTAGATCACCGTGGCCTGTCACTAATTGCCCTATTCAAACCTCTTATCCCGGGCTCCGCTTGAACGGATATTCCGAGATGATTGACCCTACCATCCGCCTTGAGCTTACGTCTGGCTACACTGTCAAGAATTTCTAAGTCCGAAGGAAGCACACCAGCAATGACTGGAAGGCCATCACTGGCAGCCGTTCGATACGCACCTGTGACGGCAAGCAAAGGAAGTCTCTGTCCCCTCAGAACTGCCGCAGATACAGAGCCAACCGCAAGACGGTGCGACCAAACCCGGGCAGCATAGGTGACCTGAGCCACATAGGTTGCCCGATATATGATGCGCACAGTCCTCGTTCTTTAATGTCAAAACTATCATGTTGCTGGTGTTGCCACAATTAAAACACAAAGTTCTTGTTGAACAACCCAATATAAGACAATTAAAATTTATCATTCAGCATTCAAGGTTTAAATAATGTTTTATTGCCACGGAGGGTTTAACCTGCATGTTTAATTCAGGAAGTTAGACTGTTGGCTATCCCATTTGTAAGATATGCCATGATGTGATAGCAAAAGTGGTTATTAAAGCACATTTGAATATATTGATAGAACACTATTATAGTAACACAAACAAGTCGAAATAAAATTATATGGACGTTGTAGCGCAGAATTCATTAGAGACAATGATTGCAATACGATCAAACTAAATTTCAAGTAATCTTGTAAACTTAGAACATAATTTTATAATGACATGTTACAAATGATGCTGTGCGCCGGCGCACCCAGCAGAGACCTGTAATCTCCGAAATACACGAGAGACGATGGTCCTGGCTGGGACATGTTTTGAGAATGCCCAATGATAGTTGGCCAAAAAGAGCACTGTTCTTCCGTCCGCAGGGGTTCCGTAGGCCCGGGCGTCCCTCTTTCACAATACACCGTTCCTATGACAACGATATCAGAGCGCAAGGAATGTCGTGGGAAGAGGTGACGCAATTGGCACAGAGACGCTCTGAATGGAGGAGGCTGGTTTCTGCCCTGTGATCCCGAGAGGAGCGTTGAGGGCGATGATGATGATGATTAAGTTGTACCATAGTGAATGTATAAAAAGATATGTAGATGTATGGATTGTGAAACTAATTATCTCTTTTACTAAAAATTTAGAATGTAGGTATTTATATTATGAGGCTTAGTTTGAAACCAAACATGATTTTATCAGATCATTGTATTATGTTATTATCTTGTCATAGTTTCATATAACGTATTTTCATGTTAACTTTTATGTTTGCTTTATGTTTACTTTTGAAATGTAATATTCCTAATATATTACAAATGTCACATTGGATTATAATATCAGACAACATATGACACTTTTTTATATTCTAGACCATCAAAAACATGATTTGATAGTTTAATTGATTCGGAAATCTTTTTTCGTTGAATTTCACTAATTTATTCTAACTTCCACTTCTCCATAGCTATTTTAAGACTCCCAAAACAGTTTATATGTACATAGATAAAAAAATAGCTTTTTCACACACCACTCTCTCTCCGACATCGGCGAAGATTTTGGCGAATATCTTTCTCTGTCTTATTCGAGAACATAAATTGAATCTTCCTATAAGCTTTCATGTGCCAAGACTATACTGTTAAAATGCAAGTGTCTAGTCTTCATCCTTTGTATTAGTCTAAGCAAACAACTAGTACGTAGATAATACGTAACTGAAAGCTAATTCTAAGTCATATTGTAAAATAGAGAGTCGGTGGACATTAATGGTTGTATTTAATTTCAGGAAGGGTTTTGTCAGGGGGAGTCCTTCAGGCGAACCTTGAGCCCTTCCTTAGAAAGAATTTGCTTGAAGAGTATGGATGACATAGGAACTGCCATTCCTGTAACATTCATGGGTGAGGGAGGGTGCAACCCTTAATGTTAAAATGCAAGTTTAAAAAGTTCAGCGATAATACAGCCGTAATAAGTAGATATGTTATAATTTTATGTCAATAAAGCTCTGCTTTTTGTGTCATTGATGTATCAAAATATAATTTTCTTAGAAAGTTAACAATATATTTTATCTCAAAGAGACAAATTTCGAAAGATTTTTATTTTACCTACAAATGTTCAATCATTTTCAACGAACGTGCACATGAAATGGAAGTAAATAAAAAAAAAACAACAACAAAAATAAACGTTTAATTCTCAGGAGTCCAAACTGTCAAAAACAAGATTTGGAATTTCTAAATATGACAAACAAATCGTAATTTCGAATACTTCTTACATTTTATATAATATAATTAAATGTAACCTTTGGTATTTAATTTCCGTTTAAAAGAAAAAAATTGAAATTAGATTTCACGAAGAGATTTTTCTGCCAAATATTTTCATTGAACCCTTTTTTCTGAAAATTCCGTTGTATGAATTGTAATAAACATATTCATCTTTTTATGTTTAGGTGACATTCTTAAAAGGAAATTATTTTATTGTAAGTCACAATCCATTACTTAATAGAAATATCTTATTGAAGAAATAAAAAAAACTGTCATAATTATTTTCCAAATCAGCTCGTATATGCTTCTACGACTACTTTACCTTCTACGGCAAATACCACAAGTGGGGTGGCCAGTAGACTAACTTAAAGTAATAAACATGAAAATCGTCTTTGAGTTCAATACGAAATAAGACAATCATTGCTGAATTTGAGATGTTAATTGTCTTTTACCCAAGCTTTTGTTTGCAATAAGTATTTGTAAAAGTAGCGGAAAACTCTTTTACTCTAGAAGATTTTTTCTTTACCGGAAACTCCACAGGGTAAAGTTCTTGTAACTGATATCAAAATCTTGTTTTAAATACCCAAACATATTTTTTTGTTTTTAATACCCAAACAATCTATGTATTTAAGACAAAATACAGAATGTCTATTTTAATTTTACTTTTAAACACGAATGAATTCCACATAAGTAACTCTCAGCTGCATGCAGACAGTCAGCGTGTCGATTCTTTGAACACTTCGCGAAAAGGAAACGCAACAGATGAAGATACAACACAGAATACATTACATGGGGCACTGGCGGAGGATCATTCATCTTGTAGAATTGTAGATGGACGGTCAATGGAACGAGTTATGAAAATTACAGTCTTAGAATTGAGGAACAGACGGAGATGATAATAAGAATTATATACGAAATCGTAGGGAGCTCAAATCAATTTCCTAAAAATGGTTAACTTACTGGCATCCCCCAATATTTTTCCTGAATAAAGATGTACTAGATCATCTTTGAAGCACGATGAAAACGTCGCCAAAAGAACATATCGTTCCAATTGCCATCTTCATCATTTTTAGTTTATGCTTAGTATAATACCTACCTACTTATCGCCCACCTATTTATCGTAAGAGCAAAAATAAATAAAATAATTCTTACAAAAAATGTCTACGACAGATTACTAATTATTATATTTGCTACATTTATTATTTACTGAATTTCCGTATATTGTTAACCAAAGCATCAAGCAATAAAAACAAATCGTATTCTCTTTCCTGCCTCCACCGACAGGAAACAGAAAATCACTACTCACCAGAATTGTGACATTTTCTTTGGATGAAAAATAACAAGTTACTATAACACGTATAATTTAACAAAACACAATATATCTGGGCAGGAAAATAATGCTGTCAGATTATACGAACTATAGATTCATCTTCTCTAACGAAGATTTTTTAAAAAAAATACAATTACTTACATTAAATGTTTTGCTTTTTATTGATTGAGTTGTCATTTTTGAAACTCGGTATTCATTTATAAGAAACACAAACTGTTTTGTTTGACGTTGACATTGGAAATCGAAACCATTTTATTGTACCTTTTCTTATTTTTTTTTGGTTTTTCAAATCGACAGGTGATTTCGTCATTCCAAAAGAAATTCAGATCAATACAAAAAAGTCTACGAGTCTTTTTGATGAAAACACCCTCAAAAATATTTCGCATTTTACGCACACATTCACACATTTTACCCTTGTGCTATTTATTCGATCACTGCCCAATGCCACAAAGCACACTCGCAAATACAAACACTCTCTCTTCCTTTTGTTTTCACCTTTGACCTACACTCAACAATCCTCCATCCTCTTTGTAACATTAAGGATCACAAAAATTGTTAAAAAATATATATGTGAGATATACCTTCTTGATAAATATATAATAACATAAACAATTTCCCTAATTAATTATAAAATATTTTAAAAAAATAATACACAAATCTTTAACAAAGTTGTTAAATTGTAGTTTTTTCAAACTTTATTTTAATATGGGTAAATTGAATCTATTTTTTTAAATTTATTCTCGTATATTTCAAAGAGCTAAAACATAATTTATTAGTAAACAAGAATACAGTGTTATTAGATAAATCTCAAACTCCATTCATAACGCATTTGTTATCATAAATTGTACGCACCCGAATAGGTAGGTACTTACATATTTCATTTATATTCTTAATACAAAGAGTTTTTGCAGAATTGTATATTTTTTGAGATTATCTAATTTATCAAATCTTTGTATCCCATTTTTTATTTTCACTTTGCCCACTATAACGCATAATACAACATTTTTCATTTTTCAATTATGTTTCCGACAATAGGAAAGTTTAAACGATTTCTTGAATTACGTATTATTCTTTGATAAACTGGAAGATACTAAGAAATTTATCTAGATTAAACTCATGGTATTAAAACTAATGAAATTTTGTACGCTTATTTTGTGATATGTGTGCAATACTTATATAAGATACCTTTAAAGATTCAGTTAACATTCTGTTCATCCGTTATTAATATCAATCATCGACCTCAATAGTCCTCTCGGGAGCACAGGGCAGAAACCAGCCTCATCCATTCAGAGCGTCTCTGCGCCAATTGCGTCACCTCTTCTCACGACATTCCCTGCGTTTTGATGTCGTTGTCATAGGAACGGTGTATTGGGAAAGAGGGACGCCCGGGTAGACGGAACCTTTATGGATGGAAGAACAGTGCTCTTTTTGGCCAACTATCATTGGGCATTCTCAGAACATGTCCCAGCCAGGACCATCGTCTCTCTTGTATTACGGAGATTACAGGTCTCTGCTGGGTGCGCCGAAATGTGATGACTTTGTACTAGTATTGCTCGAATAAAAAAAAAGCCATTTATTATGTTGCCAAAATATTGGACGATGAGCAAGAACATGAATATGAAGTGTCTTTCTTAAAACTAAATAATGAAGAAAATTCGTCTTTCATGTTTCCTCTGGAACCAGATTTAGCAGTTGTGAGCTTGTCTGACGTTAAATTCATTCTTCCTCCACCAAAAATCACCGGCACCAAACGACTAATCAAGTATTTTTTTAAAGTAAAATTTTCACTGCTAAATTTGTAATGAGAATTTATTTTCTATTTTTGTAATCCTGTTTTGATTAATTTGTTTGGTTATTATCTTATTATTTAACTGTCTAAAGTTCCTAATTTGTTCCTAAGAGCGTTAAATTTATTTTCTATTTTTGTAATCCTAGAATCTTTTAATTTATTTGTTTGGTTATTATCTTGTTTTTTAACTGTCTTAAGTTTCTAATTTGCTCCTTAGAGCGTAAAACTTATTTTCTTTTTTTTTGTAATCCCAGAATCTTTTGATTTATTTGTTTGGTTATCTTGTTTTTTAACTGTCTTAAGTTCCTAATTTGTTCCTAAGAGCGTTAAATTTATTTCCTATTTTATCCTAGAATCTTTTGATTTATTTGTTTGGTTATTATCTTGTTTTTTAACTGTCTTAAGTTTCTAATTTGCTCCTTAGAGCGTAAAACTTATTTTCTTTTTTTTGTAATCCCAGAATCTTTTGATTTATTTGTTTGGTTATTATCTTGTTTTTTAACTGTCTTAAGTTCCTAATTTGTTCCTAAGAGCGTAAAATTTATTTGTTCCACTAACAGTTTGTTTTTATAAGAAATGAGTTTTTGTTATAATATACACCAATAAAACCAAAACATATTGAATTAATCTCTGTATTTTTTTTTAAATCCTTATTGTTTTCCTTCTGAAATGCCCTGGTTCACTGTATAATAGGTCCTGGTTCACTGTGTAACGTGAGTAGTACACAGTGAACCAAATTTCAGTTTTCAGAATTCAAGATCTGTAGACTTTATACTTTTACTTAGGGGGCTGAGATTTGTTTTCGTAAAACTACATTAAATTTGCAATATAGAACAAAAAAAATTGGTATTAGAAACCTTTATTTCTTTCAGATATGAGTCTCTGAAAAAAATGTGGTTCACTGTTCAACAGACCACCCTACAGTTTGCAATAAATATTAATAAGCCAATACTGCTGGTATGTAATACAAAACAGTTAGTACTCACATGATTGTTATATCTCTTAAGCACAATGCTTTTATAGTCCTATTGTTGATACTTAAACATCAACATAATATTATTTCCCACTTGTATCCCATTTATTGAAAGCAATCTAAGCTGTTGTACTTGGTTACGTTTGATTGACAATTAGTTTTTATAGCTATTTAAGGTATGTACAATCAAAAGGTATAGAAGCGAGTAACATCGATTTATTTTCAAGAATATTTACATTACCATGACTGCAAAAATGTTTTAATTTTTGTTGGCGACACAACAATAGAAATTCGTCTCTATGCTCAAGTAAATTAAAAATACGTTTTTGATAGCATGACAGCATCTCCCACAAATAACGATAAAACTAACTGCATATAATATTTAAATACAAATAATCCTCATGGCTCCCAAAAAATTAACAATAATAAACGAAATTAATAAAATAAATGTTTTATTCAACTATGTAACTTATTCTCGAGAGAGACGTCTTTCGTCTCGTTAGGACATTGTCATTAGGGAATATCGAGAATAAATCACATTGTAGAAAAAATATTTGTTTTATTTATTTCGTTTTGGAATTTTACTACCTTTACATTGAGTAAATAAATAAAGATTAGACTCTTTTCTAAGCTTCAACGTTTCAGGATCGCTATGACTTTACTTCTCAATTTTATTCTAGACTATATTTATTTCAAGGATAGTAGATCAACTTCTGTTTTTTTATTGTTGGTTGCATGAACTTTTATTATCGAGAAGCTTATTAATAATGATAAAGCTTACTCTCGTTATGGCTGAGAGGACAATAAAATCTCCCAATAATTCTCACTTATACTCGTGTCTCGTGTATCTACTTTCAAATGCGTGCCAAGTATGAAAAATACAAATGAAAATACAAATGAATATTTTGTTTTTCAGTATTATTCCCAAATTGATAATATTGTTGGTGATGTGCTTATAAGCAATGTACTTAGTTGTTTGAACTAATAAACAGTCATTAATAAAGAAGCTAAATTAAGAATATTAGTCCACAGACATCTGCACAACCAACAGATTGTGCTAATTCTTTCTAGTAGGAGACAGGAAAAGTGTTCCTAAGATTACGAATCCGCTTAAGTCAGATTATGTACACTTTGCTACCAATCTCACCAAATACATTTCAAAGCATTATATTCAACTACTTTAGAGCATACATTCCTTGTGATATTAAATTTAATATTATCTAATAATTTAATAATCTTTATTGATTCTGTTTATCATTTTTTATTTGTATTCTTGTTAAAAAAATACAAATAATAAATTGTTATTAACATGATTAAAATTGTATCCAAACAACTAAACGTCGATTTATTCGACGAGAGAGACGTATTTTGTCTAATTAGGACATTGTCAATAGAACACTTGTTTTATTTATTTCGCTATGGAATTCTACTACCTGAACACCAATACAGTGAATCAATTAAACATCCACTACGATTCATTTATATTATAGACATGAGAAATTTTAAAGATGAGATATTTTATTTTTCTATACAGAGACAATATTTTCTTATGGTATACCTAGTATACCTAGTAAATTTACTAATTTAGTCGTTATAAAATTACAAAGTAACTTAAATACCTATAATCATCAATGTTGCTTACATTCCACAGTAAAGTTGGTTTGGTAATTCAACCATTAAGGGAATTAATTGTAGTACTTCGATCCAAATAGATAGTAATTTTGAAGTAACGTGAGCCGGTGAAAATTTATTTGCGAATCTATTGTTATATCTTTTATAGTGTATACATTTATATAAAGTTGATTTGTTACCTCAAACAAACATATTTCTTCAGCCCAGGAGGATGGATGATTTCTGTATTTAACTAATTCTATACATTAGAATGAGCAATTTTTATCGTTTTCACTAGATCATGTAGCTACATACATATTATTACATACAGGTCAATCAATAAATTTTACCTTAATAAATATGTTAGAGTGATAATTTCATTATAATTATTTTAAAATAAAGTGGATTACAGAATGCTACCCCGAAATCAAATTTATTGTTCGAAATGGTTCATTATTATACATTAAAATATGTGTGTACAAGAACATAACGGTGTATGAATATGGTACAAGAACTTGTACACCTATATTTTTCATCACGGCATATCCCACAAGTGGGGCAGCTAGTATACCAACTGCATGTAATTAATACATAAGACGTATTCTCTCTGCCAACAGCAAATTGAGACATGCAGGATGGGTGACAAAACTCATCGCTGAATTTGAGATGCAAAATGTCTTTATTCTTTAGAACACTTATTTTTTACAGGACACTCGAAAAATCACGGAAAAGAGTGAGAGACCAATTCTTTGCCGAGCGCTCCACGGCTCACTTTTTTTCTCGAAAAATCTTATTCTGTGAATACAAATAACTAACTTTATTAATGGTATAATTTGATAACTTTAAGTGCCTTACAAAATACTACAAATGTCAATATACGAATTGCTAACCCATTTTATTTTTAATCAATTGAGTATTTATTAACCTAAGCACAACAGATGACCTCAAAAACCCTTTTAGCTTTAGTATCCACCTACACCCTCACCAGGGAATTGCGACTGCTCGGCAGAAAACCTACCAAAAGGCGTATTTTATAATCTAGCTGAAATAATAATAATCTTTATTCAGTGAAATGAAATACGTTACTCACAAAAAAAATACCACAACAAGCTACCTCACTAGGCGTAGCCACTGAGGTAGTGTTTACATAAATTGTCTTCATCATAGTACAATAAAAATACCACAACAAGCTACCTCACTAGGCGTAGCCACTGAGGTAGTGTTTACATAAATTGTCTTCATCATAGTACAATAAAAATACCACAACAAGCTACCTCACTAGGCGTAGCCACTGAGGTAGTGTTTACATAAATTGTCTTCATCATAGTACAATAAAAATACCACAACAAGCTACCTCACTAGGCGTAGCCACTGAGGTAGTGTTTACATAAATTGTCTTCATCATAGTACAATAAAAATACCACAACAAGCTACCTCACTAGGCGTAGCCACTGAGGTAGTGTTTACATAAATTGTCTTCATCATAGTACAATAAAAATACCACAACAAGCTACCTCACTAGGCGTAGCCACTGAGGTAGTGTTTACATAAATTGTCTTCATCATAGTACAATAAAAATACCACAACAAGCTACCTCACTAGGCGTAGCCACTGAGGTAGTGTTTACATAAATTGTCTTCATCATAGTACAATAAAAATACCACAACAAGCTACCTCACTAGGCGTAGCCACTGAGGTAGTGTTTACATAAATTGTCTTCATCATAGTACAATAAAAATACCACAACAAGCTACCTCACTAGGCGTAGCCACTGAGGTAGTGTTTACATAAATTGTCTTCATCATAGTACAATAAAAATACCACAACAAGCTACCTCACTAGGCGTAGCCACTGAGGTAGTGTTTACATAAATTGTCTTCATCATAGTACAATAAAAATACCACAACAAGCTACCTCACTAGGCGTAGCCACTGAGGTAGTGTTTACATAAATTGTCTTCATCATAGTACAATAAAAATAGAACAATAAAAAATTACAATACACAAAAGAATATCTCCTATCTATCTTATCTATTCCCTCACGCAGTATCCCAAGTGGGTTAGGCAGAGAAAACGGAACGCCTTATAGATCTGTGCTTACATACCTCTTTCGCTTCTACTACAGTCATACAATTTCTCATGAACGCACGTTGATTTCTCTTACACGGCCGTCCTTGAATTTACATGATCAAACCATGTAGTTCTGGGATGCCCGCGCTTCTTCACACACCTCCTTTCAGACACGTATATCCTCTTTTTCATTCTTTCCTCTTCCATTCATTCCACATGACCAAACCATCTCAATTTATTTACACGTATTCTATCCACAACACTCCTCTTGCATCCACTCATTCTTCTAATATTCTCATTTCTCACTCTATCACGCAACGTTTTACCAACCATCCTCCTCAGCGATATCATCTCCACCAAATTCATATACCTACAACACGAATAACATCTCACTGAGATGCATCGTAGTTTTCTGTCTAAGTGTAAGACAGTATAATCAGCTTCCAAAATTTCTTATTGTTTTTGCGATATAATTGTTATTATTATATATTAAATCATAAAATTACAAAAATTATTTCAACACAAACACTGTTTACTTTCACTGTTTTTATTTTCGGCAGAGGCTTTTTAGACTTAGTCTATCTTCAGTGCCTTATACTTAAGAACTGTTACGTTTCTGTAATTAGAATCATTTATATATTTAACGTAGCAGATCCGAACTCTTTACTTTCGCGACTACAAATATTCTATAGTAAAATAGGTATATTTTTCAACTTACATTGTTTTATCAGCTGTTTTATTTTTTATATATTTAAGATAGTGATTTATGTTATGTATACGGTATATATGACGAGTCCAAGTGCCTGCATAATAAGAAAAAATAAACAATACCTTAATATACCTACTGATGGTATCTTAACAGCAGATTAATAAAACATATTTTGTGTTCATCTTTTTGTTCTGGAAATAGCTTTCTCAACCAAAAAATATGTTTGAAATTTCTTCTACTTCTCTGAGTATCATCTCATTTCCAATGAACTATTCCATCTTATTGTTTACGGCCTTGAAAGAACAGCAATGGGTTCTTCTTCTTAACCGCTGTCTGAAATTTTGGAGTCAAGATATTCTTCTCTGATCTAGTATTTTCTTTCTTGATATTTTCCTCAGAATTATTAAAAGCGGCTTGGCATTCTTTTCTTCTCATTATGCGATCAAAGTATTACAGTTTCCTAGTTTTAACACTATCGGGCAACATCATATATTTTTTAATCCAGTGGAGAACAATCTTCAATATTCAAGTATTTTTCCATTTATCCAAAATTCAAATGGCAGCCTCTGATTCCATATAGCTCATACAATGTATTTTTTTATACGTAGTTATTAAAACAATATCAACATAATAATAAAAACAACCGGATACGCATATTGAGATTGAGGAAATTTTTACATTAGTCGGGGTGTCTTGCGTCTTCATAAATACTCCACGCATTGATTCATTGCGGAATTTATGTAATTTCTGCACTATGAACCTATCTTTTATTGACATACATCTCAGGTATTTATGCGAGTTTAAACATTCTTTTTTCTGCCCCCCAATAATGAACTGAGGACTTGGTGTTATACACAGTCATTAATTTGATTTTCTTAACGTTGAAGTTTAGATCACATTTGAAACTAATATTAAAAGCAGACCCAACGACCACCCAAATTGTTCAGAAGTTCGAAGACTTCAGATTAAATGTATCATCATCATCGTCATCGCCCTCAACGCTCCTCTTGGGAGCACAGGGCAGAAACCAGCCTCCTCCATTCAGAGCGTCTCTGTGCCAATTGCGTCACCTCTTTCCACGACATTCCTTGCGCTCTGATATCGTTGTCATAGGAACGGTGTATTGTGAAAGAGGGACGCCCGGGCCTACGGAACCCCTGCGGACGGAAAAACAGTACTCTTTTTGGCCAACTATCATTAGGCATTCTCAAAACATGTCCCAGCCAGGACCATCGTCTCTCCTGTATTACGGAGATTACAGGTCTCTGCTGGGTGCGCCGGCGCACAGCATCATTTGTAACATGTTCATACCATTTGACATCCAAAATCCTTCTAAGACACCTGTTTTCAAAGCTTAGTATCTTCCGCTCCTGAGCCTTGGTTAAGTGCCAAGACTCACAGCCATATAGAAGGATTGGGATGATGCACGCATTGAACAAGCGACATTTTGTCCTGATGCTGAGTCCAGACGCCTTCCAAACTTTGTTCATGTTATTGAAAGCCCCACTAGCTGCCCCTATGCGGATTGGTAATTCCGATCGGAGATCACCCTCTGGCGTTATGGTTGCTCCCAGGTACCTGAATTTGCTACACCTGAGATATTTGGGAATTACCAACCATTAGTGGGGTGTGAGTACTCGTGCATGTACTATTACATATGTACTCCGTTTTACCAGCGTTGATACGAAGGCCAAGGCACAAGGAATTTTCATAAAGAGCATTAGCGTTGCACTGTAATCCGTCCACAGATGTATCAAAAAGGGCTAGATCATCCGCATATTCAAAGATCGTGCAGCACTCCCACAGACGTCTCACTGTTTTCACGCTGTGATAAAGGCACACCGCCAGGGCCCAGAATAGATTTTCTGAGCAGGTAGTCCATAATTATGGCAAAGATAAAAGGTGCCAATACACAGCCCTGCCGGACTCCAGTGGTGATCCTGAAGGTGTCAGTTGGACCACTTGATGTTCTGACAGAACATTCAGAGTCCATATGCAGGGCTTTGATCATGGTTACCACCTTGGGCGGGATACCATACGCGGCCAGTATTTTCCATATGGTTGGTCTGTGGGGGCTGTCAAAAGCTTTTTCGTAGTCAATGAAGCAACATGCAAGCGGTGAGTTGAACTCTTGCGACTGTTGAAGTACGCATCTGGCACAGAAAATTGCATGTATACACTTACAAATTTGTTCACAAATTGTTTACAATAGACCCATTAATTGAAACGTTTGAATTCTTGTCCTGCAGATCTTCATTGAAAATCGTTTCGGAAAACACATTATAAAGCATAGAAGACAGCACGTTTGTATCTTTACTTTATTCCAAGTAATATTTCAGTCTCTGGATTTTTGATATGTTCTACATATTCTCCCTACAGCTGAATGTTTTACAACAGGTACTATGATTTATATATAGCTGTCATTTAAACTTATTATCTGCAGTACGTCGATTATTTGTACATATGATGCACGACTGAAAGCTTATTTTATAGTATGTGAAATATTTAATGTTGAGTAGGTTTGCAATTTATATTAAAGCATCGTTGTACTAATACTTGTGAGTGCAATGCATCTCTTGTGCCTAAACTACATATTACAAGATGCAAGCTGTGTACTCACATAATGTCCTTCACGCTTACTTTAAAAAAAAATTTTTGTATGCCATGGCTCATTTTTTTAACCGCCATCCGTTTTTTGGGGCCTCCGCGGCAAAAATCGATTAAAAATCAATAAAAATACTACTAAATATCATTTTATCGCCAAATAATTTTCAGTATTCCTGGAATGATTTGTCAGTAAACTATTTATGAAAAAAAATTTGGATTTTAGTTCTTAGAATCGATTTTATTTGACTTTTTCAAAAATCATACGGAGAACGTTCTCTAGGGCCGCTAAAATCACCAACACATTTCAGCTGTTTTGAGTAAAGTATTCATTTATATTTTATGAATTCCAGCTGTGATGACTTCTACAAAGTGTTTAAATTATGTTTGTAAGAATTGTTTTTTTTATTGTATATAGTCACATTATTATAGGTAATAATTTTACAGCGAAAAATAGGTTTTGTAGTCATTAGTGATATAATAAATCTTTCACAGAATCTATAGAATCTCAACCTAGTCATTATTAGACCTTTTTTCAGTGTTACTGACAAAAATGTGGAAAAAAAAACATAATTTATTAAATGTGGACATAATATATTAAATGTATTTACCTACATAATACATATTTACATGTGCATATTCATAAATAAATAAAATTATTCAAATAATATTACGTATTTGTCTGCATTGATTTCAATATAATATATCATTATTTATCAAGATTTTATGTTCAATAAGATCTCATTTTGTTGAATTAGAATTTTTCTTCTCACGCTAATTTCACATGGAATAGATAGAGAGGACCGAATGGCAGACATTTACTTTGAAACATAGTTTTTTTATCTGTTTCCTTGCATGAAATGGCTAGAAGAAGCAATACTTGCAATGAAAATGGATTTTCTCATATGAAATCGTGATACAACATTTGTACAAAATTCAGCGCCCTTTTCGCTAAGTAAAAATGATTTGGTAAAAAAATGCTAAATTTTACTAATAAAATTGATATTGCAAATACTATAAGTATCACCCGTTATGATGGAGATTTTTTAAAAATACATAAATAATTATAAATGTGTTATAATTCAGGTGATGAAATACTAAGTGTTTGTATGTAGATACTCAAGAAACGTTTTATTTAGGTGGATCGTACATAAATAGAGAGGTATTGCAGGTATTAGAAAACATATAGGTATATTTATAGGTGCTATCAAAATATATCTCACAAGTAGGGTAATCAGCAGATGAACTGTGTGTAGTAAATATACAAGTCGCCCTCTCCGTGTCAGTACAAAATTACAAACAACTTATGAATCATGTAATATAAAATACTTATATGATAATGTGTATTATTTTACGGTTACTTGCTAATTTAACTGCATGAAATTATTATATAGGTTGTCCTTCCCGTGCCGTAAAAACTACATTATGGGTATCATACCTTATAGTCAAATCAATAGTATAATGAAATACGGGTAACACGTAGTAACTCGCACTTTTTATTTCAATAATAATAAAAAAAACTCAAAGACTACCGTTTAAGTTACTATGTAGAATGTATTTTTAAATACACAAATAATAATCTACGATAATAACAATAGACTATTCTTTTTTTAAACACTGAAGTGTGCATTATTTTTGAATAATAGTTTTACAATGGTTTTTTGAATGCTATTGGATAATCATTTTTTGGGTGATCTCTAAATTGCGTAACCACAAAGAATTATTTTGAAAACCATAATAAATACTTAAGTCATCCTTCACTAGTGCATTTAACAATTGCACTTTATTGTTTCATTTCTTTGTTTCATATTAGTTCTTTATTTTTATTGTCATCATTGTTTTCCGTCTGCATGGTATTTCATTCATTATTATGTTTTTTTAAGATTTTACAGCCCTATTTTTATTACTGAGACTCTGCTAAGTAGGTACTTGAGTAGATACCTTTTTTTATAAAAAATGCCAAAAATAATTAATCAATCTTTTCCACATTATTCTTCTATATCTATTGTCATTTACAAATTTTGTACTGCGTATTATTTAAACTTGAGTCAAATGATATAGGTATACTGTATTGTGTTTTTGTCTATTTAACGCATTGTTTTTTTATTCATCTAAAGATCTTTGTGATGTTTAAAACCAATAACATAGCATTATTCCAAATTTTGAAAGTGTCCTTTCTATTATTGAAACACAATCGTTGAATTATGATGTAATTAAATAGGAAAAATGACGATAAATAAATCACGCGGAATATGAGCATTTGCATAGTATTTGTATGAAGGCCGCGCAGGGTGTAGAGATCGTCTGACTGACTTTATCCTAGGGAACGGATAAGAGTTAAGTAGGTATTATTAGAAGCAAAATAATTTTATTTTTTAAACTGAGTCATCTACCGCAAACGTGGTACTTAAACGGAATACGAAAACAAATTAATTTTTTCCTCTTTCATCAGGAAGCCGCAAATTATTTGGAAGATGAAATTTTCTGATAAATCATTCAGTTTAGGGTTTCTTTTTTGGAATCGAAATATCCTTTAGCTAAGTGATAAATTATGTAAGCCATCGATCAATTATCTACGTTATACTGACTTATTTTTTCTGATATTTGAATACCTCATCAATATTTATTTTTAATACAAGCCTAGGTAACAGGTGTACGCATAAAAAGGTCAAGTTTTTATTGACTGTAAAAATACCCAAAAAAAATGCTTGACCCACGTTCTGCACCGTTTGTAAAAAGTCAATCCATCAGCTTTAACCGATGAATATTTTCATGAGGTTGAGTTGTTTCATGTTTTTTTTACGAAAATTGAAGTTATAATCGTGCTTGTGTAGGAAAAAAGGTTTCTAGACATAATATACCTATATAGCTACTTCTGTAACCGATACTTACGTTGGGATCTCTTCGAAGTGGCCAGCAAAAAATACGGAATATTTTTTTTCACAAAAAATGTATTGAAAATATTCAGAATACAAGTTGTGTATGTGAATGAAATATTTTATAATATAATTCGTATGGAAATAGGGAAATAAATTCTCTATTTTATTTGAATCAATTTGCAGAATTGTGGTATAAATATAATAAAGCAGTAACGTGTGAGTTTACATGGACGTTTATGAATAAGTTATTATGTTTCTTTTCATCTTTTATTTTGATTTTATTATAACATGTATCTCATTTATGAATTTTTGGTTCTTTATATTCACGTTAGGTATACCTATTATATACGTTCTCCTTGTGCTACGTTTTTTTCTTTAAGTAAACATTTTTTTATTCAAATATGTCAAAAAACAAAATATAAATGTAGGCATTCTCACCCTGCCGTTTCTGCAAACATCTTTCTTTCTTTAAATAGTGTTTTAAATGCCGCAAATTTTCACGGTACTATATCAAATTGTAATGGTGACTAATTACAATCATTAATACTAAT
Organism: Athripsodes cinereus; assembly: GCA_947579605.1. Lineage (NCBI taxonomy): Eukaryota > Metazoa > Arthropoda > Insecta > Trichoptera > Leptoceridae > Athripsodes > Athripsodes cinereus. The sequence goes on from OX388310.1 coordinate 12,927,700, forward strand.
TATTAATGAGGCATTTCTCAGTTTAATATGAAGTAATTAATAATTTATAACGCAAATACTTATAAGTAATTATATCTTCATAGAGTAAAACGTCTATATATGTTTATTCGGTGAGTATAATTTTTCTTTTTATAATATTAAGTATATATTCTTGTTAAAGTTAGGTACCTATAACTACATGTCTGGTACAAGCATACGCTGTATTATCTTAGCCATAAAACAATAAACATTTTTCATAGTTCAGCTTTGACTTGTTTCTTACTATCCTGGGCTATTATAATTGTGCTATACTCGTATCTTCTAACTCGTTATCATTTTTCCAGTTTATTACTCTCATAAAAAATATAGTCGGTCGTTAAAGAGGAAGCATTTCTGATAATTACAGCATGGAGTCCAGTTGAGGTGTTACTTGTGTACATACCTACAGGTAAAAATAATTAACAATTCTTCCCAGGTACACCGACAACATCATATATTTTTTTGTTGTTTTGCAATTAAAATAAACCCCTATAAAACACGATCTCTGTTACACTGCGGAGTTATAAATGGGGTGTTCTTTATATTCGTTTCAAGCGGAATGACCACATTTGTAAACAAAATGAAATAAATAGATATGAGCATTATTTGTTAAAATATATATGGGACCGTGATTTAGTAAGCATTAACTTCATCATTTGCATCGTTTTTTGCGTAGTACCTACCTACATTATGTCACCACTCCTACGTACCTACACCTTAACTGTATCAGCCACATACCTATAATATGCGTGAAATTATGCGACAATGAAAATAATAATATGCTCTAACATTCTTTTATCGGAAACTTGTGATCTTATCAATCATCAATTTATATTCCGTCATTAAACCTAATTAAGCGTGTATATGGGAAGTCATTATAGTATCAAACACCGATTGTGATAGATAATGTATGGGTAAGTAATTTGTGGATTAGATATAATATGATAACAACTTACACTTTGTTCCTTGAGTCCCTTTTATCTGGGGTATAACATAAAGTTTAAGCTGAAGTTCTAGGTATGTTACCCTTACGTTACATAAGACGCAACATGACTTACCACAAGTGATGTATATTATCACACGATTCATAAGTAAATTCAAGGACACGTGGAGAATAGAATGTTAATTACTGCGAACGTTGAATGCCTCCTGCATGTGTAGTATTATAATACATATAATATCGTATTAGTTACCACGATTTCAATGGTAACTAACAAGACAGTATTGTCTCGCGACGGTTTGTACTGTTAGTAGTAATGCCTTAGGATTCAATTTTAATCAAATTTCTGTCACCTGAATGTTAAATATAATGAAAGCACAGTAACCATAGTTTAGAAAATTATTTCACTTGTGAGTGATATTCAAAGTTTTTGCGACATATTGGCATTAGTATAATATTATGTTCTTTGCTTGGTAATTCACAATACTCGTATATATGATGTTTTTAACTGAAACAATAATAAGATGTAGGTACTTTAAACAGTTTACTCTTACTACCATTCACACAGAGATAATGGGTGTGCATTGTTCTAAAAGAGTGTTGAATCAATGAAAAATATTTTCAAAGTTAATTTTTTATTTAACTATAAGTTATTTTCATAAATTGGTCATTAGGAATGAGGGAAAGAAGCAATCTCAAAACTCTTGTAGGCTTTCACTAACGTATGTATGTACATATGTCTATAAGTGCGTATGAAAGAAAAAAATACTGGACTATTTAGTTATGAATAAGGTTCTAAAGAAGGTACAGAGACATTGTTAAAATTTAAATGGGACAATATTTAAACGAATATTGTCGTATTTTGCGAAACGTTTCCGCTAAATTTCCATGTAACTCACACTGCGATCATGATTATTTCGTGTTTATCTTTTAGATTCGGCCTTTGTTTAGAATTTACACCGAATGTTTATTTACTTATGTTTTAGTTGTTGTTGTTTGTATGTGTTAAGATGTAAGATGGTAACCCTAATTTATTCAAAGGTTACTAGATAATTTACTTACTTTATTATCTTGTTTTCATTTTGCATAGGAAGAAAGTATCAAAATATTTTCTGGTATAGAGTAAAATATAACAAGTAGGTAGTACAATTGAACAACTTCGTGTTTTCATTTAGATAGTCTTTATTATCTTTAAAGCTGAAAATATCTTTTTTACTCTCTCACTAGCACCTAGGTGAGACAGAGAGAATAAATGCTATAAGTTTTTCAATAAGACAGCTGTTGCCCAATGCTTCCATCATAATTATCTTTAACATGAAAATACTATTCAGTTGTACCGGATTTACCTGCATTTGTCGTCATTGATAGACATAAATCTATCGATAATTAAAGATATTTTTTCTCGAGCATATTACTCGTATAAAGTAGTTTTAATTTTTACTTTAAATTGGTTAATTTTTATTACCATTTTTGATAGAAATTAAAAAAAGTTATTCATTAAATTCTAATGTAACTCGTACTTTCTTCTTACTATTAATATGGCGGAGTGATGGAGTTATAAATATCAGTGAGCTTCAATTCACCGTAGAATATATTTTATTACAAATATCTGAATATCTAAAATCCCATCGTTTAACTTGTATATTACTTATTTAAATAATATTCACATATTTAAAATCAAGTGTTGAAAATTAATATTAAAGTACTCTTGTATTGCGGAAACCATCATGTGTTTCTTACTAACTTGGCAACTCTCTGTGTCTCAGTGTTTCGCTTACACCTCACAGTGTTCCTTCAACTGCTAATTAAGTGTAATGTAGAGTGAACACTTCTGATGAAAGAATAAAATATCATCCTTATAATAATTATTATTTCGTGTGGAATTTGTGCACGTTTAAAATAAATGAAAAACAAATTACAACTCCCATCAAGTCACGAGACTGGCAAATTCATTAGGTTCTTCCTTCACATTACACACATATTCTTCTTTCCTTACAGTATATTTAAATCCAGTTTTCATTCTAGAATTCTGTATGCTTTTTTTATAAATCTATGATTTTCACTATGTTATTAAAAACAGACAGAGAAAATTGGTAAATTTGTAATGATTTATGTATTCTCAATATAATTTATCTCATTATTATTTTAATAGAACGATGAAAATTGTAAATTTATGTAAACTGTAAAAATACATCGATAAGAAAAATTGTTTCATGCATAGGGATATTAATGAATATTTCCCATTCCGTGTGGTAACCAGTAGATTGACTGTGTAATAAACACAGGTCATCAGTTTTACTCTATTTCAAAAAAAAAAAACAAGAACTTCTTTCATAGCTACCTGGTAAAAAAACGTGTATAACTAATAATTCTAAAGATTGTACGTTCACAGAGTAAAAATTCATACTGATGATATTATTTCTTAATTACAAAACACGGTTAATTTTTCACTTTAATTTATTTGAAACCTCGGTCCTTGAGTACTTTCGTTAATAATTATATCGATTCACATTTTCCATAGAGTTCTCTATCGTAAAAAAATTTAAAACATCGCGTGTACCTATTACTACTTTAGATCGTCATTTTAAAAGTTACATTATTTTAAACTCTTTACACATATAATATATAAAATGAATTACGCATAATGATAATTACTTACATATTTATTCATTCTTTACTTAACATCGATTACAAACAATTACATAAAAGTTAAACATTCAAATTAGATATAATCAATGTACAGAGGGCGAGTTTATTGCAAAGGCGCGATATCTTCCAACTAAACCAAGGTGTAATTTAAAAACCAAATTACAGTAGTAAAAAAAGCAAATCAACTGAAGAAAAAAGAACAATAATTATAATCTCATAATAAATAAATTATAATAAAAAACCATGATGACACAAATGTTTTAATTATTATAATTTTTGTTTTTTTTTCCTTTTAAACAGTTTAATTCACTGCGTACGTCGTGTTTTTTTACATATATTATGTCACAAAATCTGGTCGAATACGAGAATTAATGTAGTAGCAATACATTTACCTCATGAAGTCCCTGGTAAAAGATAAGTATCCCACTCTTTTATGTAAATTTACGAGTGTCGTGCGAAGACAGTTATTCGTTAATCTTAAGGTTTAAGACAATTAATATCTACAATTTAGCGATGAGGAATGTCACCCGTGCAGAAAATTTTACTTTTTAATTATCACGAATAGAATAATTGACTTGTTTATTATTTGCTATTAGTTCGCTGACTACTCCACTCATAGAATATGCTGTGATGTCACAGAAAAAGGAGGTAACTGTTTTGACATAAGTAATGTTTATGTAAATTGAAATCCTCTAGAGGTGACCTGTTTATTTCGTTATTACGAATAACATATTATATGTTTAATATATTTTATGTAGATCTACCTTTGATAACATAGACCTTCACGTAAAACATTAAACTTAAAGCTACACAAGGGTTCTTAGGTACATTGTTATTATATTAATAATATCACTTACCAACTTAAATAAACGTATGCTAAATGATACAAATTTATCCTTATACCTACCTATCCTTTTACTCGTATATATCCTTAGTCATGTAATAATTTTAAAAGAAAGAATTCATCATATTTGGGATTGTCGCTGAGCCTGCTAAAATATGGTCATCTAAGAGTTTTATGATCCCATATATCAGCCCAGCAGTTACTCCAACAAAAGATCCTTTTGGTGACATGATAAGTACATAGAACATCCCCACGGAGCTATTTTGTGATTTATCATTTATGCTCTGAAGAATTCTATTTTTCTCTTAGAATGGCGTTGGTATTTAAGAGGAGTAATTTTATAGCATACATATTGAAAAAACAATAATATTTCAAACTACCCATCAAGAACATATTCAAAAGATAAAAAAATAAAACATTCTAATCGTTATCACACTTCATTATCGAACATCGATGGTTCTGGCTAGTTTCATTCCAAATATATTTTAAGAGTTAATATGATTTTCTATTGCGGAAATCTTCCAGTTAATTCACAGACTGTATATTCTGAAGTCAAGAATTTTTTCAATGATAAGACACAGCCACGATGTGCTATCCAAGATCAAAACGGCAAACTTCTGTTTGAGGATGAATTGATCGTCAAAAGGTGGAAAGAATACCTAGAACAACTTTACAAAGGAAAGAACATACTTGAGGAAAGTAAAGCACTGGAAACAGAATATGACAAAGAAAATAATGGAGATGATATCTTAAGAAGTGAATATGATAATGCCTTATCAAAATTGAAAGACGGCAAAGCACCAGGTATTGACCTAATTCCATCAGAGCTGCTTAAATGCGCAGGAAGCGGCATGCTTGACACTTTGTATAAGCTTGTCTGCAAAATATATAACACAGGAGAGATACCTGAGGACTTCGCCAAATGTCTGATACGAGCGCTACCTAAGAAAACAGGCACGACAAAGTGCGAACAACACAGAACATTAAGCATGATATCACACGCTTCTAAGATACTCACCAACATTATAATGAAAAGGGCGGAAAATAAAATAAACGAAACACTTTCAGAAGATCAATTTGGATTCCGCAAAGAGACAGGTACAAGAGATGCAATTCTGAGTCTAAGACTTGTTCTTGAAAAGAGAATAACAGTGAATAGAAACACGTATGTAGCATTCATCGACCTAGAAAAAGCATTCGATAAAGTAGAATGGGAACAACTTTTTAAGACTCTAAACCAGATAGGAATGAGCTATAAGGACAGAAGAGCAATCTGGAGCCTATACAAGAATGAAATGGCTGTAATTAAAAGCGGAGAGAGCTGCGCAGAAGCGAGAGTAGAACAAGGTGTAAGACAGGGATGCTCAATGTCGCCAGCACTCTTTAACTGCTATATACAGCAAGCTATTGATGAACTCAGAGAAGAAATGAAGAATTGGACAGGAGTAAAAATAAATGGGAAAAAGGTTGACATGATTAGATATGCTGACGACATAGCACTGCTCGCAGACTCCGAGATGGAGCTGAACGAAGCCTTAGGAAAAATGGAAAGTATACTGTTGTCAAAGTACAACATGAAAATAAATAAAGATAAAACAAAATGTATGGTCGTTGGAAGGGAGGAAGCGACTGCGAACATTGCCATAAATGGAGTGAGCATCAAACAAGTAAGAGAATTCGTGTACTTGGGCAGCAGAATAAACCAGGACGGACGCTCCAAATCAGAAATTGTGAGCAGAATAAACCAGGCACGAATTGCCTTTAACAAAAAATCCAAAATATTAGAATCCCCTAATATTGATCTAAGCGTGAGGAAGAATCTCACTAAAGCCTTTGTGTGGAGCATTCTGCTATATGGATGCGAGACGTGGACCATCAGTAAGAGGGAAAGCGGACGGTTAGCGGCATTTGAAATGTGGTGTTATAGACGCATGCTGAAGATTCATTGGTCGGAACACGTCGAAAACGAAGAAGTGTTAACCAGGGTTGGCGAAAAAAGGCAACTCCTCAAAAGAATCTGCCAACAACGAGCTAATTGGATTGGCCACAACATCAGGCACCCAGGACTGCTCATCGCAATCGCAGAGGGCAGGACCGAAGGCACAAATGGCAGAGGTCGACCGAGAGACGCCTATATGGACCAACTGAAGAGGGACATGAGCTGTGGCTCATATATGGAGTTGAAGAGACTGGCTGAGAATAGGGAGGAGTGGAGAAATAAGTCAAAACTCGTTGCAGACCAATCCAATGGATTGTAACTCATTATATATATAATTCACAGTATGTATTATATATTTATATATACTTACTATATTCTTAAAGTTATAACGATATCATAGCATAAAAAATATGTATATTTGGGTGTAACAAAGATAATATTGAACTTATTTTGATTCTTACTACACATTGCAATATATTATTTAGTCAAAATAGTATGAGAACAGAAAAAGGCAATAAGCCTTGTTTTTATTTCTTTTGAATTGCGTTTGTACGAAACATCATATGTTGAATGTTATGTTTGTATAATAAGTAGGTTCAATAAACATTGTAAAATGTATATATTATAATATATATGTATGTAAGATGTAAGAAGTAAATATATATCTTGTAGATACGCCTTCCATATTGTAGTTCTATACAGAACAAACGTTTATTTCATTTCGTTATATTTGTCTCATGAATTGTAATCGTCTTTTTGTACGGTATAAGTACGGTGCGTACGTTTTGTACGGTATAAGTCTAAATAAATAAACAAATATTGTACAGGAATCGAGGAAAGCGTATTTTCATTTTCTAATCTTGTATGTAGATTTTTATTATTTTTTTGCTTTATTTTATTTCAATACTAAATGGTAGATCTTATTCATAAAAATAATAATTGCTAATATTCAAAAAAAGCATTGATTACAAATTCTATTAATGTATAAAAACCACGATTGTAAATTGAAAGCAATGTCATAAAATAAAGTATATGGATTAAGTTTTCATTTAAACAAATTGTAAGCTGTTGTCCCGTACATTCTCATCCAAGCAGAAAAAAGCATTATTACTTTCGTTTGTGTCTCTATAATTAACACAGTAATATTTTTATAGTCATGTTTTCCAAGGACCATATATAAAAAAAAAGTATAATAAAATTAAGTAGTAGATTTTGATGTAAAAGAAAAACAAAGCTATTATCTTTGTGATGCTGAACTTTAGCAAAAGTTTTCAATGTTTACATACATAGAGATTTTCAAAATACTTCTTTTTAACACCGCTTAATTCAAATTTCTAAGTGAAATACATAACGTTTGATTTATTCAAAATGAAAGCTAACGTGCAAAACGATGTCAATAAAATAAAACTTTTAAACCAGTTGAAAGAATAAACTTTTGTTGCTTGAATATTGAGCATGATAAGATTAAATAAAACTATTTTTTTTATCTAGTTCTTTTATTTGAGAGAAGAAAGTATTCAAATTATTTCACAAGACAATAACACATAACACCCAGTATGCATATACATAATAACACATAACACTCAGTATGCATATAATTGATAATTTATAACTCTGTACCTGTCTGTGACATTATAGTCTATCCTCACTTATAGAGTAACCAGTAAACTTATTGCATGTAACAATAAACAAAAGTTGACATATTTTAATGACAAATCAGAAAAGTAGGATTTGAATTGTTTTTCTTTCATTAAAATCGATGAAAAATAACTACAAATAATATTATTTTATAAAACCAGAAAGCAAGTAATGCATTGTTTCGTTTTTTCACGTTATAAGCCATGCAGAGGATTTAGGGATATGTACTACAATATTGTCAAAGCTTAATGTTCGTTACTTCCCCATCACGTCCTCGTGTTTGTGAGGGAGACCGGAGGGGGAAATACAGTAAAATGTACAACGTTTGTACATTTGTATAGAGATAGGAACTATAGCAGAGATTAAACTTATCTACGGATGTCACTTCCTCATACAATGTTTTTGTTATACAGGATAGTCAACAATTAATACCGTCACTTATCTTTCAAAAATTTCACTCAACTTTCTGTTTCTTTTATCAAATCAGTTTTAATATTAGTATTTCGATCATTGTTTCTACTATAATTTTTTATTGTTGTAATATAGAAAAATTTAGAGGTTTTATCAGTCTTTTAACATTTTTATTTATTTTTATCACAAGTATTATAAAGGTTATTTCTCTAAAATGATGAATTCTAGAAAATCAATACTTTGGCATCTTATTTCTAGATCCTATTGTATTGTATTTAATTTTCTATAATATGGTGATCTTTCGTTTTATAATAATAGTTCATATCTAAAAAAATAGGTTATGTCAGGAACCAAGCCGGAACCATGCTGTCCTCTCTGCACCAACAATTAATTTAGTCATTCATGAAGGGTGGCATACATCCTAGACCAATTTAAAATGTAAAATATCTTATTTTTTCAAAAACTGCCTTTTACAAGAAACTCTAAAAATGTGAGTAGGAGACCATTTTTTCGCTGGGTTGTACTCAGAAATAATTCTGTTTTCTTGAAAATGTGAAAAAATTTGAATAAAAAAGAAGTGGCAGTTATTAAATAAAAAAAAAACGTTGCCCTGTATATCGTGCAACATGATTTATAAAGGTTTATCTCGACATGTGAATATAAAAATAAAAGCCTGCCTGATTCAGTGACTCTTTAAAATTTATAAATCAAATCAGATTAATTAGGTACATACTTTTTATAAGCGATACATCATGACAAATTAAAAAAAAATCCCTTAAGTTCAATTTATTTAATATACACCTACACACAAAGGACGAATTCCGTAAAATTTAAAATCTCTGCTATTCTAACATCATACAAAGAGTTTATTTATTATTTTACATGTAAGTCCAGGATTGGTAGAGACTAAGTCAGCCCCTTAATATTCAAACTGATTAAATATCTTAATTTAGTAGATAAATGTGTTTTTCTTTCAAAAATAGACTAAGACATGCCAAGAAAGAGGTTTCCGGAAAAAAGAAAGATGTTTATTTCTAACAGCGAAGAGAAGCTTTAAATGAAAAATAAAGTCTAATTTCTACTATTTTGACTTTCTAGAATTGTTTGTTTATACTATTTCTTAGAAGTGTTATCTTTGTTATTTACGTCAAAAGTATTATTAAAATGGTAAAAATAAATATTCATCTTACTTCCTCTATAAATAAAATTGATGATAAGTGCCTCTCCTCCATTTAGTTAAATACTTTCGCTTAATACGAGTATATCCACTGCCACTAATATACCATCATGGCATATCCCAAAAGTGGAGTAGCCAGCAGACCAGCCACAAGTAATAATCTTCTACCGCAGTTGTGCACGTCTGACAGACACCTCGTTAAGAAATTATCAGATATCTTTCTTCCATCAATCCATCCCCATCCCTCACTCAAAATACCTTTCTGTATCCTAGTGACCAATCGATCAGTCGTCAATGCGTTGTCGTTGTGTGTGTTATGTTCCTGTGCTGTGATAGTTACGTCTCACAGACGTCAGTCAGTAATAGTGTGATTTTATGCATACGTCTAATAGTCGTCACCACGCATTTAATGTTTTTATGTCTTTGAGTCTCATAGACGAAATATTTCGACTATTTCGAATGAAATTTATTTAAACATTTGTTTCATAATTACCTGCATAAATTTTAACGTGCTACCTCTCCAATAGATTATTTCACTGGTCAATGAAGAGGGCGTCACTATTTATATATATATGGTCACTCTACTTTACCATATAAATATATAAATAAATAAATAAATATCAATATTTATTTATTTATTTTATTTTTCACTGTACACACATTTTCGTCCCGGTTTTAAAGAAAGTGACTATAACAACATTAGATAAACTTGTCCTAGCTGTCTGAAACTTACTTGCACATTTTGTTACAAGCCTATGATGCAAGCAAATTTGTGAAGAGTGTAGTACCTACTAACACTCTTATGTAAAGAGTACTTGCAGAATCTTAGTGTGTTTATATTAATTATTTTTATAGGTATGTCTTAATATTATTAACTAGTCTATTTACAATAAGGATTTTGTATTTTTTTATATATTCATGTTTCATGTTTAGCTAAAAACCGAAAAATATGAGTACTTGTATTTTTCATCGTATTTTTTGAGCTCATAATAAATATCAATTTTTAAATGTATGTGCTTTGTTTCAATTTAACAATTTCCTATTATGTGCTTACAAATAACTTATATTTAGTAATATTGGCTAAGAAAAATAATAATTTATTATTTGGTGTATTCTATATAGATTTCGAATTGTACGTCTGTCAGACGGCACCACTGTGCTAAAATTATAAAAATTCACCACTGTAGCTAAGGGTTAAACATTCATAATTTCCTCACCGTGCCAACACTAAATAGACAATTCGACTTGATCTTCAGAAATGATGACATAAATTATCTCAGCACTGAATGATGTAAAATAAATGTCAATTTTCGGTTAACTACCTTATACAAAGACGAAGATTAGTATGGGAGACCTATTCTTTAATGGTTTCTCAATGGAACACACAAAATAATTTTCTTCAATATTCCGTAAAATGCTCGACATTGAATAGGTTTCCCATTGTGGAAACAGGTAATTATAATACATCTTTAATTCAGTAACGAATAACGCTACTCAACCTAAATTAATTCTTTTTTATTGGCAAGGAGAAAACGACTTGCATGCTTATGATATCCAGTTGTTTTCATTCATAGTGTATGTTTACACTATTTTCATCCTAAATGACATATCAGTATCATATATGTAGATAATGTTCTTTTGTTTATACACAATACAATATATTTATTTATATTTTAACAATATATTTATATTATTGAATGTGACATCCCACCACTAACAGTTTATTGAAAAATAAACATATTATTTAAATATTTCATTTTCATACCATTAAACAAGGAATATTATTGACCACATTACAAAACAATGATATGATAAACCGAATAGCTGGCGTACATTTATTTCCATTTAATCTATAATTAAGTATTCAACAACATAGTAGCATATTATCATGATAAAACATAAATTCTTTTGTCTATGATATAATTGGGTTGGTTACCAAAGGAAACAAATAAATCTATCTCTCTATCTATTCCCTCACGCCGTATCCCAAGTGGGGTAGACAGAAAGAACGGAACGCCGTATAGATCTATCCTTACATACTTCTTTCGCTTCTGCTACAGTCATATAATTTCACGTCGATTTCTCCTACTCAAAATACGGTCATCCTTGAGAATTTGATCTTCATGATCAAGCCATGTAGTTCTCGGACGCCCGCGCTCCCTCACGGCCCTCCATACAGACACGTATATCGTCTTGGTCATTCTTTCCTCTTCCATTCGTTCCACATGAACAAACCATCTCAATTTATTTACGCGCATTCTATCCACAACACTCCTCTTGCATCCACTCATTCTTCTAATATCCTCATATCTCACTCTATCACGCAACGTTTTACCAACCATCCTCCTCAGTGATCTCATTTCCACTGCAAAAGGGATGGTAAGTAAATTAACTGTGTGTTTTAAAAAATAGATATTTTTCATTTTCCATAAAAATATCCCTTGGAGTAAAGAAAAGGTTTCCCTCTCTATTCTATATCTTATCCAGTTTCTTCTAAATGGCATATATATTCAACATTTTAAGTTCATCAATGAGGTAAACCACTCATTTTGAATATGTCAACGTTTATTAACTCGGATAGGACGACTTTCATGTATATTACAAGCAATTAATCAGTTAAATTTATTTATTTATTTAATTTTATAAAGTTATAATTATACCTTAAAAATAACTTATAACAAACATAAATTTTAGTTTAACTTACTTACTAAACTTACAACAATACACTCGTTCAGTCGTCTTCCATTCCCAACATTCATACATTACATTCATACACGGTGTCACGATACCCAATCATCAAAATTATTTTTTTCTAACAAAAAAATACTCCACTTTTGGGAGGCACCGTGATAGGGAAGATGAATTAATGGGCCATAATAATAACACATTGATTAAAATAACAAAAAAATAATAAAAAATTAAAAAGAATCAAATTTAAACACATTCCATTAATTCTTAACAATGGAAAAATATCAAAATCAATGTACCTAATGAAATTTGAAATTGGAATTTGAAATGACTGGTACACGAATACGATTTTTTTTTTAAGAAACCGATGTTCTTTATTTCTTTCGACCATTATTTTACCATATATGCCACAGTTAGAATAACCATTAGCCTACTTCATTTAACAAACATCCAAGTTGTCCATTGCATGTCAATAGAAATAATAAAATTAAACATTCAGGAGGGATAGCATACTTCATCGCTGAATTATATAAAATAAAATAAACTTTTTATCTTTTTTTTTTATTTTTACTACCGTTTTTTTATTTTTTATACGTAGGTCTATTTATTTATTTTATTCTTCACTGTACATTGTTTACAATAATACAAATTAACATAGAAAATATCATTTATACAATTCAATGTACAGAGGGCGAGTTTATCGCTAAAATGCGATGTCTTCCAACTAACCCGGTCTATGTATATTTTTTACCTACTAAGGTATACAAAAAATAATTATATTATGTTTGGGTTTACAGATATGAAATATTCATCTCACAGTAGGTGATCAGAAACTTAATGTACCGCTTAAGGCGGTGCATTAAGTTTATATTATGTAAGTTTATGTTTATATTATATAATGTAAGTTTATATTATGCTTTTATTATGTATGAGATAATAACACATTTATAATTTTCCGAGAAAAGCTACTTTGGAAGAAAGGTTCTGATTAAAAAACATTTCTGTACCTGAGAGCCATTTAGTCTTAAGTACTAAAATGTCATTTTCAAATTCAATTTTTTAATCGAAAAAATCTCTACATTTTACTTTTAATAAGCTTTATATAGTATATACAGCTCATTAAATAGACCCTAAAGTATAGACCCTAAGCATTTCTGTACTTATGACTCACAACTATTGTGTTATTTTCGCTTTTTTCGTAACTGTGGCATTTTTGTCAAAAATGCACTTAAGTCCTAATGGCTCTCAGGTACAAATTTGTTTTTAAGATTATGTGAGATATTAAAAACAAATATTTTTCATTTTTTTCTCATAAACTTAAATAACTATCTCTACTAGAATAAGCTCTTACACGTGTTCATTTACAAAAGGTTGTGTCATGAATATATAAAGTTCGGTATTAGTTCAAGTATTGTATTTCTCTTGGTTAAAAATGATTGCGTGATAAGGGATTATAAGTAGCCCAATTCTTCAAATACCATTCGTCACGACTCTGTAATATTTTCAATTAGTTATTGTTCGTGATAAAATAAAACATATTTTAAGGGAAAGCTTTTGATGTTGCCAAACTGGTGACTTGTAACTGATCGCCAGTGAAACTTTAAGAAATTTTGCCATTCTTTTCATCACATCGCTCTTTAATTAACAAGCAGCATTGTTTTAACCTTACTGAACTAGGAAATCCCATTTCAAAGGGGAAAAATGACCTATTCTGAATTTTGGAAAATAACATCCAATGGGAAGGGACGTACTGCACAACTTTAAGATATGACAAACATATCACTGATTTCCGGTAGTGGTTTTACTGTTTTCATTTGTCTGGTAAATATTGTCAACCGTCAGTACTTGGTGGATCTTGGTTTGAATTTATTAGATTTTATTTATCTATCGCAAAAGCCTTTTTACATGTTGTTTATAAATAATTTAATACAATAAAATTAAAATAAAACACATACGTATGCAATTGTCAAAGATATAAAAACTTATTAAAAATAAAGTAATGTTTTAATAGAGTTTGAGCCAAATTTAACACTTTTAGTAGCAATTGAGAGACATTCAAAGTCTATTCAAATTAGTTTTTCAATATTGTGAGGTTCTATGTTTTAAGGTCAAACTGTCTTTTTTGGTCTTTACTGCAAAAGAGTAATCGCATGAAATAGATATTGGTAGGGCAAAAATATTCTACATAATATAAACAAAATCTAATTTAAAATTCACGGACAAAAACACCGCAGTCTTTATAGTAAAATTGCCAGCCTTATTTTATACCTTTACAATTTATATGAAGAAATAAAATGCTAAAAAGATTTCAAATATTTCATTATGTACGTTTTTCTCTTAATTATTCCATCTATTTTTTAATATTATATATAAGTAAAATTCATTCCAAAATTATTTTTCGAGTAAATTTTCCCCAGCTTTATAATTAATATAGCCAAAACCTTATGATATTAATATCTCAGGCTACATTTTTTACATACAAAATTGATGCAGTACAGAATTTATACAAATCATTGTGAAACGCAAAAAGTTTTTGTGGACGTGATAATTGTTAGATTTTTTTTTGTGTGTAATAAATTGAACATTTACATCTCTGAATAAAATTATTCGCAATTTTTTTTATATATTGAGATTATATTTTTTAATATACTAAAATATCATAAGCTTATCAATCTTACAATTCAGTGTACAGTGAGTTAATTTATACCTTTTGTTTTGTACATATTTTTGCACATAAACTTAACCAGATGTTTTTTATTTGTATTTTAAATATTTATTACTATTTGAATGAGAGGTATGGAGGAGTTATTCCAGACAGCGCAGGACCGAGACGCCTATGCCAGAGTGATCCCCAACATCGGGGGGACCTGACCTACAGTAGATGAAGAATTACCGTTTACTTGAACTAAGTAGGTATTCTAATTAAGAAATAATACTTAAATTATATACTGGTTACATCAAAATTCATAATACTTTTATTTTTAGTTACAAATTTTTGCGACAGCAATATGGTATGCTTCAAACAGCAAGTTTTATGATAAAAAGTCCATTTGTCTATCAACGTTCAAAATTAACTATAAAAAATAAAGAATATGATTTGTTATAAGTGGGAGCGAGTAAACTCTTTATTAAGTTTAAAATACATTTTTTTCATTCTAAACCATGGATGGCCAACCTTTTCAGCAGCCGGGCCAAATTTCAGAAAGAGATTGCCTGCCGGGGCGCACAACAATATACTCCATTTTTTTTTTTTTTATTTTTTTTTTTATTTTTTATCAAAAATATTACAAGTAAATATTACAAGTCCTGTTAAGTCTTTTATAAGACTTGTCAACAGGTTCTTTTTTATATATCATATACAAATATAATTCAATGTTTTGATATTTTACAAAGGTTACAAAATCATTTTTACATATAAATTATTATTCTAATATATTATCTTCATTCCTTACTTTAAAATATATACATAATATTCCTGACTATAATATGATACTCATAATTATAACTAGAATACTACAATACTAATATGCTAACATGTCTGAGTCTTTACTAGGTAGGTACTATAGGTGCTATTAAACATGCTTATTTATCAACTTATACTTAATAAAAATACAGTGTAGTGTTTAAAAATCAACAATTTAACTTAGAAAACGAAATAAACTGTGGTCTTAATTGCAATTATTCTTGTATTAAAACTTTTATAACTCTTGTTCCTTACAAATCAATCAACTCCCTATAATTTATTTTATTTTGTATGACAATATTAAATTTTATAAAGCATTTATACATTTATTTATATGCAATATTTGATAATTTTACTTCACCTTAAAATTTCTACCCCCTCCCCCCCCCCCCGTTGAGAAAATTTCAAAATGGTATAGGAATTTCAAATGTTAAATCTAAAAATACCTCTTTCAAAAAATGTAGCGGGTACTTGTACTGACTATTATTAAAAAGTGTGTATTTACTTAAAAAATTACTTGTGAACATATTTAAGGTACAAACATAATTAATATTTATTAAGGTACAAACGCTTTTATGAAGATATAAAACAAATCTACAAAAAAAGCAAGTGATATTTTCTCAGATTGTAGGTAAATGTTGTGACATACACATTATATTATAAAAGTACCTACACTAAACATGTTATATCTCTATGATAAATGGACATAAGTTATTATTACGAATAAATCACACCTTTGTAATAAAGTTTATAACACCTAGACAATAAAGGAATACTTTTATATAATAATACTATTTTAACTAAATTTTGCCTTTTTTTACTTCACCTTTGTGTTTGAATTTAGGTGAAACTTAAGTAGCTACGTTGCTACTAATAAGAATTAAGTCCACAAAGTACAACGAGAGCATTCATGTGTATTTAATCATTCTAATGTAACTGACTACCAACGATAGTTTTATTTATTTATTAACTCTTTGAAGGAACAAACAGTCAACACAGTAAATATTTCAAGAATTATTGTTAAATACAATATAGACCACAAAAGTCCACCCATATTAGTACAGCATATAAATACGAAGCAACTAAAAATAAGGATATACATGGGTTCGTCGATAGCCTGGAAGTAGAGTCTTGGCCTCATAAACAATAGATCCGCGGTTCGATCCCAGGTGCCGGCAAACTCCCCTTTCACGACACAAGCTTTTAGCTTACTTTGAAAGGTGCATAAGGTTTTATTTGGGTTTATAACAAAACCTAGATATATCTTTAAAAAAATACAATAACAGCAGGTTTTATTAAATGTTCAGGTTGTAAGTAAGTAAACAATTCTATATATTTAAAAGTAGCCTTGTCTGAAATAAAACAAATCAAAAGAAGTTAATTTGTTTTCTAGTTTGCGTTCTATCATCATCTTTTTTCTTTAAATTTTCACGAGGATTCGCCAAGTTAAGTATATACTTTTGAAGACAAAAAGTTCTGTAGTTTTTGCAAGCCAAGGGGTAATAAATTAATTTACCTGTGTACGGGGATTGCATTTGAAAGTTGAGTAATTTGCTACTTCAACTTGATACTAAAATATTTACGTCAACTTAGGTCCCGTTATTTTCTTAAAGTTATGCGAAATACGTTAAATCACAATAGTAGTTGAAAATGAATTAAAGAATGCATTTTCTTAATCAAGCTTTTGTTTTCACCATATATGAATTTTATGTAAAGACATATATTATGTCAACTATTTAATTTTTTTTAAGTCCGCAATATAAATCACTGTGTGTTAAGTAAAATACGGTGATTAAGTTTTTTAAATCAAATAATTATAAATACAAATTCGAAAATTTTAATTGATTTACACTAATCAAATGTTTTTTTTGTAAGAACTCATAAATACGTATGCGCGCAGCAAATGATCATATCGTCATTACGGTCAAAATATTCTTTTTTGAAAACGTGTGAAAAAATCACATTTATCTCTATACAATAATACACTGACGGACGTCGATGTATTTGGATTACCTCTGAATGCTTACAAGAGACAGGTATTCAAAAAATTTACTTCCACACTTCCAAATGAATCAGCAGGTACGCAGTAATTCCCCCCCCCCCCCCCCTTTTTTTTCCTTTCCCCTTGATTTTTTGTTTTTTTTTTCCATTTTTGTTATTATTATTGATTTGTTTTTGTGCTAGTGTGATGATTGAGTGAGCGAGCGAGGCTGTGTATAATGTAGGCATGTTGAGATGACCGGAATGTTAGGTACCTATCTTTTAAAAATTAATTGTGGCGCATGGTATTGGATGATAGCTGATCTCTGAAAGATTAATTTATTTTTATAAACTTTAATTATGTAGTTATTGTTTGTTTTGTGCTTCTATGTTTATAAAATAAAAATTTATTCAAAATACGCATACCTCGCACAATGTAAATGTGTATCATTAAAATTAAAATAAAATTAAGTTTGCAAGTGGCTGAACTGAATATACCAAGTCACTAAAAGTAAATTTCATTTTGTTTTATGTCGATTCATATCAACATTGCAAAGAAAATAAATTGAGAAGCCCCCCTAGACAAACGTGCACTTGGCGATCGACTACAAACGAATTTTCGACTATAACTGCAACAATAACGCATATTTATACGGTACATGTAGGATGATTGTCGAAAAGTTCGACAGTAGTCGATTGCTAAGTACGGTTTGTCTACGGCCCAAGGACATATTACATATATTCACACATATGTAATATGTCCGCCGCGTCTGGTACTAAAACTAAAATTAAAAAAATACTTCAGTAACTACCGCTAAAATATTACATCTTCTTGAATATTCGATGATATGTTATGACAAAATTAATATAGCTACAGATAGGAAAATATCAGACATGACTCAACAAATATTTTATGTTCAAAACTCATACAATGTGACCAGCGCCAGCCCATACTTCACGCCTGTAAGTTTGCAGTTGCTAAACTTTCCGGCGGTTTGCAAAGAAATACGGTCTGACGGTGTCAGAACACAAGACTGGACAATGAGTTGAAAATTGTGCCAGTCACATAACTCTTCAAACTTAGGAAAACTTATAGTAATTGCACTTTCAAAATATGTAGGTAGGTGGATACAATAACTCCAACAAACAATTTTATGCTAAAATCCGACTTGAATAGAAAATAATTTAGATATAAATGTACAAGAGAGACGATGGTCCTGGCTGGGACATGTTTTGAGAATGCCCAATGATAGTTGGCCAAAAAGAGCACTGTTTTTCCGTCCGCAGGGGTTCCGTCGGCCCGGGCGTCCCTCTTTCACAATACACCGTTCCTATGACAACGATATCAGAGCGCAAGGAATGTCGTGGGAAGAGGTGACGCAATTGGCACAGAGACGCTCTGAATGGAGGAGGCTGGTTTCTGCCCTGTGCTCCCGAGAGGAGCGTTGAGGGCGATGATGATGATGATGATGATGAAATGTACCTAGTAGAGAATGTAACTTTTTCTTCCAAAGAAATCTGTACAATATCATCAAATAAAATTCAAAATCAAAAAACTTGTAAAATGGTCGTGAAAATAAAGCTGCACCTCGCTATTTTCTGATTACCTTCTAAATCCAATGTAAATAACTTTTGTTATACTTTATCCCGTTCTTTAAATAACTCTTTTCCCTTCTTTAATATACGGAGTTTTATTTAGAGTTCCATTGACATGGCGTGTGTTTTATTCAAAATAAAGAAAACTAAGATATCTGCTTTTTATTAAGAATCGAATTTGTATTATTACAATATTATTTACTTTTGCAGTTCTAGAATAAAAACAATAATACCTGCTGATGAGTTAATTTCTTCGCACATTTCTACGACAAAAGTTTCCATGGTAATGATATAAAAATCCTTTTATCATTATTAAACATAAAAGCTCTTCTTCAATAAAAGTATCTAATAAACACCATTATCACAGTCTGTTTTATTTCATCGGCAAACATTTATCTTATCGAATCCTAAAATAAAGAAATATTGTTTTTCTTCGCAGATAATATATTATCGTAGATATTTTGCAAGATCTAGACAATTTGAACAAGCCAGAACAATAGCCTATTTTTTAAGTACCTTGGACACTTATTTTTTCTAAATAATTACCAAATGATAACTATTTTAGATATAATCAAATAAAAACAGAATGAAACTTTACTTACCCATTAAATAATATGAGTGTAATTATATGATCAAGTATTAAGTCCATAGATAATAGTTGATATCTGATATGTGTCTATATTATAAAGTAATTGAAGTGTGATACAAAGTTATTGTCGATACAAAAAATGGAATTAAAAATGGTTATACTTACCTATTTATAATCAATACATAAAGAATGAGTAGCAAAAACAATATGAACGTTTTGATAACGTATCAAAACGTAGGTATTGTTTTTCCTCCATTTTAAACAATTCATATTTAGATTTTTTATTTATTAATATATCCACAACGTGAACCATTTAAATGTTATAAAAATACACAACAACAAATCATAATTTTCATTCACAACGCGATTGGAACAAGACGATCGATGAATAATAAATTATACATAGGAATCAAATTAAAATATAAAAATGATAATATTAAGAATGTCGATAATATAATGTCAATATAAAAAATAGTGCAATATGTTACAAGTAATATTGGCCAGATTTGTTGATAGCTTTTTAAAAATACATTTTTATTATATTTATTTGTTGGTTTATTTTTTAGTAAAAAAAACACCACTCACCATGACAGTTTTCACCTTTTCTATGATTGATGCACATAACAAAAGTACAATAAGACACACATTATTAAACACAATTAAAAACAGAAAGAAGAGAGATTAATACAAATACAAACACGTAAACACGTACATTTATTTGCGTAACATTAATAAAATAAATTTGAACAATGGATTATTTTAATATAGAAATTTAACGAAAACGTTATGCAGAGAATTAATTTTGTATTGACAAATTCCACAAATTAAGGAAAAAGAGTCAAATGAAAATTTGAAATACGTTGTCACCACCCAATTATGACAGCTTTTCACATAATATCCCTAAAGCTCTGATAAGATAAAGGTCGTAAGAAAATTGTAAAAGAGGGTGATTTTAGCCCTATTTATCCTGAATATTCATAAGAAGTATAAGTTTTTTTCTAATATTCTCATACTTTTATACTGATGTTGTTATAATGATAATGAGTTATTTTACTGTAACACTTTTTTTTTACTCTAATTTTTTTTAAATAATACGTAGATTATCTTAAAATTATCTCTGGGTACTTTGAAAATGAGAAGGTTGAGTTAATGTAGGTATCTACCTATTTTGTGAAAATTTAGGACGCTGCGTCCCTTGAGTGTAGAATACCCACCATCGAGATAAATTATCCATAGAAACTTTGCTCTAAGTTTAAAGGGACAAAAAGTTTAATGCGACTCAATGTGGCCTTTCTAACTTGGTAGTCTTTTATGATTAGGAGAGACATTTCTTATAAGCACTACTTATAACTCTTGGGACTAGTTTGCATCTTACAAATTATCAGCTCTAGATTATTTTCCTATTTAATAAATCATATTTGTCAATAGAAGTGATATGGATAATGTGACGTATCTATGTACAAACTTTCCTTTATCATAATTACAAATATGAAAATTTCATAAATAGTCTATCTACCTGTATCCTTATGTTTTCAACAAGAAAGTTGAAGGGCGAGATCATGATCTACTTAATAGGTAGCTACATTTTCCGTTTTTCACAAAAGTTAATTCAGAAAGCAGAATAATATTGTAATTTTGTCATCTATATTGTACGTAATATTGATTTTGAAATATTTATTGTATGGACTGTTAGTTCCTTGCGAAAATAATAAAAATACATGTTATGAAATAGATAGATATTCTATTATTTAGGGAGCATGTATCCTATGGAGTCTTCCGTAAAAATATATACCTACATTTTTTATCTTTTTCATGTGAGTTTTCAATCATTCCGTAGAAGGCGGGTATTAATTGTATTCATTTTATGTTTTGCGGGCACAACTCAGCCATGAGGTTAGTGTAGTTTGTCTTTAAAATGCTAGTATACATTACATATGTATTTTTTTAGTGTAACATGTATTCTAGGATTTTTTTAATAATAAATAAATAAAATGATAATAAATAGTTGTAAAACCTTACGTATAACACAATTCATATCTACAATTTAGTGATGGGGCATGTCTTATCTTTGCATGTTTATTACGCTACGCGATAAGTCCGCGCTACAATTGTGGGATATGTCTTAAAAATGATACGAGAAATAAATTCGAATCAAATACAATCTATACAGAGAGGGTAAATTTGTGGCAATGGTGCAATTTGTTCCTACTGATCTAACTCTAATGGGCTTAACCTTTGGCAACTACATTTTTTGAGTATTACTCAGGTTATCTATTAGGGGCACATGTTAAAATTTTCATTAAATACAATTTTATCTGCATTGGTCAAAGCTTGTATTATTTGTTAAGAGTTGGGAAGCTATGTTTGTTAAATTAATTTAGGGACCATTATCCCCTACGTTAACGTAAAAAATATCCACAGTCACCATTAAATCTGTCAAAGCTCCATCCATTTTATATATAGGTACACATCACTCCAATGTTTCAGTGCAAATAATAATTATTGGGAAGTTTCACACAACATTCGATTCAAAAGTTTACACTTACAAAAATTAACGTGTTATTTATGTGAAATACTCCTCCGGGAGTGAAGAATCGAGACCAGCCTCCTCCATTTAGAGTGTCTTTGGTGCAATTGAGTGCTACCTCTTCGCATGATTATCCTAGTGCTCTGATGCTATTCTCATAGGTGCGTTATGAAAAAAGCTGATGAGGTGTTTTAAAAATATATAAATTAAAAGCTGTTTATCATTTTTTATACTGTAATTCATTTCAATTCCTAGATGTAAACGTCAAAATCCATCCTATCCTTAGTTCAATTATCATTAATATACAGCGGCATTAATGTTTTCTTAGTACCTTCCAACTAAGTTTGTTTTGTAAAGGAACCTAATAATAATTTTATCGCGGTCTTCTACTAGTTACAATAATTTATTTCCTCACATCTACTGAAGTCTCATGTAATATTGGTTCTACTATATTTATGAATTATTACTATAAAAACTCACATATGTATTCTGAAATCACTTTCACATTAATCATTCACCATTTTGTCCCATTCTCAAGAACCTTAATAATTCTTTCTTTTTTAACTTTGTTGAGTGTAGAGTAAAATTTTCAACACACTCATCTTTTTAATACTCTACCTTCATAAATCTGTATATTATAACGTAATATATTATATCTGATTCAAAAGATACGAGTACATTTATAAATCTAATTTGCATGATTTCACACTCAGTTTTTGGATAAATTTATATTAAATACCTGACGTGTTATATATTTCCTTATTAAATGTTAAATTAAATATAGCACAAACCTAACGATCAATTTCCTTATACCTACAGCTTCTTACAAGATATACTTTGCAAAAAGTATATAAAGAAATAAAAAAATAATTACAATGTATTCACCTTAATTGTTTTACTGAAACAATACCTAATATTACCTTATTTATTAACGTTCCAAAAGCGTTCTTAAACGTTACCATATGCTTCTCGGCCAGTCGGCCACTTATGCCCAGTATCGCGAATGTGTAGATTATACAACATATTATGTGAGAAAGGGGTGGAGGGGCTAGATATATTAAACGACTCATTAACTACGTTTGTGAGGGAGGTGAAGCGTAATATGAAATTTTTGATATAGTTTGTTGCAAAGATTTCAATTTTCGTCCTTTGCCTGAAGTTTGTTGTCGTGCTAGGTGTGTGATTCGTTACAAATATATATATAGGTATATATCCGCTTCTACGCCCCAGCTGATGTCAGATTGAATCCTGCACGAAACGTCGAGCAGAAGACAACGGTATTTTTCAAGACCAACAAGAAAACCTTTTTCAACATTTTTGGGTACCTACTCTACGTAAAAAGGCTTTTTAGTTGGTCTTGATAAAGACCGTTGGTTTCTGCCCGACGTTTCATACAGAATTCAACCTGACATCAGCTGGAGCGTACTAAAAAGCCTTTTTCGTAGAGTAGGAACCTAAAAATGTTCGAAAAAGGCTTTCTAGTTGGTCTTGAGAAAGACCGTTGGCTTCTGCCCGACGTTTCATACAGGATTCAATCTGACATCAACTGGGGCGAAGAGGAGCGGTGACAGGCTTCGGCGGCGCGGGTGTCGTGAAGGCAGCGATTGCGATGTGCGAGCTCGTTCTAGTAATAATTTGTGATATCCTTATAATAAATTAAATAATAAAGAATGAGTAGCTTAACCACATCAATACATTAAAACCAAGAGAGATAACCACAGAAGCTTTCACTGTTTTAATATATTATAAGATTCTGATAAACCGCATATCCAATTTGACTTTATTACGTACCGCAAATTAAATTAAGATTTATTTAAATTACTTTTGATTATTTTTGTTCCTTGAATCTTTACTGACATTCTTTCATTAAAAATTCAGTACCTATCAATTACGTATCTACCTTCTATAAGTAGGTGAAAAGTATTTGTAAATTTTTACCTTCTGAAATGGGCATTCAAGTCAAGCCTTTATATATATATTATCTTGGACAGAAAATTGCTAGGTAATTTGAGCACTTTTAACTCTTCCAAATCTCTATTGATATATCAAGTAATCTTTATATTTGTCATCTTTATGGTTTTTAGCATTCAAATGGGTATTATTTACTTATTGTATCAACCTTTATTCATTGACCTACTTTTGTTTTAAGTTATTTATGGAAAATAACTTTTCTACTTTTGAAGATGCAAACACTGTAGAAATTCATATTGATTTTTTGATAATAAACAATATAAATATAATTAAAAAACACTATTACTTTCACAAATTATATAAAGAGTTATAAGTACTTTTCGGACATCCGTCCATCATCAGTAACAACTTAGAACTTCTAAAAGTTCTAAGTTGTTACTGATGATGCAGCATTTTTTAAATAAAGGTTTATCAAATTAACGCAATAAAAAATAATTATATACAACTCCTAAATGCAGTAATATGGAGTAACATGTTTTGAGAATGCCTAATGATAGTTGGCCAAGAAGAGCACTGTTCTTCCGTCCGCAGGGGTTCCGTCGGCCCGGGCGTCCCTCTTTCACAATACACCGATCCTATGACAACGATATCAGAGCGCAAGGAATGTCGTGGAAAGAGGTGACGCAATTGGCACAGAGACGCTCTGAATGGAGGAGGCTGGTTTCTGCCCTGTGCTCCCGAGAGGAGCGTTGAGGGCGATGATGATGATGATGATAATTTTTAAACTTGCAAACACAATAAGATGACAATTAGAAGTCATTGTCCAAAATTATTGTTTCAACCCAATTCAACTCAGTTCGCTTCGATCCGTCGCTATATACTGCGAGGGTTTCTTTGTAAACAAAAAATAATTAATTTAATAGTGATTTTCTGAAATTTACAGTGTTTGTGCGATATCATTCGATTCCTTGAATCATTGTGCATATACTGTGTGTGTTTATTTAGTTATATGTTAAAAACTATTCATGTGTTTGACTATTTTAATATTTTATAATATGTGTAAACTTTTGTTAAGTGAATATAACAATAATTTCGGTTTATTTAGTGACGGTAGTTGCATACTTTTGTACCCATTGTGTTTGAGTTATATTGGGTACTTTTGACGGTACCGCCCGTAGCGACCGTGGTGCCGCAGTAGCGCGCCTGACTTTTTCTGCCCTAGAAAGTGAGGTCGTGGGTTCAAATACCGGGCTATGCAAAGACTTTTTTTTTTTTTTTTTGCTTATGTGTTTTTTTTTTAATCTCTTTTTTTTTTTTTTTACATTTGTATGTAAATTAGACTTAAAGATTGACAATCGATGAAAAATGTTTCTTTTAGTAATTAATTGCAGTGGACATAATACTATGATACGTTAGTGTTGTGCTTAAATACAAATATTATTTAGTACTTTTGTTATGAACACAGCGTACCCTACCTATTTAGTGAATTGTACATAATATATTTGGACATAATAACATTGTAGTGATAAATTAGTGTTGTACATACGTTCAAGTATTTTTATTCTTCGGTTGTGCACGCTGCATACAGTTATAGCGCTGTGTAGTACTGTGAGAGCGGTTAACAATATTGTTTTGCTTGCTATAGGGGAATGAGTGCCCCAATGGAGGGTGCAGATTTGTCATCGGATGAGGACACCGATGTTGTCTTTACTCCCCGTCGATCCTTGGCACGAACTCCTCCGGGATCCAGCAGACATGAGCATGTTCTCAGAAGTGTGAGGGCTGGTCCGAGTCACCTTGACTCGGATGACTCTGCCTCAACAGTGGGTGCAATTGATGAGTTTCGTAACCAGAGAGCAACGAGGGCGCGGCCTCCGAGGGATACGGCGATGGTGGTGCTGCCAAGGGGAACCGCTGTGTCATCCAAAAATATTACTCCGAGGGAGGAGCCATCGAGGGAAACTCCGATGGAGGAGCTAACAATGCAGTCTTCTGGTGAACCCGGGCCGATTACTAAAAAAAGGAGGAGGAATAGGGACAGTCCGGTCCCAGCTGAAGACGTGGTTGAGTCTTCAACGAAGGAAGCTATCGAGAAGCCGAAGAGAAATATGAATGCCTTCAGAGAGATCGCGGAAGCTATTGATAGAATTTGCAATGAGAAAGGGAGACTTAATGGAGAACAGAGAGCCGAAGTAAGGAGCCTCGTTTCCGCAGCCGGGGATCTCCTCAACGAGAGCCTTCTTAGAGAGGTTGCCGCGGTTGCGAGGGCGAGCGCTGCCGAGGAGGCGGTCAGGGCACTCCGTGGAGACATTGTGTCTCTACAAGGTGATGTCAGGACCGTCACTGAGACGGCGTCACAAGTGCCGACAGTACAGGCTGTCGCACCAAGAGAGACTTATGCAGAGAGAGCTGCTCGGGTCGTCACCCGGGCGGTTGGGAACAAGGCTCCTGCAGTAGTGATTCGCCCAAATCATCAAGAGGGTGCCACCTCAGAAAAGACGAGGATGGCCCTGAAGGAGATCCTGGACCCTGTTCAGGATGGTTTCAGAGCGGTGAGGCTTCGGAGGGCGCGCGGTGCTGGCGTAGTGGTTGAGACATCCACCAAGGAGGGCGCGCAGAAGATTTTAGCTTCAGAGAAGCTAAAATCAAAGGGCTTCACAGCTGCCGAGCCCAGGGGTAGACTGCCTCGTGTCGTTATTTATGTCACCCCGAGAGATTTGTCAGATGCAGATCTCTTAAATGAAATCTACCGTTATAATATAGAAGGAACAAGTATTTCAAGGGATATTTTCATGTCCTCCACTAGGAGAGTAGCAAAGTTCGGCCCCCGAACTGGTATGTTTGTTGGCAGTATACTGGCTTGCACCGGGCAAGTCAGGACTGCACTTCTGTCCCAGGGTGTCGTTTATATTGGATGGAGTGCTTGTCGAATAAGGGACTTTGTTGGCGCTATTAGGTGCTATAAGTGCCACATATACGGGCACACCCAGAGGGAGTGCGCACGCAGGGCACCAGTGTGCGCGCGTTGTGCCAATGAGGGGCATGAGGAGGAGCAGTGCTCTGTCCCAATTGAGAGAAGAGTGTGCGCCACGTGCACACGCTTTAAACGTAACGCGGCTCACCCCACGGGTGACAGGGATTGTCCTGCTCACAGAGCCGCTATAGATAGGGTAGCGATGGCGACAAATTACAATGGCTAGACATAATTCCGTCGTGATGGAGCAGATTAACTTAGGTCGCTCACGAGCGTCTGCCATAGATTTGATCAGATCCATGTCCAGGCTTACAATACCGTTGGTCTTTGTCCAGGAGCACCTGTTTTCGAGAGTGATCCTCGATGGTGCCGAACTGCCTCTTGCCGTTGTGGATAAGGGTAGCCGGCCCATGGCGGGTTTCCTCATTGACACCAGCAGGGTGCAACCGCTGCTTGTGGATGGGCTATCGGATAAGTATCGCTGCTGTGTATGTGTTCGAATCGGTGGACGCGAGATATTTCTTGTTTCTGTGTATTTCAAATTCTCGGATCAGGTGGGCCCACACCTACATGGTTTGAGACGGACCTTGGAAGCTTTGAAGGGTAGGCCGGTTGTTGTGGCTGGTGATTTCAATGCGCGCTCCCCCCTCTGGTACGACAGACCTGGTTCCGATCGCAGTGGGAGTGGTGGTCCCGTAGCGGATTTTATATCCTCTATGGGGCTTAGCATTCTTAATGTTGCTGGTCCTGCCACGTTTGCCGGGCCGATGGGACAGAGCTGGATTGACTTAACGCTGTGCACGGGCGATCTGCTTGCAGAGCTCTCCAACTGGAGGGTTCACGTCGGTGAGGTCTCTTGTGACCATCGGTTGATCACCTGGTCGGCTGGGGGATTGCTTGGGATCGAACCGTACGGTCTTTGGAGTTTCAGGGGTTCGAATGTTGATTGGGAGCTCTTTGGACTTGCATTAAAAGATGAATTGAAAGATTTTCCACTTTGGAAGTATGAGGGTGCCGAAGTAGTTGGGGAAAAATTCAACTCAGCGGTCGTTCAGGTTGCGACAAGGGTGCTGGGTAGATGCAGGCCTGGAGGAAGGAAGTCTACCAATTGGTGGACACCAGAACTCACGGCCCTAAGGAGAAAATTCAAATCCGCCGAAAAGGCCTATGGCCTTGTGAGAAAGGGCAATGTTTTACGGGACTCTCCTGCTGGAGTCTGGCTCCTTGAGTCACTGCGGCATGCGAGGGGCTCCTACCAACTGGCTATAAGGCGTGCAAAGGCCTCTGCCTGGAAGGAGTGGATTTCAGAAACTGGGAACGCCGATCCCTGGTCTGTGACGCGTACAGCTGTCAAGACCAAAAGATCTGCTGACCATTATCTTACTAGCATCATAGCTGGCGATAGTGAGACCGTGTGCATTGACGACACATTAAGGGCCCTATTGAATGGGTTAGTGCCAATGGACTCAACGTCCAGTGATACACCTTTCCATACGTGGCTGCGTTTCCAGGTACGTTGCCTACCGGATGAGTCAGTAATCGTTGAAAACGTTGTGACTCATGAAGAATTGAGGGAAATCGTCAAAGGGTTAGGACCAAAAAAGGCACCAGGAATTGACAGATTGAATGGAGCGATTGTAAAACATGTTTGGAAGACATGTCCAACGGAAATGTTGGAACTCTTTCAAATGTGTATGAATGAAGGTGTGTTTCCCAAAGTATGGAAGAAAGGTTTGCTTAGGGTGATCCCAAAAGGCAATGATAGACCACTGTCGGATCTCAAGGCGTACAGGCCTATTACCCTGCTGCCTTCCTTCGGCAAGATTTTAGAAATCTTGGTGGAATCGGCTTGACATTTCACTGACGCCAGGAGATCCCAAACAATTTGGTTTTAGCCGTGGTGTCTCCACTGAGCACGCCATTGAAGCTTGTTTGAACTGGAAGGATGAGAGATTGGAAAAGAATGTGCTGGGAGTCTTTTTAGATATAGCTGGGGCTTTTGACAATGCATGGTGGCCACTTATTCTGGCCAAGCTGAAGATACGGGGGTGCCCCCGTTGGTTGTTTGACGTAGTTAGCAGCTACTTTAGTGATAGGTCAGTGGTGATTACTCACGCAGGACACATGGTTGAAAGGGTTGTTGATATGGGTTGCCCACAGGGGTCGGTCCTTGGACCCTTCCTGTGGAATGTCTTGTTTGACGACCTTTTGAGGATAGAGTTACCGCCTGGTTGCACTGTTTTTGCATATGCAGATGATGCGCTTCTCCTTCTCTCAGGAGATACGAGAAGTGCTATTGAAATTAAGTTTTGTATCGCGATCGAACGTATCTTGACGTGGGGCAGAGTGAATAGGCTCGTTTTCTCACCGAGCAAGACCTCCGCTATGTGGTTGAAGGGTGTGCTTGGAAGAGGTAGAAACCCGGTTCTTCGGATGGACGGACAATCCGTGAGGGTTGTCGAAGAAGTCCGGTACTTGGGTGTTGTCTTGGACAGAGGGCTTACTTTTCTTCCGCATGTGAGAGCGACTGCCGATCGAGCGAGGGTGCTATTTTTCACCCTTCGTAAACTTAGCCGTGGAACCTGGGGCCTTAGAACGAGGACTGTGCTCATCATATATCGGGCGACCTATGTGGCTCAGGTCACCTATGCTGCCCGGGTTTGGTCGCACCGTCTTGCGGTTGGCTCTGTATCTGCGGCAGTTCTGAGGGGACAGATACTTCCTTTGCTTGCCGTCACAGGTGCGTATCGAACGGCTGCCAGTGATGGCCTTCCAGTCATTGCTGGTGTGCTTCCTTCGGACTTAGAAATTCTTGACAGTGTAGCCAGACGTAAGCTCAAGGCGGATGGTAGGGTCAATCATCTCGGAATATCCGTTCAAGCGGAGCCCGGGATAAGAGGTTTGAATAGGGCAATCGGCAAAATACGTGAGAGAACGATGGAAGTTTGGCAAGAGAGATGGGATGCGGGGAGGACTGCCAGGTTAGTCCACAAGTTCCTCCCGGATGTTAGCGAGAGAATGAAGCGGCGTTTTCTGTCTCTCAACCACCATGCTGTACAATTAGTGACAGGCCACGGTGATCTAAAGGGCAAGCTCTTTGAGTTTGGACTAGTGGAGAATCCGTGGTGTGTTTGTGGGACGGGTGCGCAAAGTGCGGAGCATATCCTCTGGGAGTGCCCCGAGATGATGGATGCTAGGGATAGAATGATATGTAATATGAGCGAGAACACTCCCCGACCTGTTTGGTTCGGGGAGGTGCTGCAATGTCCACGGAATCTCAGGGCATTTTTGGAGTTTGTGGAGACATGGGTTTCTCGGTGGGATCTCCTGCGTCAGCCGGGTTTACCCCCGACTCAGGTAGGAGTGCTCTAGGATTGATTGTTGCCCTTTGCGGCGGGATCTGTTGAGCGAACTCGTTATTTGTTGTGTTTCGTCCTGTCTCCCTTGGTGGAGAGTAGATATGGGAGGGATGTTCCTGTTGGGAGGGAAATGTCTTTTCATTGCGCTGGTAACGGCGACTCTCGAGTCTCACCTTCTGAAAGCCCAATAACAAATCTCTGGACACCTTATTTCGGCCTCTGGTCCAAATTAGATACTATATTGTTATAACCATTGATAATTATTGTGCTTGCTTGTCATTTTTTTTTTTTTTTTGGGTTTTTGTTGTTGAGCTTTGTTTATTTGTTGTTATTCATTGTGTTTGATTCGGTTTTAATTGCATTTTATCCTCCTGAGAGGGGCATCGAAGACGTAAATGTAGCATAAAAGATTCCCACGAGGCGGTATTGGCCGGCCAGCCCTTCAGGCTGCCCAATGGGGCCCGCCCGTGAGGACTAAAGTTTTGCTTAGAAGAGCGGATAAATAGAAGTCCCCCGACTTCTGAGATATCCGGGTATGGGAGGGAGTCTTCAATGTTTCAACCCAAGTTTTGTAAGTACATTAAATCACGTTGTTTGCAAATTATTGTTAGTAATGAAGTTTATATTATAAAAGTTTGCGTATTTCTCGGATACCCTTATGTCTAGATACAGCATTTTTTAAATAAAGGTTTATCAAATTAACGCAATAAAAAATAATTATATACAACTCCTAAATGCAGTATTTTGCAGAAAGTTTGTTCAACTAGCCAAATTATTGTTTCAGTTAAACAAGCAAATAGTTTATTTCAGTATTTGAACTTTATATAGGCACTCGTTTTTAATTAATACAAATCAAAGATTCCAAGCTGAGCAGTCATTTTCAAATATATTTCCAGTAAAAAGTAGGCCTCCTACATTTTTTGGTAATCTTTGATTGTTTCATAAATGTCAGATGTTCGCAAACATTCACAATTTAGCGGCACGGAGAGGATAATCTTCTGGTTTATTATTTGTAGTAAATTTAATGAGCATCCGTTATTGTGGAAAATTGACATTGATCGTTTCGATATAAACTTTATAAAACTTTCATTAGAGCCTAAATTAGTCATGGTAACTATATTTTCAAATTCAAATTTCTTTAAAAATATTTATACATTTATACATTTTTGAGAAAAATACATTGTCACATTAACTTAGTGTTGGTGCCCTTACTGTCCCTCTCTGCAAAGTTTATATTATATACTCGTATGTAAACTACTACTTTTAATGAAATATAATATATGCATTTTTTTAATAAACCAAATATTAAATAAAAATATTTTTATCTTTCTCTTGTCTTAAATGGGTGGAGTCTCGTTGAGTCTGAGTAATTCTTCCAGAGATCCGTGCCCATTGTTGTTTCTAGAACTTCTGGTCACTCCGAAACATCTCATTATTTTGGTTTAACCTATCAACCTTCAGCCCTAGAGGGTAGAGGACTGTGGTTGACCACAGTCTCCGAGTGCAGTCTACTTCTGGCAAACGAAGTACGTGACATAGTCATTATAACCGCGATGTCTCTCTATGCAGGAGTACCAGTTTGACTTGAAAACTTTATGAGCATACGTTTGTATAATCTCTTATGACCGGTTTCAATCTGTGAAGTGTCGATTGAAATCTATTGTGTAATGTATTTTGTCGATTGAAATCCATTGTGTAATATATTTTTTACGATAGATTTCAATCGACGGTAGTGGATAAATAGATTACTGAAACTGGCCATAAATGACATCGTAACTTTTTTTGATAAATTTCAATTTGAAATTAATAATCGCTTAAATATTTTAGGCTATCAAAGACAATAACATATTATTAATGTATGCAAAATGAAAGAAACATTGTATTTTTCACTCAAATAACTGTATTTAGTTACATTATAATGTTTTCGGAACTACTTGTTCCATCATCAGTAACAATACTAAACAAATGTTCTAGTAGTTCCGTAAACGTTATAACTAAATACGGTTATTTGAGTGGAAAGTACAATGTTTCCATTATTTTGCATAAATTTCATTTTTCCTGCTAAGATTGCTTTGGCCAAAAGCCATTATGGTATCAGTGCAAGGTTATATTTTTTTTTAAATTAATAACTAAAAAATAATTATAAAAAAAAATTAATAACAATAAATTAATATTAAATATGGAATTCCACAGTGTTAATCACAAAATATTTGAAAAGTTACAATAACATATTAATGTAAATGGTGGCTGCATTCAAAAGAACTGAAATTTTTTCCAGTAAACATATTCTATTTTTTTTTAAATAATAAAGTCAATAATGTATCCCGTTGTCGTTAAATATCATTTAATCATAATTTCAAGTCTTCAAAAAGAAATTAAAAAGTTGTTTCCAAGATAATACACATATAAATCTTTACACCTTATATCCTATGTACATACATAACATACATACATAACATACATAGACAACTCACACAGATCGAGCTAGTCCCAAACTAAGATGAATCTTGTATTATGGGTACTAACGCGACGATACACACATATACAATGCACTACACACATATACATGTAACACCCAGACCCAGGACAATTTGAAAAAGGTCATTCTTCACTTTCACCAAAGGCAAGAGCGTTACCTCCACGCCACACCGGCCGACTTTATGTATTAGTACTTTGTGAACGAATAACAATTTATTATCTAAATTATCAAAATATTGCATCACAATTTATTATCAAATTTAGTTGATTTATACTCTCACGGCATTTCCAGCAGACAAACTTTATATTATAGACATGCAAGCTGTCCTGTCCTCTCCGTGCAAATAAAAGATCAGAGAATTCAAGATGGTTAGCATATCTCATCGCTGGACTTAATATATGTTGAATGATTTACGAATACCTGTTTTTACACATAACAAACATAAAAGAGTAGGAGACCTTTTATTTGTCGGGGACTCCACGGAGCAATCATAAGTATCAAATTTAATATATACATTTTATAATAAAATAGAAGTTGTACGAAATAAAGATCTTTCGCCTGTGAAAATTTATGAGATGCAAAATATTGATGGAAAGCACCCCAAGGATTTGGCAAATACGCCTAAATTTATCCTAGTGTTATCGTCCTTTGGGATCCATCCAATGGGCAAAATGTGACGTAAACATTCAGATAATAAAATGTGCCTTCTCTGATATATTCAATAGAAAATAGATTCCAACAAACAAAATGTGTCAACTTAATAAAAAATATAAATTTATTTCATTTCGATATTTTAGATATGAATAAATGTCATGATATGAGCACATTTAAACTATTTTTTTGATAATTTGATGCATGAATGTTCGTTTTGAAATGTTCAAAGCTTTTTTATCATTTTGAAATTGTTAAAATTCAATTCAATCTCATTTTTTTGCGTACAGTTTGTACAAAAATGATTGCTTTCGAGTAATGTGCCTATTGAGTTCTACAAGACAAAACATTTATTCATTACATGGTTACTTACCATATGACAAATAAACATCAAAACGCACCTGTGCAAATTACTAATTAACCTATATATTTTTCTTTGACATCAGTCATAATATTATTTTACCTTCTATGTTTATTAATTATTTGAAGCAACTTAAGTTTAAAACAAACGGAATTCGTGCCGGTCACGATTGTAGCAATGATATCAATTATCTAAATATTAGTTTATACGTAAGATATCCTTTGTGGGATGACACCAACTTTGGAATGAAATTATAAAGTCTATGTACAACACGAATGGATAATTTATGCAGTTATGTTGTATAGTTAGCGCTGAAACAAAGTTAAAAAACTTATTCGGTCTACCTCGGTACGGGCTCATGCCCAGTTAGGTTTATTTTTCATTACATGTTGTGTTTAAATACTGTTAAATAAATAAATACATAAAATAAAAATAATATATTGCTGATTGAAATATTGTCTAGCAACAAAAAAATATTTTATGCCTATCAAAACGGTATTTTTAACCTGCTTAATTTTTTGTCATTGGTCAATTCTTTCATAAATTTCAGAAATTTATTCTCACTAGTGTGTAGGCAAAAGAATGGTTTTATAAATAATAAATATGCCACTCCACGAAAAATTATTTAAAAACTTTATAGCACCCCTTTAGAATTATTTTTCTTCTGTGTACATGAATTTAGTGGTTGTACATTATGCCTTCCATTTGTGTTTGGGAAAAGCACACGCAATAATATAGCAAAGCAATTTAACTAGTATTATGATACACATGTATGTTATATTGTGTATAAGACAAGGAGCGAAAATTGAAACATTATCTTCAGATAATGGATTTTCT
Organism: Athripsodes cinereus; assembly: GCA_947579605.1. Classification (NCBI taxonomy): domain Eukaryota; kingdom Metazoa; phylum Arthropoda; class Insecta; order Trichoptera; family Leptoceridae; genus Athripsodes; species Athripsodes cinereus. The sequence goes on from OX388310.1 coordinate 12,962,731, forward strand.
ATAACTCATTGAGAATACAATCGTTTTCTGAATTTATTTAATGGATTTAAACGTTTCGTATTTCTAAGAGTTTCTCTATAGTACCCTCGTTTTTTTGTAGTCCATTATGAAAGTAATGCACATGATTTTATTGTGACGCGACTATCCATCGCAGCGCACTCGGACTAGTTGGAAAATGTGGCGTGAGGTCTTGCGGTATCAAGTTTTGCGTGCGGCTTAGAAAGAATGCTACCGAAACATTCCAGATGCTTCAAGAGGCCTTTAAGGAGGACGGCATTTCAATATCACAGTCCGGGAGGTAACGCAAGGCGTTCAAAGAGGGCCGGGAGAAGGTCATTGACAAACAACATTCTGGACGCCCACAAAGGCCAGAACCGATGAAAACGTGACGCACATGCGCCAAGTTTTGCGTCTGACCGTCGATTGAGCATCCAGCAAATCGCTGACTCCCTAAACTTGTCCACATTTGTGGTACATAGCATTGTGACCGAGGATCTGCAAATTTTATTGCGAACATACAGAAACTCCACACAGCCTTCATCGTAGACAACTTCCTGTCCCGAAGCAGTACCCAAGTCGTTCTCCAGCCCCCTTACAGTCCCGATTAAGCTGCCTGTAACCTTTTTTGTTCCCCCGACTAAAGAGAGAGCTGAAAGGAAAGCATTGGGAGTCCGCGGAAAACGTCCAAATGCGTGTTACAACGTTCTTGAAAGAAATTCCTGTGGAGGAGTTTCAGGGTACCTTCCAGGCGTGGCAAACACGTCTCCGCAACTACATTTATGCAGGAGAGGACTATTTCGAAGAATTTAAAGCATTTGTACTGAAAGGATCAAAAAATATATTTTTCCCAGAAAATGTGCATTACTTTCATAATGGACCATGTATATTGTGTCATTTATGTATGTACGTCGTAATAAAAATAATTATAAAATTCACGTAAATCGTGTAAGCAAAGCATATAATACGTGAAAAAGTAGAAATGAATATTAAATAATAATCATATGAAAATTGGATTCGCGCACTTGAATTAGAGTTTCTTCATCGTAAATATTTTGTTTTTTTTTTTAGAGCCATCCTAGTTCCGACATTGGCCATCCTATCCTGTACTAACTGAAACAACTAATCCACTCTCTAGATAAGCGTCCATTCGCTATATTTGTTTTCTGTCCACATAACGCCAACTTTCTTTTTTACTTTTTATAATCAGATGACTTCATCACCAAAAAGAATGCGTTACAAATATCTAAAAAATTACACAATTTTTCAAAATTCAAAAATATCAATTTCAAATCATAATTGCCTCAAATATTTATCTAATACTAAACTAATAGCAATTGTGTATCACCAGTCAGAGAAATCAAACTTTACTACAACTTACGCAAAGTATTTTACATCAATTTAACATCAAAACTTACAATGTATCAAAACGCCCTAGCTTAGATTTAGATCTTACACAATGGATTTGATATTTGTTTGATGTTTAATTTATTGAAATGATGAAGGCAAAACTTGTTCTATAGAGATAATACAATATCTAGATTGATCTATATGAATTTGTTATTTGTGTTTAATTTAAATTTATCTAGGTAGGTATAATTAGAATATTTCATAGACAAAGTCTTATTTGCTTTATGAGAGTTTTGTAATGAAATGTCAGTGTTTGATTTAAAACAATGGAATTTATACGACCATTTAATCAAAGTTTCGAAGTATAGAAATCTGCTCATTGTGAAATTACATATATACTTTAGAGAGAAGATGATTAGTTTTAAGAACCTACAGTTTATTTTAATGAATAATAATTGTTCAATTATCTTATTCAAACACATAGCACAAAGATAGATAATTAATACGTATTTTTTTAAAGATATATCTGATTAGATTTCGTTATAAACCCAAATACAACCTTATACACCTTTTGCAGTAAGCTTAAAGCTTGTGTCGTGAAAAGGGGAGTTTTACGGCTCCTGGGAACGAACCACGGAACTCCATTCACGAGGTCGAGTCTCTACCTCCAGGCTACCGATAAACTCATTTTAAAAGCATTCATTAAAGGAAAAGAAACTATTCTATTCTTATTTTAAAAGCATATTTTTTTTAAACTAGTACATTTTCCATCTGGAATAATTTAACAAACTATTCATAGAATAAATCATCGGATAAATAATATAAACCGAAATAAATTAAAAAAATATATAAAACAACCCAGAACCTTAGATTATTAATTAAAGATAAGCTCAGCTCAAAAATAAATAAGGATAATAATAATTTTCACTCAAAACTAATTCATTTCTTCCCTAAACTTTTGAAAAATTGTAGCTGAATAAAATAATATTTTCATGAATCTCAGTATCCAAACGTCGGTATTTCTCATTTACAAAAATACACTGCAGCCCTTTTCATGGCATTATTTTAAATCTCTCTACAAACTCTTTATTTATGTACAATTTGTGTGCAATATTTATTTTGTTATTCATGTTTTGGAATACATACATACATACATACATAGACAATTCACACAGATCGAGCTAGTCGCAAACTAAGACGAATCTTGTATTATGGGTACTAACGCGACGATACACACATATACAATGCACTAAACACCAGAGATGTGACGTATTTGAAATAAAAGTATTTAAAATACAAATACAAAATACAAAATACGTATTTGTATTTTGTATTTCAAATACCTTTTTGTAAAAAGTATTTTGTATTTTATTTGAAATACTTTTTTTGAGTATTTTGTATTTTACACAAAATACTTTTACAAAATACCATTTTATTGTTTGAAACAAAATTCTGCCATTAATTGATATGCGCGAAAGCAAGCTTTTTTGCCAATTTATTGAATTACAAATACAACGTTTCCATTAGAGTACTCCATGTTTGAGATATACACACATAATAATGATGATTGAACAAAATTATACATGACGCCGTTTCATGATCCATGGCCATTTCAAGGGCGCTGTGATTTCTCCTGAATGGTAGCATTTTCAATTTTGTCTGAAGGCAATCTATTCCAGGCAGATGACGCTGCGACTCTGTTTCTTCTTTCTGCAAATTTAGAGGTATTTGCCCTTTTGAGTTCAACGAGTTTAAGAAGCTGAGCACAGCCTTCGCCACACATTTTCGTCAGTGGAACAGCTCAGTGGGTGGTGTGCTGCCTTGTGGACAGTGAGACACAGTTTAAACACCACTATCTCTAGGACTCATAGTTAGTGTAGACTTCTTAGTAGTGAAGTTATGTGGCAGCTCTTATTCTCTCTGTAAATGATCCGGAGGCAACATTAAAAACCATCTGAAGACGGTAAGGAAGAGTCTGGAGCAGTCCTGTATATAATATGATGTAACAGTAGTCCATATGATTTCAGATTTGGATTATCCATTCTGATTTATTTTGCAGCCCAAGTCAGGAATTCTCTTACCTGCTTGATGATACTCAATCTATTTATGACAATTTTCGGCTTATCTCTTCTAACAACCGTACATTTTGTCATGACTTAATTTTTTTTTCTATTTTGACAGTTCTTCCTAAGGCTCATCCTCATTGTCTGCAAGCAATGATATATCGAATCATGTCAACCCTTTCTCCATTTATGTATACTTTTGTCCAGTTTTTAATTTCTTTTTCATTCATCAATGGTTTAAATATTAAATACTTTTGTCTTACACCTTGTTCGACTATTTGTAAAAAGTATTTTAAAAAGGTATTTTAAAAAAGTATTTTGAAAATACGTATTTTGTATTTAAATACCATTTTGAAAAAGTATTTAGTATTTTGTATTTGAAATACAAAAATTCAAAAGTATTTGTATTTTGTATTTAAATACTTTTTTGAAAGTATTTTGCACATCTCTGCTAAACACATATACATGTAACACCCAGACCCGGGACAATTTGAAAAAGGTCATTCTTCACTTTGCCCTGGCCGGGAATCGAACCCGGGACCTCGTGAGTCAAAGGCAAGAGCGTTACCTCCACGCCACACCGGCCGACCATACATATATATACATATTCTGCAAAATATAACAAGCATACAAATAATTTATTATTTATCAAACAATATAAAGAAAAGATAAATCCCTTTTGAATTTACATACAACGTACGTTAACTTTTATAGTGTGACTCGTTTACAGTCATGTTTTTAAATTAAACTGTTTATGTACCTACTCACATATAGGTACATAGGTATGTGTAAACACGGTTAGAAAATACGAGTATTTTGTCATTAGAGAAACGGTTATCCGCATTGCAGGGGTTTAAGGATTTCACATCTCTTAATTTATTTTTGTATTGAACGTGATAACTAATTATTATATGGTTATAATATTGTATCGATATATCCACCTCATCACTTATCATATCTCATAAGAAAGCTTTTATATTTGGAGTGAATAAGAAATTTTCAGATTTAAGATACGATCAAAATCGTACCTACAGCTACCTTACGTTATCAATTAAGCAGTAAGCACCCATCATGTGCCTATGTACATTCGTACTAAACATGATACAAATATCTAGTTTCCAGAAATTTCTTACTTAATTAACATCCTTAAATCAATCAAACTCGACATTTGGTACTCCCAATGACAACACACGAAACAATCAACCAATTCCCTAGTTAAATTAAGAATATTATTACAATTTAATTATCATATATGATCGCTAAATTCAATATTATTATGGTGGTTGCAAAATATTATTTTTATGTCTCAGATTTGAAAATGATTTACTATTTGGATTTTGCAATTATGCGAAGGTACACTTTCTCACTTAATATTACTGTGAACATTATAGTAACCTATTTTATTTCATTGTTGAATATAAATAAAATGTGACATTTGAATTACTATATTTTTAATCAAAAGATCGCGGGCTTTAATCGTAAAAAAATCTTGCTGATTTCAATTTCTCTTGATAATGTCCAAATAGCTTGAAGAAATCATTCGAGTTCTATGAAGAGTGTGAAAAATATACAGTGTTGTTTATTGTTGAATATTTTTTTAATATAATACTTTATTCTATTTTTATTACTTTATTTTAGTAAAGAGTTGTTTACTTTTTAATTTCCAACACAAACATATGTTGTTTGAAGGCAATTATTATTTTACAAATAAATAAATAAATATTAAATTAAGTAGAAATAAATTCCATAAATAGATCTCTGCCTTATCTTTACCATCACGAAATCTCTCACAAGTGGAGTAGCCAGTAGATTAAATGCATCGTACCAATAAAAATCAACACCTTCTTTTTCTAGACACTCCAAATTTAAGAAAAAAATGGAAAACATTTTTACTAACTTACATTTTTACTAATTTTCTACTCACCTGCATTATCTTAATACATTTTACTTGCAAATTTTAGAGTTGCTGACAACACTTTGCATATAATTTTTATGCTAGGTGTATGTCATAATTTTTAAATGAAACACGATATCTAGTTACTCCACTATTGACATCAATAATTTTGCGTGCCGGCTTTCAAGAGTTTCAAGAGTGGAATAACTAGATAACGTGTTTAATTTAAAAATTATTGATTCCCCTATGAACCATCGGTCGATAAATTAAACTTAATATAACGTTACATAACATACATAGAAAATTCACACAGATCGAGCTAGTCCCAAACTAAGATGAATCTTGTATTATGAGTTCTAACGCGACGATACACACATATACATGTTACACCCAGACCCAGGACAGTTTGAGAAAGGTCATTCTTCACTTTGCCCTGGCCGGGAATCGAACAGTATTTTTCTATATGGAATAGTATTTTTCATCCTTTCTTTCATCTATTACATATTTGTAAGCAGGTTTAGTAACATTATAACTCATTTATTTGTTTTCATTATATGCGTGTGTAATCAACATAATGTTGTGTATTATGTTGTTTATCTAATCATGTATTATTTAGTGAGTAAATAACTTAATAACAAACATAGCGGAAGATAATATAAATCGATCGGAACGTAAATGAGTATTAACATCGTGACAATATGATATTTTCTTTACATCATTAAATCCTAACATGATGTTGATACACACATATCATCAACTTTTATTAAGCATCAGTTAATTTAGATACACGTATTCTAATATCATTTTTATTACGCTTAATATAATACAATCTGAATATGTATCAGGATTAGGTATTTGTATTGTGAATACGTAAAGCTATCATTATGCGTGAACATTTATCAATTTTCATGACATTTTATTTTTTATTTTTATTGTTGTCGACCATTGAACTGTTGCTTCCGAAGTTTGACAAGAAACAGAACTCAGGACTTTTATCTTTACACCTTTTTTGGCGGCTTTTCTCGTAATATTGTGATCCAGCTAGGAACATTTTTTACTTTGTGAAATTAGCATCACAAGAACTGTAATCTCTTGGGTGAAATTAATTTAAAAAAAATATTTGTCAAACCTTTACTCCATACATGTTTTTTTTTAAAACATGGCTGATCACACGTAAACATGTGCATTTGGCATTTGGTTGTTTTTTTTTTGCTTGTATCGCATAAAAAACGTGGCGTGAAATGAAAAATAGACGAATATATTTAATTTTAAATATTAGGTCACTGAAATTCGTAATACAGAATATAATTTAATCTCTACTCATAATATTAAATATTGTTGAATATTTATCAATAATTTTATATAAAATGGTATATTTTAATAAATTATTTTATAAACGGCACGTGCTACAGATCTACCAATGGTTATGGAAAACGAAATAAATAAAATCACCGCCACTAATTTATTCTCAATAAATAATTTATATCGGCTAATGTTTATTTCCAATCCATAAAATGATGTAGCATTTATCGCTTTTAATATGAAATTACTATTATGAAATAAAATACTCCATGCAAAAAATAATAAAAAGTGCTCGGTGGTGGTTGGCACATCAGCTGAGAGTTTCTCAATGCACGACTAAATTAGATTCCTATTTACAAATTATGTACGTAAGATATGAGTTTTACACAATTTCACTGGGAAAAGTCGAACATAGATTCGTCTTTTATATTTACATACAGTGCATAGTTTATTTTATAGAGTCGCCAATATATGTGTGGATTCGGTGAGAAATGTATTACAATATTGGCGGATGTGGATCACCTGGACCATTTTATAATAAAGACGAGAAATCATCGTCACATATCATGAAAGACTGTTACAATCAAGACATCTGTTTATCGCATAAACTTTAAGGTTTTTTCATTTCATAGTAAGCAATCGGAGAGAGATTAGATTCTTACCTTTTTATATTATGGAATGTATCTTCACACATGCCGTATATTGTTAAAAAAAATATACATAGTATCTTGTATTTACAGTGGTATTTTATATCAAATATACTATGTATGTGGTATGTAATTACAAATGGTCAGCAATGCGCTTGAGTAAGCAGAGAGGATGGAACGTTATATAGGTAGATCTATTATTATCTACTTCTTTTATAGAATTTCTCCTTCACGCTCGTCGATTTCTCTTACTCAATACACAACCGTCCTTGGGATTTGATCCCGCTTTCTCACACCCCCTCTTTTAGATAAGTATATTCTCTTTGTCATCCTTTCATCATCCAAGTTTTGCCAGTTATTCTTCTCTGTGCTATGCATGATTATAAAACAAATTTAGTTATTCATCAGATGCTGCGTAATATTATTTTCGTAGTTCAAACGCGGGCATCTGAGAACAAAATGTTTTAATTATGAGCTACTATTTGATATGATCAAGAAAGCTTTAACTTCGAGTAAGCAATAATAATTTTGTGTTCAGTGAAACAATGAACAAATTTGTCAAGATTTGTAAAAAAATCATTGTGAGGTTTCAAAAAGACAAAATAATAGATATTCTATCAGAAATTATTTATATTTATAATAATTTTATATGAACTTTTATCAAGAACCGTCAGTCGAAAATGTGAACTTTATTTAAATGTACGATACTGTAGTATTATGGGAAAATGAAAAATAAGTTGACTGATTTCTCTCAACATCCCTTGCAGAAAGTATGGGGTGAATTGATATATAATAATTATAAAAATGTAATTTAAGAAACCCTGTGGTTCAGAAATTTGTTTTGCGACGGTTTATATTGCTGCAAAGAGTTTTTTTTTACCTTTAAAATGTTGTGTGGGTATTATTATCAATTGCGGTTTTTTCCGAACAGCTAGTGCTAATAGTTTAATACTCAGAATGTAAAATTACATCGAAATTAATACAAATTGAATTGTATTTACCACACGTGTAGAATTTGCGTGTCAACAAAGCATTGAATTTTCCAAAATACACAACTGTATGTAGGTATTTTTGACATATTGATATTATTTTTAGATTACTATGTATTAATTGTTATTTTGTGAGCTTTTTTTTTTCGCTACCGCGGTTTCGGTAGAGCGTCCACCATTAACGAGCGTTAATCTAAAACTAAGTGGCAAGCATGAAAAAAAAGCTCACAAAATAACAATTAATACATAGTTATCTAAAAATAATATCAATATGTCTAGAAATTGTTATATAGTTAATGCCGAAAATATAAACAAAGGTATTTTTGACTTTATACATAAACGAAAATTAACAAGTTTGAAAATGCCTATATTTTTTAAAAAAATTTTAATTGCTAACATTCCAAGAGATAATCATTTATCCTAATACGGTTTGTTTTACTAGCTTGTTAGTTAAAAGGAATCAATAATTATTATTAAGATAAAGCAACACGCAATTGTATTGCTTCCTTTTATCTCTCATTGTTACTCAAATCATTGCTATTTTTATATGAAAAATATATTTCTATCATTTGACGAAAATGCCATCCAAGATGTCATGTTTTTATTTGTAATAATGAAGGTAATAGTAGGTATTATACATGAATACATAAAATAAACTCTTCTTCTTTTTTTATATTAATATATTTGGTCCTCCCGAAAGTCGACTTTTACTATCGACTATCCTATGCCAGTACAGTACATTTTTTCCCTGGTTTCCTGATCATTCTCTTATGTTTCTCAGTCAAGATGTTCTTTAATTTTAATTAATTGAAGCTTTATTTTCACACCAACTACTACTACTACTATACCATCACGGCATATCCCACAAGTGGGGTAGCCAGCAGATCAGCTGCATGTAAGAAACATACAAACTGTCCTCTTCGTGCCAGTATAAAATCAAGACATTCAGGCAAACCTCAACGCTGAATTTAAGATGAAAAATTTCTTATTTTTTTCGGACACCTGCCTTTTACAGGACACTCGAAAACTTACGCAGAAGAGTGGGAGACCAATTCTTTACCGGGCGCTATGCCAGTACAGTACAGTACATACCAACTATCCAACAAGTCAAAATATATTCTGCTACATAATATTATGTTGATATTGTTTTTTATAAAATTTATTTAAGTTTTCCAAATAAGTATAAAAAATAATTTATTGTTATGTAGGTACTGTGAATGTTATTTCCAATAATTTCTCATTGATCAAAACAAATAATACTTCGTATGTGAAAGTATATACCTTATACCTGCCTATCTCCGCCCGCTTGTCCTTGGTAAAGTTCTTAATTTCCGCTTTTCTCCCAGATATGGTGGTCAGTTTCCCAATATTTATTAGCTCCATATGACGTGATATCCTCCACACATATATAATATATACCTACATGTATATACGTATTCTTTCTCCTGTTCTAGTTTCTATTTCTAGGTAATAAATAATCACTGAAATAATTATTTCGACGTGTTAAAAGAAAAACAGAGCAAGATTTTATTATTATCTGTATTGTGGTATTTCAATTTATAACGTAATATTTTATGAAATCTTAGAAAGTAAAATTAAAACTCTTTATTATTTTGTGCAATTTTATTTTTATCGCATCTTATTGTCATGCAACGGTAACTCCTCCTGGTCATGGGAATTTGTCGGTAGAGCATTTGATTCTAAACATAACCTCTCAGGTTGTGGGTTACATGTCCCTTCATTCCCTAACCTCTTTCAATGTGGACCCATACTAAGGTGTGAAATTATACCATAATCATATTCAGAAAATTAACATTTATTTTCATTCCAAAATTATATTAAATAAACTGTGTACTAGTTTTAATTATTAATTTAAATTATTACTTATTTTATATCACTTCAATCTACTTATAACAAATTGGTCTACCTTCCATCACTTACATAACTTGAGCGGCGATAATATTATTAATTGGTGGTCTCCTGACAATTATATTACATATTGTAATATGTACCTACTGACTATTTTACGCTGACATCTTCCTTGCTACATTATTAGTGTGTTCTGTAATACCTCCCTTGATAAGTAATTCATCTTTTTTTATGGAAGACATGTGTCCATGGCCCTGTTTCCACATTCCTCTATTTCAGATGGGTTTTATTGAATCATCCAGCTATGCTTTTTTTACGGCTTAAATTAGACCCGCTTATGCGGAAAATAATTAATTATAACATCGCCTCAGCGATTGATGTTGGTTTGATTCATCTAAATTACTCACTCCTTTGTTAGATTTATTCGATTTTTAATCTTTTATTAAAACTCAACTATGGAGCGAACAGCTAACACAGCTCTCCTGTTCAAGCCGGAAATACAACATGGCCGCTGCCTGACCATAGACTACCAAGCTAAAAACACTATATATTTTTATGGCTACTGACACTGTTTCCTGCAAGTAACTCTTTTTAATAAATAAATTCGTTACAGTCAGGTAGAGTAAAACGCCATGTTTATTACAGAAAGCTATTTAGTTTTCTGGTTACCCCACTTGTGTGAAGTGTCGTAATGGGTACGGTTGATATTACTTTAATTGTTATTTAATTTCTCGAAATGCGATAGTCCTTGCTACATCATGTTTTGCAAATATCTTATAATAATTGGCCAAAAAGATAACTACTATACTTAAGTCTATCAAATTTTCCGATATCTTGTCTTTCACAATGCACTGTTTTTGTGATAATGATATTAGTGCGTCAAAAACATTCCAAAAAAGGAAACTCTATTGATTCAGAGACTTTCTGATTATAGAAATCTGATTTATTCCATGTTCTCCAAGGAAAGCATGTTGAAAGACGAATATATTTTTTTGTATACCTGGTTGTATACCTTGTACACTATTTGAAAATTTAATTTTGAATTGAAAAAGCAATATAGCTGATTTTCAGATGAAAACGAAAAATTATTCATCGACGTTCATACGCTTTAAAGTTTATTTTCTTTAACTATTCATATTATTAATCTCTTTACAAAATACTTTTTACTACAGGAAAAAATATTTAAAAAGTGTATGAAGTATTTGAAAATTAAAATAATATTCATATTAAAATATGAAAAATATTGAATTAAAAATGTTTTAAGAATTTCTTGGTTGACTCTCTTTCAGTAGGTAAAAATACTCTTTCAGAAGTACAATTCCCTTAAATTAGTGAGGCACTTTAAATGTCCGATAACAGACAGGCTGGTTTTATTTTATTTTATTTTTATCTAGAAGAAGCGGAAATAGGACAAACAAAGATGTGAAAACGGAATTTGACGTAATTCATTCGATTTTCAAACACCACTTTCACAATAATTATTTAATTATACGCCAATTGAAATTTTCCATTGTTACTCACAGGCGCAAAAAAACGTAGAATGAATTTCAAACATTTATTACAAATTCTAGAGGAATGCTGACTTGTGAAAAGTTCTTAGACTTATATTTTCCATTAAATCGAAAGCAATTCCAAAAACAAATTCAAAGGCCCAAAAGCATCTTGACTCACATTAATTTTAGGATTGTTTTCAAAGGATTAAAACTGAAGAAAGAAAAAGAGTTTAATGAAAGATTCATAAATTTAACTCGCGTCCGCTCACAGCCTCGCTTGTTTTAATAACAATGTCATCAGCTAAAACAATTATTTATATTTTATTACATACTAAAAATATTTTCTTGATAAAATAACGTTTTTCCTTGATTTTGTTTTTCGTCTAAATAAAATCAAGGCCGAAAAATACGTTCCACGTATTGAAAATCCACACATAATCTTCGGATTCAGATAAATCTGATCTCAGCGGATTTAAATATTTGTGTTGATATTACATACTAAAATTTTAATATCATGATAAGAAAGATATTGAATATATGAATTAGACATAATGTACTACAGAGTACCTACAGATTTAGCTTAAATTGACTCTTGAACTATGAAGATATTGAACTGTTTCACTGATAAAGGATGAAAAATAATAATTTCGGTTTCAGAAATGAATTTGGTATTCCCTCGACAATATTTTAGTTCCACGAGAAGAATTTTATGAAGCGATTTGCCCGCCCGTATTATCTCCGCGAATTCTTAGGTATAAAATACCTACGTGCACCCCTTACTTCTCCTAGAGACCGAAATAACAACATTATGTTCACAGCTTATGTTCCACAATATTGGATATAAGATGTGATTGGTGTCATTTGAAAAAGTGTATTGACACAATTTAGAAATTTGAAACTTTCTCTCGACCACCAATTTTACGACACGAAGTTGAGAATTTTCACAATCATGTCAATAGATTCATTATATTGTCAACACTATGGTAGTCTTACCTTTTTACAGTTATTTTTTGTGAAAATTTATATCTCTTCACTTTTAATGCTAACATCTCTCCAAATAAAGCTGAAAATTAGCTAAATTTTCTATTTTCATTAATTTTTGTAAGGAAAATAATTCTACGAGTATTATTATTGCAATGTGATCATCTAAACACAAAAATCAACAAGACAAAAAATAGACTGCAGTTCAAAATCAAGTCAAATTAATTTGCCATAATATTTAATTAATGTACGAAAACTTATCATCACACTACATTCATTATTTGAATTGTGATTTCTGATTATCGTGCCTGTTTGTATTTGTTGTTCTATTATACTGTTTGTTTAACATATAAAAAGCTCACGCCGTTTGTTGATGTGAATAAAATAAAATAAAACAAAATAAATTATCATCGCCCTCAACGCTCCCCTCAGGAGCACAGGGTAGAAACCAGCCTCCTCCATTAAGAGTGACATCGCCGACTGTTTCACCTCTTTGTCTTGATGTATTTTTTTCACTTTATAAATTCGGTTGAACAGATGCATCAATTGGTTGTAAAATGAAAATTTATTCTGTGCTACTAGTATTTCTGGTGATAAATTGAGATTTTTTTATTTTATTTGTCACATATTTTTAGTTCTTTGCTACAGAAAGAGCATTTGCTAACTTTACCACCTGTGGAATGTGTCTTCAGTTTATAAATAAATCTTTATTTTCGAAAAAATATTTCGCGCAAATCAAATACACATACGTTTCATCAATCACAATTCGTTTAAACAACGGAGAAATGTGAACAAAAATACAGCACACACCAGATTACGGAAACAAAACAGTTGCAGAGAATAAATAAAAGCTAAAACAATTTTGTCTCCAATAAATCAAACTCATGTGACGGAGAAACGTAAAAACAAAGCTAAAAAGAACCACATCTCAATATTATCATGTAGCGTACACATGCATAAAACACCAACACTTTTCCTTTTCAAACATGTTATAAATCAAATTACAGTTTTACCCTATACATATCAGAACTTTTTTATATAGGTGATTTGTAAGCGAGAGAACCAATTTACGTTCGGAATTATTAGTAAAATTTATACGTAATTCTTTTAAACTAAAGATAAAAGATTTTGTTGGATGAATTAGAGCGTGGTTGTAAAGTAATTATCCTCTCGCCCTTCAACGCTATACTGGGGAGCACAGAACAGAAACCAGTTTCTTCCGCTTAGAGCGTCTCTACGTCTATTACATTGAAGGACCCACCGTCCACCCGGATACCGCAGAAGTCTGGGGACTTCCATTTATCCGAAATTCTACACTTAACAAATCTTGTCCACACCGGAGGCGCCATAGTGGGCAGCCTGAAGGACTGGCCGGCCAAACCACCAAACCGCCAAAACCTCCGTGTGAAATCTTTTGACTTAACTCCTTCGATGTACCTTTATACGAGAGAAGCAAACATAGTAATAATACATATAACTATACAAAAAAATAAAATAAACAAGTTATCTTAACCTAGGTTACAAAATAATAAAAAGTAAAAGTGCGTAATATATTTACAAAATAATTGCATAATATTTTGGAACAAAAGCTGAGTTGAGGTCTCCAGAGACTTTTCCTAGATTATTCAGGCCGGTGAACCCGAGGGTCGCCGTTACCGGGGCTGTTCCCTCACCAAGGGACATCCCAACCAGACCTAATACTCTCCACCAAGGGAGACAGGACAACACAAAGACGAAAAAACGAGTTCGCCCGCGACAGCCACAATCACACAAGGCAAAATCAACCATCAAGCTCTCTTAAGTGAGCCTGGCTCACGCAGGAGATCCCACCGAGATACCCAGACATCTACAAACTTCAAAAAGGCCCTGAAATTCCCAGGACAAGTCATCAACTCCGCAAACCAGAAGGGTCTAGGAGTGTCATCACTTATACTATCAATCATCACGTTTCTTGCATCCATCATCAATGGGCACTCCCACAGGATGTGCCCCACAGACTGAGCTCCCGTCCCACAAGCACACTACGGGTCGTCCGTAAGCCCAAGGTCAAAGAGCCTGGCTTTCAGCTCCCCGTGGCCCGTCACCAACTGAACAGAAAAGTGGTCAAAGGACAGGAAACGCCTTTTAATCCTCTCTCTCACATCCGTCTACATCTCTTCCCACAACATTACTTGCGCTCTGATTTTGTTGCCGTAAGAACGATGTATGTATTCTGAAAGAGGAACGTCAAGGCCATTGGAATCCTCATGGACGAAGGAACAGTGCTCTGTTTGCCAAATATCACTGGACATTCTCACGCCATGAATTAACCTAAACCAACATCAGTCTTCTGTAGGTTTTGCTGATCATCACTGAGTGCGCAGGCACACAGTATCATTTGTGACATATTTATACCACCTAACATACAAAATCTTTCTAAGACATTAATATTCGTGCTTTTCTTTGAGTACCAAGATTCACAGCCATTAAGAGGGATTGAAATTATACAAGCATTGAACAGTCGCTATTACATCCTGATATTGAGCTCAGATGTCCTACAAATTTTGTCCATGTTATTGAAAGTCACGCTGGCAGCTCCTATGCAGATTGGCAATTCCGACCGAAGATTACCCTCCAGTTTGTTTCCAGGAATTGAAACTTATTGACGTGGGATGTTTGGGTATTACCAACCATTAGTGCCGGAGCATAGAAGTAATACGATATCATTATTGTTCAGATGATAAGTTTAGTTCATTACATGGTGCCGGGATGCTTGTTGACTTGTGGATTTTGATTTGGAATTGCCCGTAGCATGGAATTTTTGATTTTTGCGGTTTGATAGTTTGCCCAACTGACATGAATAGATATTTTCTGTGCCTATTGTAAAATAAAAACGACTACCTTTTGACAAAATGTTGTCAAACTTCGCCGAATTGCGAATTTTCATGTAAGTGTAAGTTTTCGAAATGAAAGTAAAATATAATATTTTATTAAAATGAGTTATTTCATTAAAAGATAACTACCAAAGCTCTGCTTGCTTTGTTACGGTACTTCATTTTAATAGTTTGCTTTATATACATAAATGCATAATCTATCTTTTCAATTCTAGCTAAAGACTACAAAGGTAAGTAATATTTCGTTATTTACTGTAATTTAAATTTATTATAACATACAATGAGTTTAATTAATTTATGAACAATAGACGAACAGTAAATAATTTACTTATATATTTATAATAATTAATTTAATCAAAGTTTACAAGTAAATACCTGTAAGCATCGTGAACAATATAGATTCAAATTATTTTAATCAACCAGTTTTGTGAGTTGTGGGAGGTCTTTGGTCGCGTGCATATGCTGCTGGCAGTAGTGTTGTTCATTATGCTTATTTGCTTAGATATATTGATGTGATGCTGAATATACATAAGTGCTATGTTAACATACTCATTTTCACTTGTAATTATTGCAAAATATTGAAATTCGTTCTGTCTTTAGATATCTGAATCAAACTATTATTTTTGCATGGATCGGATGGACCAAAATATTCTCATTTGGAACACTGCAAGTAGCGGTGTTTTTCTGTGCTTTGATAGTGGTTTTTTTACGCTTCGGACTTAATATCTTTCTTCTATTTTCATTCTGAGAGATTCTTCTTATGACGGCCAGCTTTAAATTAAAAAGATTTCTTCTAATATTTTTTTGTCACTTATTTTTTTTACATAAATAATTCATTGTTTTCGCAAGATGTTAACTTTAACATTTTCTCCTCATCTACTTTACAAATATATACTCATACATACATGTATAATAAAAATTATGTGAAAGTTATAACGTTATTACAAAGTATTGGATAATATTAAAATCGGTATATCAATAAACTTCAATCTATATCGTACTATAACAATGATTCTTAGGAAGTTTTATATATCTAAGCATACATTCGTAGAATAAGCTGCGCAATATAGTATCATGTTAAGGCACTAAGATTGTAGAGTTTCACAGAGAAGTGAGAGGGTATCTTGTTGGAAAACTTTTCTAACATTGACGATATGTTTAATGAGACTGTTAAACCTATTCGGCATTAACCAATATATATATAATTTTATCTTTATTGTTATTTTTTTACATAGTTTGTAATAAATAAAATTTGTGATAAAACAATAAATTTTGTTCTAGATTTGTAATCATTGTAGGTATTTATTTTGTTTAAAACCTGTTAATAATTAACATAAGGGAGTGGACCGGCATCCGAAGTGTGGAAGAGCTGTTCCGAGCAGCGCAGGACAGGGACAAGTTCGCCGAGGTGATCGCCAACGTTGGGGGGACCCGACAAGGCACTTGAAGAAGAAGAAGAATAATTAACAAATTTCTGATGATTATAAAGCCAAATCCACTGCCTGTGTATGATATGAAAGAATTAAAAAAATAACAAAGTATATAAGAATTAAATTCGAATATAGCCATATTTTTAGCCAATAAAATAATCTCTTATTTAAATCGAAATATAAATAAAAGTACCATAACAAAAAGAGTGCTCAAAAATTTGTGCAGAATTCGATCTGACATCAGCTAATGCGTTGAAGGGTGGTGGAAGGTTTCGGTGGCGCTGGTGATATGGAGGCAGCAGGCGTCAATGAGTGAGCCATATATTTTTTAACGGTTCCATCGGCTTGGGCATCCCTCTTTCACAGTATACCGTTACATCCTAATAATATGGTGACCGAGCAGCTGAACTCATATTTGTTTTGTACATGTCCACTTCTTTCGTTGGAGGTGCTTTTTCAAGCATGGTTTTGTTTTTTTAATTTTCTGATCAATTGCTTATCTGCTTCCCTTATCATGCTCTACCCTTAGGCGTTTTATGTATTTCTTTCCCTTTCCTTCGAATTCAATCAGGATGAAATTTTATGTATGGCAGTGGTAAGTATGATCGGTAAGCAGGTATTATTATTATTATCTTGAATACTCCACTACTTTGATAATAAGTTGTAAAGTTTTTAAAATGAAACACGATATATGTATAGTTATTCCACTCTTGACATTATTTATTTTTGCGAGCCGGCTTTCAAGAGCTTCCGCTCTCATCGTCAGGCAAAAGTTAAGTTGCAAAATAAAGTCAAGAGTGGAATAACTATATACCTATCGTGTTCCATTTTAAAAATTATTAATATGAACTTCCACCAAGAACCGTCGGTCGATAAATTACACTTTATAAGTTGTAAAGTGTTGTCTCTAGCGTTAAGAATTTTAGTACATAGCAATACATCACTGTAAAAACATAGTTTGTAAGAATATTGCAGTAGTGAGTAGTGCCTTGTAGTGAGTATTTCCTCCAAGGGTTGTAATTTAGGGGAGGATTTTGTCAGGAGGAACCCTAAAGGCAAATCCTGAGCCCTCCCTTTGAATTTTTCTTTTTATTTCATTGAGTCTGGATGGTATAGGAGCTCAGCTCTTTAAACGTCCAGGGGAAAGAGGTGGTAAAACCCTAAGTGTTTTATTATACCGTTTCCATGATAAAGACATCAGAGCGCAACGCAATGTCGTTGGAAGAGGTGACGCAGTTCACACAGAGTAGCTCTGAATGGAGGAGGCTAGATTCTGCTCTGTGTTCCCGAGAGGAGCGTTGAGAGCGATGATGATGATATTTTTTTAATAGTTTAATTGCAATATTTAATCTTCATCATCGTTTTACATGTAATCAAAAGAAATAATACAGGATAATAGTTGTGACGATGGTATTTTGCACAAAATAGTGCTTAGGTAACTGCATTAACGCATAGAAAAAGTAAAGCAATTTTTCGCAACTTGAACGTCGACTAAACTATCATGACATTCACAAAACTTTTTATGCCAACTTCATACCTCAAAAAGCAGAAACTCAAAAAGGCACAACAATTTTATATAAAAATAATAAATATTATTTCTATGTTGTTGATATACCTATTAACTATGTAAGTTGTTATTTGATACATAACAGCATACACATATCTAAGTGTATAATTATATATATTTGTATTTTAAGAAGGGAACTACCTACATATATTTTATCAACATTCCTTCACAATAGTTAACCATCAACCGAAGGAAGAGCTCCTTGACTATTTATATATTAATGTAATTTTCCTAAGAGTTTCAGTGGATGTGAGTGAGAAAAGCTTACGTGAAAATACATGTAATAGCGTTGTAAATTGGAATCAAGAAATATTTGTTTTGTAATTAGGATCTGACGGGAGCCCATGAGAAGAATCCCAATGTGTTGTTGTCTCAACACACCTGTTCACCTGCAACTGTATGAATAATATATGTTTGCATGTACAGATTGGACCGGAATAATACTTTTACAATATTTTTTCATCATTGAACATTCTTCATAAAAACATAGTAAGGCAAAAGTAAAGTTAACGGATGCTCTTGAAAGCCGGCTTGCAAAACTAAAAAAAGTCAACAGTGGAATAACTACATATTTTGTTTTATTAATAAATTATTTTTATGAACTTCCACCTAGAACCTTCAGTCGATAAGCATTAGTTAATTTAAGCAAGTTATATAACTACATATATACTAAAATTAATATATGTTTAATAATTAGTATGATGAAAAAATATTGTAAGTAATTTTATAAGTTAGTAGTAGTTATTAGTACTTAACCAGTTTTTCTAATATATTGTACATAAAATTATATTATAATTGGCATATTGTGTTGAATAATGGTTATAAATTCTATTTGTTTATGAAATAAAATATAATTGAGAAACTTACAACGATTAATTTAGTGTTGTTTCGCAGAAAACTTCCAGTCAAACAAAAGAACAAGTTGGAAATATTATAATATTAAAATTATTTAACGAAGAGATCTACATTCCTAAATAAAATACTATTTGGTCGATTAATGCAAAACTTCGCTTGATTGTAGGCTCATTTGTCGTTTAAAGGTTCACATAAATTATTATTAAAAGTATTCAGTAACGAAACACGTAATGATTTATTACTAATAATTAATGTAATATTTTAAGTGTAATTACCACCAAAACTGTCTAACTCAAAACACCAAGTAGATTCAAGCTTTCATGTTAATTGAAAAAAATCATAAAAAATCTTTGTACAAAATAATTGATGATTGCCTAAAGTCTTAATACAGTGTTATGAGTTGTTGACAAAACTAACTTTTTATCGAATAAAGTGAAACGTTGCACTATGAGACTTGAACAAATTTGCAAAATATTTAAATAATTTCGCACTTTTCATGCCTTTTTTAAATGAAAATTAGGTAACAATTTAACTTTCACTTAAAAACTGTTTGTTACCCCAAAATTTATCTGATAAAATAATATAACTTTTCTTAAATGATTTTTTAATAAAATTTCAATTTTTGCTATATTATTGCGTGAAGGAAATGGATACAGAAGGCACATGACCTCGACATTTGGAAGAGTTTGGAAGAAGCCTTTGATCAGCGGTAGAGAAATAGCTGACTAGTAGTACCTAGTATCAGAGAATTTGAGGTTTAACAAACCTACATCACTCAGTACGATCTTTTCACGACATCTCTAAAACGTTGTTCTCACGAAGCGAATATCGTCAGGAAACCAAAATATCGTCAGCCATTTGAACAGTGTGAACAAAGTGACAATTAGTCTGATACGATAAAAACCAGTAAAAGCGATATAGTCTCAAGTTAACCACCTTTCAATTTTTTTCGTTGGTGGAACG
The DNA here is from genome assembly GCA_947579605.1 of Athripsodes cinereus. NCBI lineage: Eukaryota > Metazoa > Arthropoda > Insecta > Trichoptera > Leptoceridae > Athripsodes > Athripsodes cinereus. The sequence continues at coordinate 12,983,004 of OX388310.1, forward strand.
ATGCGCGCATGCGTAGATGTGCGCGGCATCCGTATCTATGGTAAAAACTTTATAACCAGACCTATAAACTTTATAATATTTCCCATTTCGTGACAGTTTTTATCTTTGTTGTTGCTTTGTGGCGTTTTTTTCCTTAATTAAGCGCCTCATATAATAATAAATAAAAACACTTATTTATAGTACCTACATATATCCACAGTGACTTTTCATTGGACGCGAGCCGGCTTTCAAGAGCTTCCGCTCTCATCATCAGGCTAGCTCACTTCCAATAAAAATTCACTGTGGATATACTATAAATAAGTGTTTTTATTTATAATTAATGAAAATAAAACAAAATTCGAAGAATTTTACAAGCACAAAATTTTTATACCACATGCTGTACAAAAAAAGGATCGAGAGTTTGTTTGTATAATGGATAAGAATAGAAGAGAATGTTGTTCACTCGGCAAGGAGGAATTAAAACTTTGCCATTTAACCTTAAGATATCTTCTAGAACTTAAACTTAGTCATTCCCACAAACATCTTTATGTTTATTATGTATGAAATTTAATTGTGAGAAAGCACATTGTGGCATGTGATAATAATACACAAACAATCCTTTCATGATTGAACGTATTATAAGACTTTATTTACGAAGCTTGAATTATATGAGCGATTATTTTGATATTTTATGTCTACTTACATATATTGCTTTTCCCGTGGAGTACCCAACAAAGAATATGTCCCCACTCTTTTCTGCAAACTTTCTAGTGTCCGGTAGAAGGCAAGTCTTTCAAGCAATTTCACATATAAGACAATTAACACTATAATTCAGTGATGAGGGATGCCAGAATATCCTATTTTTTTAGTAACATGAAGAAAACAATCCGCATGTTTATTTAGTCCGTTGCACTTAGTCCGTTGGTAGAAGGGAAAATGTGAGCGAAAAAATGAGCGTGTGGCTTTGAATATAATATAAATATATATATATATAATATTACTACTGAGATATGAAAAACATACCTAGTTTATTTGGCTAAGTGAACTATGTAAAAGGCAGAATAATATAAGATTGTAGTGAGCAGGCAATACTAAAATAGTATTGTTGTAGTCAGCTAGTATGACGTCAAAGATTGGATTCTACAAGCTAAATATCACAATTCTAAAACATTCGAATTTTCACTGCCTAGCTGACCACACATACTCTGAGTGTTCCCTTTCTGTAACTTGTTATTGTAACGATCACTGTAATATTTCATGTAATTTGTTTAAAATATATTTCGATTATGTTAACTAACCGCGAGTTTAATTGTGGAAAATCGGTGAGTAACTACAGTGGGGCCAATATATGAGTGCACCTGAACCCCCGCTACACGTTTACTCAACTTCCTTACGTCTCACCACCAACGATACATTTATCAGAGATTGTCAATCAGTTAATTTTTTCCACTTTGAAATAGAAAATTTCCTTTGTAAAATAATCGCGAAGACGTATCACAAATTCGCGACACAGGGGAGTCAACACTTGACGTTTAGTAGGCATATTTATATAATTTGTGTCGCTGAGAAACTCAGCGACACATTTATAAACTGACACTAAAATAAATTTTCACTGTTAGATGTTGCGATCCCGAATGCTCGTTTAAAACTAAAGAATATAAGGGATGATTTCTGATACGTTAATTTCCTGACAAAAATTAGTCATAAATCATAAAATGCATTATCTGCAGTTTTGTATTGAGATTCATTCAGTAAATCCCTATTGTTTTTTTTAATTATCCTAGAGTTATAGAGTGTTATAATGTAGCTACCTATTATAACTATTCTTTTTATGTAACCGCCTACTTCAATTATTTGATATCCTTTTTAACTTACCTACTGTACTAATACGCATACTTGAGATATTTTGACTCAAAATATCCAAACAGGAACTCTTATATTAATGTGACAGAAACAACAAGCGAAAAGGGTGTGTGGTCCTAGGACCTAGGTCTATGTACACCGTAAGGCGGGCAGTACGTATGTAGGTATACAGGTACAAGGATTAGATAATAATATAGAAAATAAAATATTCTATAACAATGCCTTTGGTTGCTGATACCTGCCTATGAATAAAAGAGACCATCATACCAGAGGCCTGAGTCAACAACACACTTTCGTCTCACGTTCCCGCTCCGTTAGCGTTCGGGTGCAGACGATGTTGCAAGCAAGTGTCAATTTCGTTGCTAAGATACACAATAGTTACGATGATTAACACTTTGGCGCACCATCGTCTGCACCCGAACGCTAGCGGAGCGGGAACGTGAGACGAAAGTGTGTTGTTGACTCAGGCCTCTGAGGTGCACTGGTATACTGGCCCCACTGTAACCTTCCTTATCACAATAATCCTTCTAAGTATTCTCTCTGTTTACAACCTTCTGATCTGGAATCAATCTCTCTTTGCAATATTTATAATTGGTATTTCACATATTATTACCTCACTTATTACTTCAAGATCATATTCATCTATCAATAAACAGTATATTCATAATTTGTAGGAGCTCATTAAATTATTAAAAAATATATAAGTTTAATTTAGAAAGTATTAATAACACAGGTCTACAAAAAAAAATATTTTTTAAAATTGTTTTAGTTTTAATAACTAATTTTTATGTAGTTTTTGGTGCTGATTTCAGAAATGATATTGGTTTTTTCCATCACGTAAAGAAAAGTCATAAAAAAGTCATTCTTTATATCAGTATTAATTATTAACAGTGATATTTAAACACTTTAAACAAAGGTTTATCATGAACAAATATGAAAAATCATGTCAATGCTGTACTAAAACACAATTACAAGTCTTTGTGGTAACGTTTTCTTTTTCCTTCAAAACTTCTTTTTGTAGTTTTTCCGCTGTAGAGTTGAGGATTTTCTCTTGTTAACATCCAACAGTAGTCAGTCACCATGTTAACGTTCCAGCGTACTTGATATAGCTGCGTTCCATTTCTTTCATATCGTGATGGAATCGTTCTCCTTGTTCTTCACTTACTGCTCCAAAATTTTCTGGAAAATAGTCCAGATGAGAATGAAGGAAATGCACTTTAATACTCATGTTGCAGCCCAACAGTTTGTAGCTGTTTAACATACCGACAACAATATTCCTATAGTTCGGATCTTTTTTATTTCCTTGAAAGCCAGTTACCACTTGTTCGACTTCCATGCTTTTCTTTCGTGGCTTACCATTTTCAACTCGAAGGTTTCATCCTTCATCAGTTTCCTAATATTAGGCCCAACAAATATCCCTTCTCTGGTGGAAGTAAAATCTTTTTACGATCCACTAAACTCTCCTTCTCAAAATTCTTATCTCCAGGAACCAAATTTCTTCGTACTGGCCATTCTTTCTTAAAATAATGTTGTTTAGGGTCACGGCTATCCCATTCACAGAGAAAACAGGGAAACTTTGTGAAGCCACTCTGTAGGGCAACACAAAGTAACATAGGGATCACTTACAGATCTCACAAATGGTCCACTTATGATCAGAGTAATTAATCTTGTTATAGACCAATTCAAGGTTCTTATAACATTCTTTCAAATGAACTGAATGTTTTACTGGTACAGATGCATATAGGTCGCCAAGAGACAAGGTGCAGGTAAATCAAGCCCACGAGGAACAGGGCGTATAGCTGAAGGAATATTGAAAGTAGTAGTTGTTTTAAATATCTTTTTAACAAAATCAGAAATGTTTCTCTGTTTGACAGCATCAGTCCCACAAATATTACAAAAACAATCAGGGGAGTTGATACAACCTCTAGAAGCCATTTCTAAACGCAACACTAAATTTCACTTCAACGAAAAAATTGTTCAGAGAGGTTTCATCCATACTGAGAGGAAAATTGGAACGGCGGTAAATCTAGTATGAACCAGATTTTTCTATGGTACTGTAAAGTTTTTTTTTTTACAATAAAGGCTGTTTTATGTTCAAACCAAAATTTAGACTAATTACATAAGTAAGTTAACTTATTCGACTAAATATTGTAATATAAAATTATTGTTTTGGATTTAGTACTTAAAGTACGTAGGTAGTACTATGCTAAAATAAACTTAAAAGTAAAAATTCAATTTGAGATTTGTGGGCAAACGGAGGGTGATTGAACTTTTTTATTATTTTTCCAGTAATCTACGCAACAGAACACAAGAATCACTAAAAAATATTGAAACAATTTTTTCATTGTAGACCTGTGCAATTAATAGTGGCTCAATAAAATAATACTATAACGATTTCAATCGTATAAAAGCACTTACAATATTATCAATCCAATATTTTATTCAATAGAAAGATTAAAATATATCTTACAACAGTAGATGGATCATACAAAGTTAATAAGAAATAGTTTTACTGAACCTGATTACGTTCACGGTGAATTGATTAATATTCTTTGAAAAGAAAACTAAATTGGATTAAGAAATACTTCGATGCTCAATGCAGATGCTTTCCATGGATTATAAATAATATAATTATTCCTTTTCATTAAAAAAAAAACAAAAACTTGAGCGTTGTACAGTGGTTTGCTATATAAATTAATCAGGTTATATTTTATATACATAGGCATGCTCGTTTAAAATGATATCATATCATACTATTTATGATTCTACAAAGAAATTAATACATGCAGCAATAAAATATATATACTAACAATATCTTTTTTATGCCAAAAATCTTTCGCCATTTTTTGTCTAAAATTAACAGATTTTATAACCGTTTCAACAAGTATGTACACTATTTAATTTTTTTGATTTAAATATAGGTACATAAATGTTCCTTTCAATTAAAAGACTTACATACATTATGATATTGTTTTTCTTTACTTACCAGTACCTTTCTTTTGCTAGAGTTTATCTTTTTACGATTTTCTTGCAAAAAGTTTAGGGAAGGCTAAGTTAAGAAAAGTTATATAACAATATGACAATACTCATAATATACAAGTTTTATTAAGGTAGCCATGTTCAAAATAAATATATTTCTAAACATCTCTATAAACGGAAAATTTAAAAACATCGGTTTGAAAAAATATTATACTTATGATAACTATAGAAAGAAAACTCCTCGGTCGACAAATTATTTTTTCGTATAATAGACACCTAATAATACTATTTTCATACGTATAAGCCCATCATTTTAAATAAATAATTGCTGCGAAATAAGGAAATTTAGTAAATTTACTGAGAATCGATGTTGCTAGTTCTATTGACATAATATGTCATAACACAACATAACATAACATGCATAGAAAATTCACACAAATCGAGCTAGTCCCAAAATAAGATATGAATCTTGTATTATGGGTACCAACGCGACGACACACATATACAATGTACTTAACACATATACATGTAACACCCAGACCCAGGACAATTTGAAAATGTCATTCTTCATCGGTCAGAATGACTATTTTTACCACAAGAAAAAATCATAAAGAATTATAGGATGATGTTCTATGGGTACAGGTGTATATGTGTCCTATGGCACAGGTAGTGATTTGGTAAATAGTAAGCAAAGTTAATTCGGTGAGATAAGATGTTTTATTGAGAATTTAAGATTTACATGAAATATAATTATAACAATGGAAAATACAATATGATCGTGCGGAGACAGTTACGGAGCGTATGTGCAGTTGCAACCGAAGCGAGAGAGGTAATGAACTCACATGTAGGTACCACGATGGAAGCTATGGTAAGTACATGGTTGGTAGGTACATTGAGTGTACCTACATGTTCGGTGACGTGGCTTGTCACATGGGGTTGCCACAGAATCATGGAAATAACACTTCTTGTGTACAAATTTATAAACAGAATTTTATTTTGTAAGGAATAGATTTGTATTTAGAGTTTTTTTTTCATATATACATCCACGGCGTGAGACTTACATGTTAAGTGTTTTTTACACGAGTTGATGAATAATGTGTATTTTGGAAATCTGTATTTAACATTTGACTTTGACAATGACTACACATTTCGAAATAAGTACTAAACTTTACATAAACATTCAGAGATATTTCTCGCTCGACATACAAACTTTTCTTCTCCATATCGGTGTATGAAAACTGGAATCCTTTTAAGCGTAATTTTTACGGTTCCGCCTATTTGACTCACCAATGAGCACGGTTCGGACATAATGAAACACTTTACATTTAATTTATGTTCAAATTATATTCCGCCATTCAAAAATTATTTTTCTGTATAAAGGAAACTTTAATTGTTTGAAACCGTAAGCTTAACTGCTTCCCTTTCTAACTAATTATGCTATACTTAACGACGCCTCATGTTAAATTTATGTTTTGAATCGTGACAAGTTCAGTAGTAATTATTTTATATTAAAGTTAATAATGGGGAGACGTCTAAAAATTAATATTACGGGTCCATTATGATGGCTAAAATAATAACTTAAACCTACCATATCAGAATATTCAAACAATATTATTCAAAGTATGCGAAACTTGCAGTTCCATTTTGATAATATCAAAATGGAACTGCAAAGATACCCATAATGATGCTTTAGAAAAATGTGTTATGTATAAAGATAAACAAGGCAGAGAGCACCATTTTTAAGACTTCAACAAGCATAGATGTTTCGCAGTTTTTGAAAATATCAGCTATCTGGTGGCCTTTCTGCTAATTGTCGGTTTAATGATGACTCATTCGCAGTGGTGTAGGCTATTCTGTCACACCACATGTTCTTTTTTTCTATTTATATCTTCACGCGGTGTCCATAGCCAACAAGCGGTCAAAGTGAACCGTTCCCCCTAGCACCAGTGACTTTTCTGCTTTTCTATGTCCTTATCGTGTCATCCATTCCTTGTAAACAGACTTCCTAAATGAACATATTCATTCACTGCGCTAAACATTCATCGTCAACCTTAATTACATAAATCGTTCTTTCGTTCTTTCTCTCGCACCACATGCGATCCACATAACTCGTTAAGAAGGATATTTTCTTTCTGCTCCAGTTTAAAATATCTTCAGCCTCACACGAGTTACTTATTTCAGTATTGCTAATTCTGTTTCTGAGGGTTCTGCCCACGATTGAGGTTTAAGTGGAATAAGTACAAAAATTTATCGATCTTTTTCTTGATGTTGACATCGGATGAGTCAAATATTTATTTATTTTAATCATCAAATCAACAAATTACGCACAGTGATTTTACTTTGTTTTACGATTTTGGGGAACCTTGATTAAGGAATCATTAATTTAAGTGCTTTTGACATAAACATTATAATTGAAGAGTCCCTTGACTTTATAGTATTTATATATACACATCTCTTAAACTGCAATAAGAATCCCATAAAACAATCTCAATTTTCAAGAAATAGTACATGAGCGTTGAATTTTCAGTTATATTCATGAGAATACTTTTCATGGTTGAGTTCCCGAGAGATGAATCAAGGTAGATTAGAATACATATTACGAAACGCAGTAGGTACAGAGGAAAACAGTATTGCTCTAGAATTATTATTCCCTTTGGTCTTAAATGGATACAGGAGACAATTTTTCTGAACCATATGTAATATTTTTTGTCGCTTGCTTTCTTATTTCAACCTTTTAACAAAGCAATGCTTTGTCATTTTTCACATGACAGATAAAATTTTGATGTGAAAATAATGTTTGTAATGACAAAGGCAGAGAGAGAGAGAGAATTAAGATAAAAAAATAAAAGACAGACAAAAAACCTACTACATTATTTCAATTTTGTACAACTTTACACCTTTTGAATAAAAATACGGATTTAAAAATAAATAACGCCGTATTCATAGTTTGACAAAAAAAATCGAATTTGTAGACTCTGGTCAATGTAATTGTGTTTGTGAAATTAGAAATCATAATAATATGTACTTTTGTAACAGTTTACAAAAGCTGACCACGATTTCTTAGCAATGGTATGACCAGACAACTATTAATTGCTCTCGTATTTTTTTATTGTCTTAATTTAAGTGCTTGTTATTCTTATCAATGAATAGAAAAAACTATTTTGCGTTTTTGATCAAAATGTGACAACGTTATGGGCTTTAAATACAATATATAAATTAATAATATAAATTGTCAAATGTGAACATTTGTAAATAGGACGATATATTGATATTTTCTTTGCCTCCGTTGTTGTTTTTATGTATATATATAAAAATATTCGTTTAAGGGTATTCTTCGTACAGTAGCCTACAAAAATACTTTTTAATTGGTCTTGAGAAAACCGTTGGCTTCTGCGCAAAAGTTTTGTGCAAGATTTAATCTGACATCAGCTGGGGAGTAAAAGGGCGGTGGCAGGTTTCGAAGGCGCGGATGTGCTACTGTACGAAAAGTACTCAAAAACAGATAGATTTAGATGTTTTTAAATATACACATAATACGCTCTGCGAAAACGCCTTCTCAAACATGACTGTATAATCTAAGTTTCATCCGAAATGAATGTGCAACATGCATTCCATGAATGAAAGATCATATGATTTTACGCAGGAGATAATATAAGGTGAAACTTTTACTCTATTTCACTATGTACAGTCGGGGAGAGACTTGGCTCATTTTGTGAAATGGTCCTGACGATACACATGTGCACAATGTTGAAACATGACATCTTTTCAACAAATCCAAACTGCATATTAAGGTGACGGGCCAAAGTCTAGTACCTCTAGTACAGTCTAGTACCATTATGCAAAAGCATGAGTCAAATCTCTGGCCGACTGTATGCAGTGAAATTGAGTAAAACTTTCACCTCATATATACATAATAATAATATAAAATAATATATTTATAATTGTATGTAGTGTGCTTTTGATGACCAATAAATATAATCAGTAAATAATATTCTTGTTTTTCGATAGTCTACGTTTCTAGCACACACCTGTATATAAAAAATATAATCCAATGTAGTTGACTCACATTTAGAATTTTTAGTAGATGGATTTTCTCAGTAAAATAAATGCTTAATCGTTCTCAAGATAATGCACTGGATTTCTATAGCTACTTTACGCCTCCTAGTAAGTCAGAAAAATATGATAGAATTGATTTATGTTTGGCGTAATATCTTTCAAACAACAATCTTTGCAGTTGTATATACCTCCCTTTGTAGGTAGGACCTACCATAAAGGAAACAGAACATTTATCATGGGAACAAAAATTCTCAAGATATAAAATATTTCGTTTTATGATGAATGAGATGGAATAAAAGTTTCTTAGTGATATATTATTCTATTTATGGATATCTCAAAATAACAATGATGGATACAACGATCCAAGGGTGGAAATGCATTGTTTTGCTGCTTAAGTGGATAAATTACAACTGCTGCTGCGCTTTTCTTGAATATCGTATTAGAGACCTACATATATAATATATATTACAGGCAAACTATTATAATGAGAAAAACTAAGGGAATGCTTTATGAATTAAAAGAATCATATTATGTTACTACTTTCGTTTTTCTTTATTATAGTTAATTCTTTCTTCTATTAATGCATGATTTTTGCACAAATCTATTTCTATGAACAGTAAGTTAAAATTTACTTATTTTTCATCCATACTATCACAGTTCTTTATTTAAATGGCGTACCAAGCGGGTTATCATAATAATTGCCCTCTAAGTGAAAATAAAAATCAAGACATTCAGAATAGGTGGGATATCGTTTTTATGATATCGTGTACTGTATTTACGTTAAAAAATGGAAACAACTTTCAAATTTATAATTTGTAATGCTAATCAGTGAAAATTAAGTTGAGTGAACACGTTAGTAAAAATAATAAAATTATTCAGTTCATTTAAGTGTTTCATCCGTATGAATTAATTTGAGATAATTTTGCTTCACAAACTTTCAGTCAATGAAAAATTTACATTCTGAGAATTTAGGTTTTTTACTAGATAATAAAATTTACAGAGCTTCACTTACCATTCATTCCATACTAAAGTTACATTTTCCTTATTTTATCAAACGGCTAATTTTCTTCCATATTCTTGATATTTGTTAAGTTCTCGTTTCATGATTGGTGCTGTGAAATCACTTGTACTTACATAGTTTTCAAATTATCACAATTGTCTCACAAAGTTCTACATTTCCTTTAAAATAGTCGGCCTTTCAGCAAAGTGAAATCACAATGGAAAAAAGAGACGAATTTATTATTCCCATTTCCTCACAAAACACTTTTTTTTGTATTCAAGAATGTTATATTATAAATCTTAAACTTTTTTAAAGATGTTTGCGTAATAAACAGAAAATGTACTAAAGTCTGTTAAAAAAATGTATGAATGATGATAAAATAAAAAAGCGCGCAGTGCCGTGGAATGTTAATGGTGTTCAATTTAAAGTTTTATGATGTATGTTGTTGCGATGTAATTATTGTAGTTGATATACGTATAAAAATGGTCATAATAAAATTATATAAACTAATGACAAACACCTCCCGTCGCACATTTTCAAGAAGTGCAAAATAAAATGATACATACCAAGTACTTAGAACCGAACTAGTTACACTGCTATAACTGTATTTACTTTTTATATTATTATATTAGTAAGTCTTTCAGTAACTTATAACTTCTTCTCTTAAAAGTAAACTATCTACAAAAAATAAACTAAAAGTAAAGTAAACTGTCTTAATTCTTAGCCTATGTAAATCCATGACTTTTATGAAATATTTTAAAAAAATAAATAGATCACAGCTCGTATCTGTATTTCAAAGATTTCTCGGAAAATTTGAAGAATCGTTTACATTCAACGTAAGTCTTTGTATGCATACCGAATAACTTCAAAATGAAGATTTTGAAATTAGTAAGTGATTACTTAGAATCAATGACTAAATATGAATATTTTTATAAAAAAAATTAATCACGCATACTTTCTCTAATAATATCATCGTTTATTTTCAGGTAAACAAAAAACTATCTTTCCCAGTTGAGATCGTTTTTCAGTTTCAATTCAGAGAATCTTTTCTTTTCAAAAGTTTAACTACATTAGCATCAGCTGTCTTCAAAGTAACTTGGATGATGAGGTTTTTTCTTATTTTGTTGTTTTTCAACCATCTGAATACGCTGTTGAAGGAAAAGATATTCATGGTTATGTTCTCATTTTTTACAGAAACTTAACAACTTTTGTACATTAGCCAAAAGAACATAGAAATTAATTATACACAAAACGAAAACACTTTAATGTTTACACACGAATTACAAAAGTAATATATTTTAAAAAATAAAAGATTTGAATTTATTTATGTAGGAATACGAAGACATTTTGAACTGTGATTTTGCGTCAATTGAACCAGAAATGTCATACATTATTTTCTTCTTCTTCTGCTTGCAGTATCATTGACCTGTTTGTTCGGAATTTGTTTCCTCTTGCGACGCTGAAGATCAACTATCCTTCCATATTTTAGGTAGTCATATATTAGGTAGTCATATATAGAAAAATGTTATGTATGTTCGTAATAACATTATTGAAATAAAAATATATTCCGTGTACAATTTTTATTTCCATTCTGATAATGATATTTTAAATCCTGCATAGTTTTATTAAAAAAAATATCTTATTTCTACTATAATTATCTTTTTGCGTCATTTTTTATTGACACAACACATGCAACAGCAAATGTATCCTAGAAAATGTTTCTTAGAACTTTCAAACGTATGTTGAATGAAATGAAATGAAATTGTAGACTCAGTTTTTCCAATCATCAAAGTTGAACCTTTCTGAAATGATGCTTACTCGTAAACATGTATGTAATTCACATGAATTCAAGTACATTTCTCTTCAAGAATATTCTTGTGAACCAAAATTACGTTACGTTTTTTCACAATAAAGCTCATGATTTATACTATACTTTGTATTTTTTTTTTACAATATAGTTAGTCAAATATCTAATTTCAATCGCTCTTTGCTTAGTTTCGTACCTTTTTACCTGAAGCCTAAGCCTTAAGTAAACACAGATTTTTTTCAACTTTTCTCCTCTCAAAGGAAAGCAGATTAACAAATAAAAGTATGAAAAGGTTTGTTAGGTCATCGTTCCGAAACTTTTAAAAGATTTCTCAGGAGGTGTGTAGTGGCGGTAATAATAAGGGTAGGTACTAAAAGTATTTCAATAGGGAGGATAGTGTAAAATAGAGTATAGATAGTTTTATCATGGGGTCGGATAAAGCGATTAAATATGATATAGCCATCAATCTCCAAAGGGTCACGTACCTTATTGTACGTGCTTTGAATAATCCTGTCAATATTTAATAAACCTCAATTTCTTGCCTCTGACTCCATCACGGTTCTCCTATACTGGCTCACTACCTTCTTATTTAACTACAATATGATATTTCCGTTTCTCGTCCCGTAACGCTATCGCAATAATCTACTACAAGCATTATTACAGCTAATACCGATTATTACACAAGATGTTTTATGTAGATACACAGCACACAGCTGTACACTCTTCCAGTCATATACATCATAGTTTTTTATTACTAAGAGGACTTTTATTCCATCTTTCTGTAATTACATACAATATTATATTTTATACACTCATATCATACAGTACATACTATATATATATGAATAATTTTCCGGAAACGGAATAACCAATTTATTATGTCAACGTATTCATTAAATCAGATGGAACGCCGCAACCGAATAATAAGAACAGTAAATTATGTATACATTATTTAGAATTCTTACATGTTGATTACGGAATCATTATTAAGACTATTGATCTTTCTAAAAATATATGAAAAACATAACCACATTTCTAAAAAAAGTTCGTTATTATAAATCGAAGCATATTTTTATTAATTCAACAGCACATAATACGTAACTTAAATCACAATAACAAAAAAAATAAGGCCAATAATAATTTGTTTCCTGTTTTTCAATTAATACTTATATATGTTTAGAAACAATCTTAGGCTTAACTCTAGGCTGTAACTTATATTATGCATTTGGATACTATCAAGCCAGCCAGATGATGAGAACGGAAGCTCTTAAAAGCCAGCTTGTGACAAAAAGTCACAGTGGAAGTACTAAATACAAGGGGTCCGTGGTTCGATACCAGATGCCGGCAAACTCCCCTTTCACGACACAAGCTTTTAGTAGCTTACTGTGAAAGGTGTATAAGTTTGTATTTGGGTTTATAAAAAAAAAACCCAGGTATATCTTTTTTTTTTTAATGTTTTATTTATAATAACTTATTAATTCAAAATTGATTGGCGAGAGGAGTCAATTTACAAACCTTTCATTGTGATATTTAAAACAATGCTATTGGGCTTCCAACCACCTCTATTTTGACTACAAAAATCTATAATTTAAAATATTTAAAAAACACATATTGTATTAATTGTGAACATAACTATTTCTATAAATGCTTGAATAGTTTTGGAACGTGCAAAACAAGTATAATACAGTAGTACGAATGTATTAATTTCCTGGAAAAATAACTAATTACTTTGCTTGTCATCATTGACTCGCTGGATTATTAATAATATGTACACAATTATGTAAGTAATCACAACAATACACTTGTTATTCGCTCCAAAGAGTCGCTTCTCTAATATGGGTAGGTACTGAACAAACGTTCAAACACATAATATATGTGGTAACACAAACCTATTCAGAGTAATAAGCAACATATTATTACATACGATTATGAAATTTATATTTTCATTGTCAAAGATTGGTTACTAAACAAATGTACTTACTTATATATGAACAAATATTACAAAATTAAACCAGGACATTGACCTTAGATTATTATATCAGTTTTTTTTTCATAGTATTTAAAAAAAAACGGACTAAAACTATTCTTTAATTGAAAAATGTTTCTCATATTTTTTAAAAAATAAAAATGTTTTGATTGAGATTATCTCACAAACCTTTTTACTTAATACCCTTGTCATAACAGTACCCGTGTCTTCAGTATATATAATTGTTCGTGAGGTTTGTGGCTTTCGATTGTGATAAAATATATTTAAGATTTCTTTTTAAATGTCAAAACAACAGCACTGCTTATTTTTCAAACTCATAATCACACACCTCGAAATTATTATATATATATATATATATATACAAGATGTCTTGATAAAAGCGTTCGAGTACATAATCGCTAAAGTGAAAAATAAACGATGTTGCTGGTTTAATATTTTTTTTAATTCTGTTTATAATATAATTCAAAGGGGAAAATTGAAAAAGATTTTATAATATATTCTGTAGTTAATGGGTATTTTTGGTTTCAGTTATTTTATATGCGATTTAAATCAACAAAAATAATCTAAACTTTTGTTGAATATAAATCTAAGTTTAAAATAAATCTAAATATAAATGTAAAAAACATCCACGCAGAACCATACCATATTATTTAGATACATGAATTTGATAAATTTCCATAATAGAAATATAAATAGTATGCTTACTGATGAGTACCATCCATCTTGAAGTTCATATTTAAATTAGCACAGAATGGAAGACTTGCGACTCTATAACATGCAATCAGCACGGAATGGAAGACTTGCGACTCTATAACATGAAATTAGCACGGAATGAAAGACTTGCGACTCTATAACATGCAATTAGCACGGAATGGAAGACTTGCGACTCTATAACATGCAATTAGCACGGAATGGAAGACTTGCGACTCTATAACATGCAATTAGCACGGAATGGAAGACTTGCGACTCTATAACATGCAATTAGCACGGAATGGAAGACTTGCGACTCTATAACATGCAATTAGTCTACTGGATACGCCACTCGTGCCATTTGTGATGGTGTTTAAACTTTTGAGAAGTTTCAAATTATTATTTAAATGAAAATATTGTCATCAGAGTGTTAGGAGCATTGTAGAAAACGTTCACTCCATTGGTTAAAACGGAAAAGTCTTATTTCTCCGTGTTCTTAACAGGATCATGCAAGTGAAGTGAACAAAGAATGAATTAATAATACATGGTTGAAGTTTACAGACACTACTAGTATCAATCACTACGTTATCAATATTTATCATTAAGTTTAAAGTTTGTTTTACTTCGTTCACATAATACTATAGAATGGTTGCAGTAATAAGTGTTCGTAATAATTTCCCAGCGCGATCTGTTAAATGTTTACTGCCAATAGTCGAACAAGATGTTCTACTTTTCGTCTATTCGTATCTCAATCTCTGCACTCACTGCAATTTTTATTATACGCTACATATACTTATATCAAAATGCAGTAGTAAAATTGTTACATTTTCACCAACTGTTCCGATAGAATAACAAAGAAGAGAGTCGCGTTTTGTCGCCTGGGTGATTTGTTCCTTTATCGTTTTACTTGAAATATTTACCTAATAAACAAAACCATTGTGTCTCAGATGAGAAAACACTAGGGTAGGTACCTGCTGCATGAATATTATTCAAGTCATCGATACAAAGCTGAAGCAGCAATGTAATGCCGTACAAGTCCATGCATTGGAGATGAGAAAACATTCTCAGTCAGAATACAATGCATATTGAACATGTTATGCTACAATATTACAAATAACATACTCCACATGCTACCATGAAAAGAAAAACCTTGAGTCGTATATTCAATACACTCTAAGAATACAACCAAATTATTTATTTATGAATTCAACACACTAAATTGCTTTTTGCATTGAAGAGATTTTATTTGTATAAGTTTTTTTTTGAAAAAGAACTTCTCATTTGTGTAAAAAAGCAGTGTTTTTGTTTTGATACACTTTTTAAATTAGTTTAGAAGTAAAAGTTTTGATAGCTTTTATTAAATTTAATACTTTGATTAAAAAAATATTCCTTACCTTTTTGCACATTATTCACACAAAGTAAAATTTTCATCCAAATCTACTTCACCACTCCATACGAAATTTCTTGCGCTCTGATTACTTAGACATTATCAAAACATCACCCAGCCATAAAAACATATGTTACAAACTTAATTTTCTTTAAACCAATATAGAGAAAGCAAAAAAAGGAAACTTGTCAAAAGTTTATTTTAGGGTGGTACATACATAGATACATCCTATACCTACATTGTCTTAAGCACTTGCTTCGAAGGGTGCTATATTTGCCGTATCATATGAACCGTAGATGTGAACACAACGTTGTTTTTTATTTGAATAAATGTCTATTTCAAATTAATGACCTTATATTAGACGTGCAACTTATATTAGAACAATAATTATGTTAATATGATTAAGAAGTAATTATGACAAAATAATTATAATTATTTCTCCTGTGAGATAAGAGGGTAATATTGTGTGTGCTGTGCAATCTACTAAATATATGATAATGGTATTATTATCACATTATTTTGATTATACTGCTATTTTCATTGTTCTTACAAAAGCACGTAATACATGTAAGTAACATGTCTATAAAATACTAAGTACGTAGTAATACAATACCACTCTTGAATACCTTTAGTAAAAACATCTAAAATAGAGTCACTTCTACATATTACATGACTCCCGTGAGTATTATTCTCCTTACAGTATTAACAGCGTAGTTTTACGCTTAACAATAAGAAAAGGATTTCTTCTTCATATACATAATGATAATATCACGAATATTACGCAAGTATTCGCAACAATATTTTTACTAACAATATTACAACGAATACTATTTAAGAGTATTTTAACGCGGCGGCAGATATCCATCCACATGTCTCAGCATTATACAACCAGATAAGTCTCCATAATAAAATTATGATCAGTTATGATCACCCAAAAACTTAACAGTCTAAAGCCGGGAAAAAATCACCTATCCAGAAATACAGAATATCAAAGGATTAGATTTAACCTGCGGATTCACAATACTAGCATTTTGCCTGAAATATCTGTGTCCAAAAACAAGAATCAAGTATTTATGAAAGTAAATTAGACTTCTAAAATAATCTTACATAATTATACAGTTCACTTAAACTGGCATAGTTGTATAGAATAAACATTATTATTAGTAAACGAAGTGAAGCAAATAAAACAATTCACAAGTACTTATAGTTACAAAGTACTATATAAAAGGGTAGAAAATTATTATCAAGTGGGTAAGTATTTACTCTGTTCAAGTTTATTGTAACAAGTTAGTCAAAATACTCGTATCTCAAAATCTCTCCATTAACAATTCGGTATTGTGAAAACAAATCAGTCAATCAATGAATTTATTAATGTAAACCACAAACTAATTAGTTGAAACACTGATCTTCACTTACCATTCCGCTCTTTGTAAATTATGTCACATACGCATAAGCGTACCATGATACATTGAAGGAGACCCACCGACCACCACGCTAGAATCTTAATCCGAATCTTTATCCGAATTCTACACTTTACACGAATCTTGTCCACATCGGAGGAGCCATAGTGGTCAGGGGCAGCCTGAAGGGCAAGCCGGCCAAAAACCAGTAAACCACCATCCACGTGTGGAATCTTTTGACTATATTCCTTCGATGTCCTTCTAGCCGAGAGAAACAAATACATTTATCTACAAATTTTTAAAAAAGTAGAAATTGTACAACTTATTGTTATTTATATATGTATAGTTTTTATAATATGCTTATTTATATATGTATTATATGTATCAGGCTTGAATCACAGGTATAAACACGATATTTTAGGATGCGCCCTTGAAGTGAATTCAATTCAAATTTCAAATTCAAATATATTTATTATTGATAAATATACAATTTACAACAATAATCATTTACTTATAATTATACAGTAAGCAAAACAATTCATTCCCTCAAATATGAGCAGAGCTCGTGCTTTGAGGGAAAGTTCCATTATTTTTTACACGTACTCTTGCTCATAACAAATAATAAATAAAACAACAACAAAAAATAGAAATAAAATAAAACAAGACAAACTAGATGAAATATATACAATTATAGCAAAATAGGTAGTGTAAAATAAAATAAAATATAAAAGCAAGAAAAAAAGAAAATGCAAAATAGACAAAATGAAGTAAAACAAAATAAAATAAAATAAATAATATATAAATATATTCCACAAAACGGCGCACTATAAATTGTCTAGTTATTATTATTATTTTTATTACAATATAAATAAATCTAATCTTAATCCTTGGTATTTTTTTTAAAAAAAAGATATATTACTTGTGAGAGATAACTTGTGTATCAGCAAATGAACAAGTATCTTCTAGCTAACAATTTTCTAAATCGATTTCAATCCGGCTTTCGCAAGGGACATAGCACAACTACCGCTCTGCTTAAAATATCTGAGGATGTCAGGTCTGCTATGGAGGTAAGACAACTTACATTGCTGACACTTTTAGACTTTAGTAGTGCCTTCAATAGCGTAGACTTTGATATTCTATTGGCTCGATTGCAAACCCTAAATATGAGTGGTGATGCCCTTCGTTGGATGAAGTCCTTCCTCGAGGGACGACATCAGAGGGTCTGTGTTGGTGACAGAGCTTCTGAGTGGGTGGGTCTTCGGGCAGGAGTTCCTCAAGGTTGTATACTTTCCCCTTTACTCTTCTCTATTTTCATCAATCCTATCACTGAGCTTCTTCATGGGTCTTATCACCTCTATGCTGATGACCTCCAACTATATATTCACTTTGATCTGAACAATGTTGATATCGCCTTTCACAATATGAATACCAATCTAGAGAATATCAGTCTGTGGTGCAAAAACCATGGACTCTTGATCAATCCATCAAAATCACAAGCGATTATCATTGGTAGCTCTAGGAATCTATCTTCTATTAATTCAGTTGCTCCTTTACCATCTTTAGTCCTGAATGACTCAACCATCCCCTTTTCAGATACAGTTAAAAACTTGGGTTTATTCTTCGATACTAAGTTATCATGGTGGAAGCAAATTAATGAAATCAGTAGAAAAGTATTTGCTTCACTTCATTCACTTAGAAGAATGAAAAATTTCGTTTCTGCAGACACAAAAAAACTACTGGTTCAGGCACTGATCCATCCTATATTTGATTATGCAGATGTTTGTTATTTAGATCTTTCAGTGGAAAGTTTGAGTAAGTTGGAACGTCTTCAGAACACTTGCATCCGTTATATATTTGGTTTGAGGAAATTTGACCACATATCTGAATATCGTGAGCTCCTTGGTTGAAAGTCCATTCCCCAACGCGGAGATGTTCACACTCTTTGTCTTCTTCATAAGATTATCTATGATCCTACTATCCCATTGTATCTTAAGGAAAGGTTTGAATTCTTAAATTCTCATGGATTGCCTTTGCGATCATCTTCTAATAATCTCCTGGCTATCCCGCCCCATCATTCAAGTTGTTACACAGACTCTTTTACAGTCCATGGTGCCAGATTATGGAACCAGCTTCCATCAAAAACCCGAACATGTATGTCTTTTAATACTTTCAAGAGGAAGATCAATGGTCACTAGTCATTTTTGTCGTTACATAGATTCGTCCTTACATACATTTTTTTTCTTCTTTCTTCTCGTGTACTCATTCACAATGAGTAGTCCATCCCCTTAACCCCTCCTTCCCCAACATGTGTGTTGCTTTACATTTCGCACTTATAATAATTTTTTCATGTATGTATTATATTTACAATATTTATTTTTGTATCTTTTTTTTTTTTTTTTAATAATAAATATTTCTTTATTCAATCAATCTATTTGTATGTATGTATTATTTTTTATAGTTTATTACTATTATTTTTTTTTTTTTAACTACTTAATAATATGTATTACATATTTTAGTTTCTATGTTCTTAAAGATTTATTATCATTTTTATTTTTACATATATATTTCTTTTTCCATTTGTTTATTATTTTATTGGGTTAGTTGGAAGATATCGCGTCCCTGCGATAAACTCGCCCATTATGCAAAATTATTCGTTTATACCATGTATCTTTATCATTTGTATCCATATATTTTGTACAATAAAGTTTATTATTATTATTATTATATATCTGGCTTTGTTATATACCCAAATACAACCTTATACACCTTACACAGTAAGCTTAAAGCTTGTGCCGTGAAAGGGGAGTTTGCCGGCACCTAGGATCAAACCACAGACCCCTTGTTCTGAAGGCCGAGACTCTACCTCCAGGCTACCGACGAACTCTCGACGAGTCTAAGCAAATAACTGGTACGTATAAAATACGTAACTGTAAGCTAATTTTAAGTCATATTGTAAAGTAGAGAGTCGGTGGACATTAACAATTGTATTTAATTTCAGGAAGGATTTTGTCAAGGGGAGTCCTTCAGGCGAACCTGACATTCTTGTAACATTCATGGGTGAGGGAGGATGCAACCCTTGATGTGGTACAATATAAAACAAAGACTAAATTAACAAAGACATTTTCTTAACCTAGATAACAAATCAATATTTGAAACAAAACAATACAAATAAAAACAATAAATAAAAAAGAAGAAAAAATAAGCAGAAAGCTGAATTAAGGTGTCCAAAAGCTCCTTTTTGGTATTCATGCCGATGAACGTGAAGATCACTGATACTGGAGTTCTTCATAGATACGCTTCCCTCCCTATAGGACATCTCACCTTGACCTAAGAATCTCCATCACGGGAGGCAGAACAACATAAAAATCAAGAAACGAGTTCACCCGTGACAGCCACGATCATACAAGGCAAAATCAACCATTCGTAATTAGATGGAAGAAATCACTTTATAGTGATAATCTCGCCACTGCATAAGGTCCTAGTTTTTTTTTAATTTTATATTGTTTTGTTAACACTGTTTATAATGATGATGTGCAATAAATAAATTAATTAATTAAGCTCATCCAGGTAAGCCGGGGGTCAGGACTCACGCAGAAGCTCTCACCGAGACACTCAGACACCCAAAAAGGTCCTGAAGTATCTCGGACAAATCATTAGTTCCCCAAACGGGTCTTGGAGTATCAACGGTCATACTATCAATCATTGCACCCCTCGCATTTGTCATCATTGCTCATCCCCACAGGATATGCCCCAAAAACTAAACTCCCATCCCACAAATGTACCATGGGTCGTTCATTAGCCCTACTCAAAGGATTTGGCCTTGAGATCCTCGTATTCCGTTACCTACTGCATGGCAAAGTGATTGAAAGACAGGAACCACCCTTCGATCCTCTCTGTTACGTCCGGAAGAAAATCGTAGACAATTCTGGCGGTTCTTCCCAATTTCATCTTTTCTGGTACACAGCCAAGGTTCTCTCTCTTTAATTTGAATGAAGGAATAAACAGAAATATTAAAATGTTCAGCCCTACTATCCACCATGATCTTACGCCTGCGTAGCACTCTAGCGAAAACATGAAGGCCATCACTAGCAGCAGTACGACGCACTTGTGACAGTGAGCAGCGGGAGTCATTATCCTCTCAAGACCGCCGTTGATACAGAGCCCACTGAAAGTCTTCGTGTCTAAGCCCGAGCAACGTACGAAACGATATATGTCTCTTAAAGTCCCCAAACGCAGGCTCCATGTACCTACGACTAAGTCTACGAAGGGTAAAAAAAAACAGCTTTGCTTTCTTGGTAGTCGCATTCACATGAGGAAGAAATGAAGAACTTCTGTCCAGAACAACTTTCAGGTACCGGACTTCGTAGACCACCCTCACATGTGTGCCACTCATCCGGAGAACTGGATTTCTGCCCTTCCAAGCGTTCTCTTCAACCACATCGCGGAGGTCTTACTCGGTGAGAAGACAAGCTTATACAGACTGGAAGGCAAACCAATAGTAAGAATTTAAAATTCTACAATAGCAGAATAGTTTACAAAATAAGTATAAAAGTAGGATGAAAAAATGGAATATAAATAGGAAGCAGTCTCACCTTATGAATCTCACCTTGCGCTCTCATCGTCAGGCAAAAGTTAAGTTTACAGGTTCGCACTGCGCGAGACAGAGAGGCATTCTCCAGAGTAATCACCAACGTCGGGGGGACCTGATATGGCACTGATAGAAGAAGATTCAAAATATAAAAATAAAAATGATTTTTTTTCTATATCACAATGTTTTTCACTTGATTGAACCACTAGATATCATTCTTGCATCTACATTTATGATTTTCATCTCTCTCTACCTCATAACGGTATATTCTACAAGTGGGTTAGCCAGCATATCAACTGCATAATATGTAATTTGTTCTTTCCGTGGCAATTAAAATGAAGACATTCATAATACATGGTATACATCATAGCTTAATTAAGGATGTGAAACGTCTTTTCCATTATTTTTTTACGAATATCTACCTTTTAGAAAACACAAGGAAAATATAGAAAAAGTAGACTTATTATTTAATGGAGACCACACGAAACATATTAATTTTACTCAAAAAAGTGAGCGTTTTGTAGGCATAAAAATAATTCAGCTTCGAAGAGTATATTATTCAGGATGCGGTTAACACTTATTAAATATTTCTTATAAATTCATGTGAATGTCAAATATTTTTTGTTCATGAATAGGTTGTACGTGGACTTTTATATATAAAAAAGTGAATGCTTTCAATTGAAGTATTCAAACTAAATTACAAAAGAAAATTGAAAATATAAAAGGGTTAGGCGCATCCCTCCAAAATTTGGAAGACCACTATTCTATAATATTATCTTTTATCATTATCACATGTCGTAACAGGTAAAAAAACCTTTTTATATGTTATTTAAAAGGTGAAAACTTTTAAATAACGTCATTGGGTAATTTAAGAAATGTTAAAACCATTAGTTAGACACTGGCTTTTTCCCTGATGTTTTATGGAAAAAAAAAATACTTTACTTTATTAAAATAACTACAAATTGCAGAATGAACAAAATAATGGAATTCGAGGACGGATAGAAGACGTATTGAAGGGACTCGGAACAAATGATTAGATGATATGAGGAAAAAAGAAAGTGGCAAAAAGTTGGATCGCCGGATCGTTGAATCGAAATAAATAAACCTATACCAGAGAAGAGTAGAAAATCATAATAGAGGCTTATTCTCAAATAATCCGAAGACGGACCCAAAATAATTTATGAATCTTAAGTTCTTTTCTTATAACCGTTTTGTCTGAAAGGAATAAAATCAATCAACACATTTTTATATAAGCAAATCGCATAGGAAATGTTGATAGTACATTTTTTTTCTTTTTTGAGACATGAATAATATGTTGCGGATGTGAAATTGACTAATCTAAAAAATGCCAACGCGATTTGCCCATGAAAACAACATTAAAGCAATTTGAAAAGTGCATAAAGGTTAATGCTAGTATTAGTAGTTGTAGTGGTGGTGCAAATGAACCAAAAACAATAACTAACTACTGCCGGATGGTTTGGATTTAACGCTACCAATTCAAACTGGAGTAGCACCAAGAGTACTTTGGCACTCTACCAAGAAATTAAAATTCAACCCAAGTTCGTGGTGTTCTGTTATCTCACATACATACAACGTACAACTACACCTTTGGTTCTCTCCCTCTATGATTATTACCGAGATAACAACACTATGTTTTACTTACCTATCTACCTACCTATGTTAAGTTAAGGTACATCGTTAAATCATTCATAATATTATAAAATGATCTATCACCGTAGAGTCCCTAGGAAAGATTAGGTCTCCAACTTAAAAGATTAGGTCATGTCCTATAAAAGGCAGGTATAAGATGAATATTCCAAAAAGACATTAAAGAATTCAGTGATGAGTTATGCCATCTGACCCGAATATCTAAACTTTATTGTCACAGAGAGAACGATTTCCATGTTTTTTTTAATTGCAGTTGGTCTCTTGACTACTCCATTTATGGAAAATGCAGCGATGTTATGTTTTAAATTAATTGGATTGGAGAAAAATCTCTTGGCTGCAAAAGTAGCATCACATCACGATTCAAGGTCACAGTCAACTAGGTGGAAATATGTAGCTCAGATGATCTTTAACCTTCACTTAGGAGACAATACATAAGGAAAAATAATAATGACTCAAATATTATCAATGATCGCACATGATAAAAAATACAGGCAAATCTATTATTATTATTGTTTTGAAAACTCGTAATTTTGGAAAAGGTACTTTTTTCACATGCGATCGATTTTAATTAAGTGCAGTTAAAACGATAAAATAAACTCTGAAATTTTTTGCCTCTAAGATGAAAAATGTTATCCATAAATTCGTTTGGCACAAGGTACCTGAAATTAATTGGGTTCCCGTTACTAATTTCCCTCATTGTATTGAATGTTCAGATAAATACAATACCTATTGAAACTCATTCCGGAAATTAACCTGAATTTCCTCTAATAGCAGACATGTGCCGATGTTAAAAATCACGATCTGGGAATACTACAATGACTGTCTGTAATTATTCAACCATGAAGTTCCACTTCGATCGCCTTCTCTATTGTAATTTCAAATACAGGATGTCTAAAAATTACGATATAAATTTATAGCATCACAGCATTTTCCACAAATGGGGTAGCCAGCCAATCAACATATAAGACACACGCAAACTGCCCTCACATAAAAGTTCTCAAAAGACATAACGCGGTCACGAAATAAATCAATTTATGAAAATTCTGTAAAAAACTTAGATGAAAATAAAACCTTTGCAGACTCTTCTCTCATTAATAAAAACTAAGGTATTCAGATCGAGTGGTGTAGGTACCTACCCAAAAGTTTGAAATATTAAACACATAATGTTTTCTGAATGAATCTCTTTAATGGGAAACTCAAATGGATGAAATATTACACCGCATTATTGTAAATGTTTAATTATTTTTTTCAGGACACAGAAAAACGTTAAAGAGTGGTAGACCTATCATATTTTTATCTACATATTTACATATATCGCGGACTCCATGATCATTTTTATCTACATATTTACATATATCGCGGACTCCATGATCATTTTTATCTACATATTTACATATATCGCGGACTCCATGATCATTTTTATCTACATATTTACATATATCGCGGACTCCATGATCATTTTTTTTATAGAAACACAATCGCTTAAGGATTTAAAAAAAAGAAAAAGTGTCATTCTGAGTTCTGAGAATTTTTTCTCCAATCCTGATGTTTACTTTTAAAGTATTCGGTAGTTACTTATGAATAAAAGCACAAAATAAAATAAAAGCATTACTAAGTATTGATATAGAGATATGAGAAAATGAAAGGATAAACAAAATAATAAAAAACAAATCCAAATAATAATAAGAATTATTACTGTGTACTATTTTCAAAAGACATCGTGGAAGAACTTTCTCGTATGATGTTGAAAATACAAATTTATTTAAATATTTATTTATTATTTCAATTGTTATTATTTGATGACATTTTTAATATTTCATTGTTTATTATTTAGGAAGTTTGTTTGCGAGGGATGGAAGATGCGATAGGGACATTGAAAGAAGGAAAGTGGCCGGTGCTAGAGTGAACGGTGCACTTCGACCCATTGTCAGCAATGGCAATGTGTCGAACATGGCTAAAATGCTGGTGCACAATACCATTCTGGTACTGTCACTTACGTATGCAAGCGAGACATGGACGTGGCTGAAGAAGGACGAAAGTGGAATAAATGCTGTGGAGATGAGATCGCTGAGGAGGATGGCTGGTAAAACGTTGCGTGATAGAGTGAGGAATGATGATATTAGAAGAATGAGTGGATGCAAAAGGAGTGTTGTAGATAGAATGCGTGTGAATAAATTGAGATGGTTTGGTCATGTGGAACGAATGGAAGAGGAAAGAATGACAAAGAAGATATACTAGGCTGAAAGGAGGGGTGTGAGTAAGCGCGGGCATCCGAGAACTACATGGCTTGAACATGTAGATCAAATTCTCAAGGACGGCCGTGTTTTGAGTAAGAGAAATCGACGTGCGTGCATGAGAAATTGTATGACTGTGGAGGAGGCGAAAGAAGTATGTAAGGACAGATCTAATTGGCGTTCCGTTCTCTCTGCCTACCCCACTTGGAATACGGCGTGAGGGAATAGATAGATAGATAGAGATAGTGCCTTTAATAACATTGTAAAAATTATGTAAAATGTTTGATTGTGTGTAAAACTAAATAAATAATGTATAATAATTATGTTTGTAGAAACGTAGTGTACAGGTAAGGTGCTGAGTGGGAGTAGGCAGATCGATGGTTTATAACCCCTAACAGCGACTTATCCGTGGACAAAAAAATAAATCAGTAATATTCTTTTTTATAATATTTTATTGTTATATTTTTATATCGCCTAAATGTTTTTTTTCTAATGATTCCTATCCGCTGCAACTTCCAGGACATCTGGTTTTACACTTGATTTTGTCAGCTTGGTGACCGGCCAGTCTATAAAGCGATATCTTCCAATTTCCAACCAATAAAAATAGAAATGAAATGAGCGAATTATTATAAATAAAAGTTATGTATAATACCACTGTTCAGCTGCGTAAAATATCATATTTTGGGTATGTAATGAGAGGTAACAGAGAGGTTACAAATACACTATACTCCAGCTTGTCATAAAGGAGAAGATCTAAGGCCGCAGAGGGGTCGGCAGAAGACAGCTCTCCTGGCTTCGAAACATTCGAGAGTGGAGAGTGTCAGGAACGTGGAGGAGTTGTTTCGAGCCGCTCAGGACAGAGAAGCTTTCTCTCAAATGGTCGTCAACGTCGGTGGGACCCGGCAAGAGTGAAGAAGATGAATATCTATTGTATCATCAATAAAAGGCAACAGCCGTTTATTGGATCAATAGTTAAATAAATACTTTTTGAACAGTAACCAAATTGAACAGTAATGTTGATAGTCTAATAATTCAATATCATTTCATTTTATTTCAATCATGTAAGTTTTTGTTAATTTTGCTGTAGATACATACGATACAATAGCGATCGTCTTCCGATAATTTGCTCATATTGTTTTGTGAAATATTTTCCTGTTCATGGTGCTCGCTGTTGGAAAAGGCTTCTTTCCAGAAAAATATATGTTGCTCCCCACTCTGTTAAGATAGCTTCTTGAAATTGGATTAGCTAGAAGAAACGAACTCGCGATAAACTTGCCCTCTGTGTATTAATTGTATGATTGTATTAAATTTCAGTGTTTTTCTTTTTGAAATTACTCATAATCAATGTACAGTTAAAACAAAGAAATAAACAACACAGCAAACATGGACTGCAGCAGTAGTTCATATTATATTATATTTTTACATTTTTCGCATTTTTACAATTTTTTGCATTTTAAACATTTTATATATTTTATACATTTTTATAATTTTATACATTTATTTACATTTTTTACACTTTTTTACGCTTTTACATTTTACACATTTTTTTACATTTATATGTCTTTTATCATTTTAAGTCTCAAATTTATGTTTATTAGATTGGTAAAAAGGGGATCTTAATTGGTTTGTCTATTGTTGTCTTTTAATGTCTATACTAATTGTTTCAACTGTCTGATCCTTACTGAATAAATAAAATAAAATATCAAAATAAAATTAGTATAAACGTACAAAATATCGTTGTGGTAAAACTTAAGTATAACTTACTTGTCGTAATAGCAAGAATTTCACTTGTTACATTTAGGATTCAAAGATACCTACTAATAATGCATGATACTACTAACCTATACCGTCTCTAAACACCCATTGCTAATACTTATTTCTATTACACCGTAGCTACGAGGCTTTGAAATGATTCCTCCATTCCTATAGAATTTAGAGATAAACGTATCTACTTACGTATACCATTTATTTGTTTTTATTTATCATCACTTACATATTTATTTGTTTAATAAAAATGATGTCACGATTTTTCACTGCTAATTCGTTGATACATTCCAAACACTTTGAACACTGATATTTCTTAATCACGCGGAAAGGAGTAAATAACGTTATTATTTATTTATCTTTTTCAATCAATATACGGCATTTGCCTTTTACAATACAAATAAAATAAATATAAAACATTTTACATTATGATGAAAACAGATATATATGTAATATTTTTGACGTACGACTACCTAGTGTAATACGTTTCTTCATAAATTGAGATTTTATGTTTACAGCTTAACACAAATTAAGCCACCCACTCATATGACATTCCCAAAGCTCCGATATCATTATGATAAGAGTACTATTTTAGTGAAAGGGTATTACGGGGGTGGATTTGGGAATCTTATGTGCAAAAAACAATAGTCTTAATGACCGTCTATTCTCTCGGAATTCTCAGAACCTTATCATGTCCAGAGTTAGATGTAAAATAATAATAAAAAAAATGTCTTTTTCTATAGGTAGGTACTCATTGTTTCAATATGCATTATAATCTTTTTCAATGCATTGAATATAATACGAGAAAGTTAATGTGTAATATTTTATACGTGTGCCTATTAAAAGTACACAGGCAAAGAGAGAACAGTTTGCATACTTATAACTTACGTCTTAAATTTTTACGCGGCGGCAGAATTGCCATTCTCAGCATTATACAACCAGATAAGTCTCCATATGATCAGTCATGATCACACAAAAACTTAACAGTCTAATGCCGGGAAAAATTCACCTATCCAGATATACAGGATATCAAAGGATTAGGCTCAGAACGCGGGTTCAAAATACCAGCATTGTGCCTGAAATATCTGTGTTCAGAAACCTTTTTACAATATTTCAAGTGTTTATTATAATAGATTTTTGAATTTTAATGTACAAATTAACCGGTAAATCTAATTTTTGTAGATTATTTATTAAAGATTTCGGAGTTACCCCTGTAGCTGACATGACTAAAGGTATTATATAAACGGACCTAGAATGCCAAATATTTTTTATTTCTCCTGCTAGTTCTGTATATTTACGTATTTTTTCTGCGACGATTAATGAATACTATATAATTAATCTCTATCTATCTATTCCCTCACGCCGTATCCCAAGTGGGGTAGGCAGAGAGAACGGAACGTCATATAGATCTGTCCTTACATACTTTTTTCGCCTCCTCCACAGTCATACAAGTCCTTGAGAATTTGATCTACATGTTCAAGCCACGTAGTTCTCGGACGCCCGCGCTTCCTCACACCCCTCCTTTCAGACAAGTATATCCTCTTTGTCATTCTTTTCTCTTCCATTCGTTCCACATGACCAAACCAACTCAATTTCTATTCATTATAATCTCTTTAATAAAATATTAATCAAACATTCAAGTTTTTTTCTGAAACAACACAGCATTAAGTTGATGATGGTTACTGAAAAATAAAGTAGGTAAAGAGAAAATAATTTGCAGGGTAATGCAAAATCCTGTAAATCGGATTAAATTGTTTGGGTACTCTTTTTTCTATTTTATTTTCTATTATATTCTTTCATCATTTCCCTAGAATAAATTGGATAATACCTGAATTCTTACTGGTAAAAACATCTCTGAAAATATAAAAAAAACTATAATTGAGAATACATTTATCTATGTACGTGTTAAATAACATTTATGTTTCAAATAAAACGTGATACTAGTAATATTAAGGTATCTTACCCTCTTAAAAATATTCACTTAATCGGGTAGTAGAATTTCATAAAGAAGTTAAAAAACAATTGTTTTTTCGTTTAGAGCTTTCGGGGCTTTCAATAACATGAACAAAGTTTGGAAGGCATCTGGACTCAGCATCAGGACAAAATGTCGCTTGTTCAATCCGTGCATCATCTCAATCCTTCTATATGGCTGTGAGTCTTGGCACTTAACCAAGGTTCAAGAGCGGAATATACTAAGCTTTGAAAACAAGTGTCTTAGAAGGATTTTGGATGTCAAATGGTATGAACATGTAACGTGTGCTCCTGTGGTGTTCTTTGCCACGGCTAGCTTGGAGCTACGTTACAAGAAAATGTTTCTATTTAAAGTGGAGAGGTGCTACAATACAAATAAAAAAAAATATGTATATATAATGATAAGTACAATTTATTAATAATTAGCAATGTATGATATATAAATAAAAAAATTATCTGACGTGTTCACACAACTAACAAATAAAAAAAATATAACATAAATAAATAAATAAATAATTATGTAATAAAGAAAATATTTACATAAAAAAAATGTTAATCCTTTGTTGCTCGGGTTAACCGCGAGGGCACGACCCTCAGCGATTGTAGAACAATTAACACACGTGTATATATATATATATATATATATTATGAGAATCCAGTCCAAACACTTTGGCTGTAACACACAAATTAATAAGGTTCCAGATGAAGAAAAAAATCACTGTATAGGTCACTCGATGAATAGATTATGAGAGTTCAGTCCAAACACTTTAGCACACAAATTAATAAAGTTCCAGATGAAGAAAAAAATCACTGTTGGTATAAGTCACTCGATAAATCACTTCCAATTACTTCGCAGGTAGGTATTTGTATAGCGCGGATATCTATCAAACAAGACGAGTACAAGAGATAATGTATCCTTGTCACGCGGTCTGGCGTTACGAGACTTCTGAACGCTTGACCTTGAAGTGCGCTGGCTTATATAGTTCTCCGGGGCGGCAGACAGAGATAGAAATATAATTGTTCTGTCTCCTTCTTCAATGGCAGGATAAAATAATATGTGTTTTTAATTCAGACTGATTTATAATATGATAAAATATAGGATTTACACATTTTTTCGTACTCAAGTAAGTACTATATGTAATATTATCAGAAGGTAGGTATATTATTTATCTCTTATATGATCCAATTCATTATTACATACATCATATCAAAATACATACAAAATAAATTTAAAACATATTGATATAGGTACCTAGCGCGGACAGTCATTATTTATACAGATGCAAAAACAAAACATTTCGCCAAACAATAGAAAATATCATAAAGCCATTAGTATTTTTGTAGAAAGAGTTACAACAAAATAAAATTACCCAGCGGCTAAGTGGGTAGTCACCAGAACTCTCATTGTTATATGGGATAGTTATAATCCTGCCATTGTTTATTTAACTTTCACTAATACATACAATAGTATCTAAGTGCAGGTAGATATATAGGTACATAAAAATAGATGCATCAATATTTGGATTTTTCTAGACTTTCTTGCGAACTCTATTATTTGAAATAAATATTCCTGTATTAACAACACAATATTATATTCATCATAATGTTTTCCGTCATAACTAATTAGCAATGCATATCAAATTCGACACCCCCTTCTTGACGGAAAAATTATGTTCAATGACACCTTAATTATTTTTAACCAATTACAAGTCCCAAAAAAAAAATTACATCATTTTAAATTATTACATATACAACGAATTAATGTGTGCAAACTAGATAACCAAGGTATGTACCGATATATTTAACAATTTACTCTAAAACCGATAGGCGCCAACTCATTCTTCTTATTTAGATGTTCGACGGAGAACGAGTAAGACCGTCATGCTCAATGATTATTTTATCGGCAACACACCTGTATTATCCCATCTGCACACCACATATTAGGCAAAACAAATAAAAAATAGAATTATTACCAACTTATAGCCTATATACAAAACATCTTAACTAAGGTTGTGTGAACACGTCAGTCCTACCTATCTATTATATACAATTATTTACAACTTAACACTAATCTTACCTACATGTTATCCTAAGCTTACCTAAACTCTACTTAAACTGCGCAGTTTAACTAATATTTACACTAACTACATTTCTACATACACGCACCTACCTAACTATTTATTTATTTACAATTGATCAATTATGAAATAATTATTTATATCGTACTCATATTTACACGCGATATTTTGAGGGTACAATGTATTTACAATAACAATTTACAACGATTATGATTTTTAAGAGACACGTATAATACATCTACTCAGCCGTTTCCTGTAATAGCTCTTCGCCAACTTCTTCTTGTACAGACTCGATGTCCTCCGTGGTGTTTGGGGCTGACCGAAGGTTATCTACGTGAACCTTGATAGGTTTTCCACGTCTGTCAATCCAATATACGTTTCCTCGGCCAACCGACATCAAAACAGAGTAAGGCCCAGACCATTTTGGCGCAAAACCTCCATGAAACCCAGCTAAGTGATTTGAAATAGGATGTTCTTTCATCATTACTTCTTGACCGGTGGTAAATTTAGGTATGGTGGTCGTCGCAGACGCATATTTCTCACAATAACGTGCTTGATTTTGACGAATTAAATTATCCTCGGCTGTTCGGTCACGTACTTGTTCCACTTGATCGTTATCTGATGCAGGTATATGTGCCCATTCTCCTGGCTGCTTCCGTTCATATCCTAATAAGGCTTGTGATGGGGTTACTCCTGTAGCGTCGTTACGTCGTCCTCGAAGCGCTCCAATTATTCGAGGTAAACACTCATCCCAATGACGATGTTCTCTATTGAGTAGATGAATTCTTAATCCCTTCTTGATTTCCTGGTTTCTTCTCTCCGTTATGTTCGCTCTGGCATGGTAAACTGCAGTGGTCCAATGTTGGCATTGCCAACGCTCGATGGCCAACTTCCATGATCTATGTATAAATTGTCGTCCATTATCTGAGAGTATAGCCCTAGGATAACCATATCGTGAGAATACTTCCGTTTCCAGGATCCTTACGATTTGAGATGCTTGTCCAGTCTTGATTGGAAATGCTTCCACCCACTTGGAAAACATATCGGTGACTACCAGTAGGCACTTGTTTCCTTTCAATGATCGTGGATAAGGCCCCATTAAATCTACAGCTACAATTTCAAAAGCATGCTGTGCTTGGTATGCTCCTAAGGGAGCATGTGGACGGTCGGGCAAAGCTCTTGCTTTTGCGCACACCATGCATCTTTTTACGTATCGCCGTATATCACTGTTCATTCCGGACCATAAGTAGTATTGTCGAACAGCTCTGATCGTCTCTTTCTCTCCAGGATGTCCTGCTCGACACCCATTATGATAACTTTTGATCACTTTCGAGATCATAAATTTAGGTACGATCATTTTCTCTGTCTCACCATCTTCCATAGCACGATAAAGGCAACCGTCACGTAATCGATAAAATTGATTTTCTGTATTGGGATTGGAATTTTCCGCCGAAACTTGACGCTCTAAGCTACTGATGAGCCTCATAATCCTAACATCAGATCTCTGAGCCATACGCACTTTATCTGCTAATCCTATGGTAATATCTTCGTCACTGGAAGCTTGATGTTGAGGTGACGATCCTAATTCATCTTCAATATGCATCACTTGTGGAACATTGGATCCTGTCTTCCAGCCTTCCTGGTGTACTGCTGGATACATGGCTCTACTAATTTCCGTATCTGGGTTAGTAAGAACTTGCTCGGGGCTACGAGAAAGATAATCCGGAAGTTGATTCTTCTCGCCGGGACAATGTTCAATGGTGAAATTATATTCTTGAAGAAGCAATGCCCACCTTGTAAACTTGGCTCGTTCATCCTTGGCGCTATCCAACCATGTTAAGGCTCTGTTGTCGGTCCTCAAGATAAAATGTCTACCTTCCAAGAAGGCACGGTATCTTTTGATGGCCCAAACTGCGGCCCATGCTTCTTGCTCATTTGAGTGCCATTTTCGCTCAGCGTCAGTAAAACGAGCACTTGCATAAGAGATAACATCTCTACCGCCATCTGAACATTCATGAAATAATACTGCTGCAACACCCAGCATGCTTGCGTCCGTTTGTAAAATAAACTTTCGGTTAAAATCAGGTCTACATAGAGTCTTTGGTTTAGTCATCTCAACCTTGATACGCTCCATTGCTTGGTTAGCACGGGCATTCCATTTAAATGGTCTTTTTACACTTAATAAATCTGTAAGTGGTGCTGCTAATTCAGAAAAACGAGGTATATACTCCCGCAGCCAGTTGCATAAGCCTAGAAACGCACGTAACTGTTTTCTGGTTGTTGGGACAGGAGTCTCCATAACGCTAATCTCGTGTACCTTTTGAGCCTGGTTTCCAGAAGCTGTTACGACATGGCCCAGGTAGTCTATTTCCTTGGTGACGAGTT
Source organism: Athripsodes cinereus (assembly GCA_947579605.1). Classification (NCBI taxonomy): domain Eukaryota; kingdom Metazoa; phylum Arthropoda; class Insecta; order Trichoptera; family Leptoceridae; genus Athripsodes; species Athripsodes cinereus. Next base: position 13,016,840 of record OX388310.1, read on the forward strand.
TACATTTATCGGCCGCACATCGAAGACTATACTGTTGTAATCTTTCCATAACCAACCGAAGATGACGTTTATGTGACTCCCAATCTGGTGAATATATTATCAGATCGTCTAAGTAAACAAGAACAAAGTCTCGTAAGTAACCTGCAAGCACTTCCTGCGACATGATCTTCTGAAAGGTTCGAGGAGAGCCCTTCAAACCAAAAGGCATAACTTTAAATTGATATGACGCGCCATCAGGCGTGGTGAACGCAGTATAAATCTTGGAATCCTCATCCATTGGCACCTGCCAGTATCCCTTCTGTAAATCTATTGTTGAGAATAACTTTGCGTTGCCCAAGTCTTTAAGTGTCTCATGAATGATAGGTAAGGGAGAAGCTGCATCTTCGGTGACGTCATTCAGTTTTCGGTAATCTACACAAAATCTATACTCGTCTTTGCCTTTCTTGGGAACCATAACGATTGGAAAGCTGTACGGAGATCTGCTTGCTTCAATTACTCCATCCGCTAGCATTCCTTCAAGTTGGGAGTATAAGTTACGTTTCTTAGCATCTGACAGCTTATAAGGTGGAAGTCTAATAGGTGCATTATCCCGCAGTGTGATGGTGTGAGGTTGTAACGGCGCAGGACCAGCATATGGTAAGAAGATATCTTTAAACTCATCCAGAATCTCGTTCAGCTCCTCACGTTCGGTCCTGGACAATGTGGCTGGTAGTTCTGGAAACTTTACTTTTCTTGAATCAATACCAGCTCTTCTTACTGGCAAAAGGTGCGTTGTCATCCGTTCCTCTCTTCCAAAATGTAAACATCCTCGATACAGGTCCAAAACTGCCTGATGTTTAGCCAACCATTCTATGCCAAGAATTATGTCTTCCCGGAGATCTTCTGATACCAAAAACTCCTCCTCCATTATTGCCTCCTGCACCTGCATCCTCAATGAAATCGTTCCATGTACATCCATACGCGTACCGAAATTTGCCAACTGTAACTTTTTTATGGATGTATTTTGTACATTTCCCTCTACCAGGGATAACTTGATAAGGTTGTGGGACGACGCCGAATCTACCAATGCCATTCGCTCCTTGCCGCTTATTTGTATTCTTATCCTAGGAAGAACGACACGCCCAGGGTTGGTGATGATATTACACTCAGGAGTTACTTCAACCTCAATGGCATCGAAGTCTTCTACAGACAGCCTCCTTGGAACATGCATATCCTCCACTTGGATATGTCCGTGGGATGTGTTATCCACGCTTTGTTCACTCTGGAGACTCCCATTTCCACTTCCTTCGCCATCCGAGTGTATCATCGCTTCGACAATAACTGTCTGTACTGCTGGCTCTTCGTCTGGGTGGGGTTCTTCGATGGTGGCCGTATCTCTTAATCGCGGTGCCCTTGGGTTGGACGAGGTCCGAACTGTCCTTGACCCGGGCGTTGTCCGTTTAAAGGCCGATTATTAGATTGAGAAGCTTGTCCGTTATGTGGAGACATTCGTCCGTTTCGTCGAGAATCTTGTCCGTTATGCTGAGTGCTTTGTCCGTTATACTGAAAGCTTTGCGAGTTTTGTTCATTGTTCCAGGAGTTGTGATTGCGTCCGTTATTTCGATAGTTACGATAATTGCGTCCGTTATTCCGAGAGTTATTTCCGTTGTACCGTGGGTACTGTCCGTTCCGTCTCGTATTGTGTTGCACATTGTTATCGCCTCTTTCCATCGGTTCATCTTCTCTCTCCTCCCTGTGTGTTGTTTCTTGATAAAGAGCTTCGATTGGCGAGTCAATGTCATTCACTTTTGTCCATAATTCATCAAAACTACTCCCGACGTTCCTTCCGATCCTTTCACGATATTTCAAAGTCATAAGTCCGACAGTACGAAGAAGTAATGCGTGTTTCCAAGGTTTATCCCCATACACGTTGGAATATACCCGTGCCTTTCTTCCGAGAAATGCAATTCCTGACTCACGATTGTCTTGTTTATTTGTCAAAAAATGTGATTTGAGGCTCTCCCTGTATTCTTCACCGGTGTATCTTGTTAAAAAGAGATTTTTGAATACGTGCCACCTAAAATGGTTACTTCCTATTCTCTGCCACCAAAACCGAGCCGATCCCTTGAGCTTTTTAGCTACTTCTGCAACACGGTCATCTTCATGTACATCTACTTTATTGAAATAGGCCTCACAATGCCTAATGAATTTTTCCGGAGATTCTTCAGGCCTCCCCTCGAAGTTCATCGGAACGCCGTCCCTCCTTTCATTCATTACATATATGACCTCTCGCTGTATCGTTTGACTCTCCTCTTCATGTTGACTTCTAGACGTATTTGTATTTTCCCCGGACTCTGTGGTAGTTCTTCCCGAACTCCTTAAGTCCTCACGAGATACGACAGACATAAATACATATTTAAACAATAATAAAAATCCACCGATGCCTATAGTTGCACCACCCACAATAAGAGGAAACATTTTGAACGATTTATTATAATAACACAAATAATCAGGTTCGTTTTAACGATTATACCGATAATAGGTATTTTTTCGCTAAATCCACCACGTTGGGACCGCCAATATAACGTGTGCTCCTGTGGTGTTCTTTGCCACGGCTAGCTTGGAGCTACGTTACAAGAAAATGTTTCTATTTAAAGTGGAGAGGTGCTACAATACAAATAAAAAAAAATATGTATACATAATGATAAGTACAATTTATTAATAATTAGCAATGTATGATATATAAATAAAAAAATTATCTGACGTGTTCACACAACTAACAAATAAAAAAAATATAACATAAATAAATAAATAAATAATTATGTAATAAAGAAAATATTTACATAAAAAAATTGTTAATCCTTTGTTGCTCGGGTTAACCGCGAGGGCACGACCCTCAGCGATTGTAGAACAATTAACACACGTGTATATATATATATATATATATATATATTATGAGAATCCAGTCCAAACACTTTGGCTGTAACACACAAATTAATAAGGTTCCAGATGAAGAAAAAAATCACTGTATAGGTCACTCGATGAATAGATTATGAGAGTTCAGTCCAAACACTTAAGCACACAAATTAATAAAGTTCCAGATGAAGAAAAAAATCACTGTTGGTATAAGTCACTCGATAAATCACTTCCAATTACTTCGCAGGTAGGTATTTGTATAGCGCGGATATCTATCAAACAAGACGAGTACAAGAGATAATGTATCCTTGTCACGCGGTCTGGCGTTACGAGACTTCTGAACGCTTGACCTTGAAGTGCGCTGGCTTATATAGTTCTCCGGGGCGGCAGACAGAGATAGAAATATAATTGTTCTGTCTCCTTCTTCAATGGCAGGATAAAATAATATGTGTTTTTAATTCAGACTGATTTATAATATGATAAAATATAGGATGATCATAGTAGGTATGTTGTTTCTTCGTTCTTGATGCTACAGCTGGTTTTCAGAATATAATTATTAAACAATATTATTTACATTGGAATCATGCCACAAATACATACGAAACTTATCCTTTTATATGTGAAATTATTTACAATAATTTTTCATCTAGATATCCATGTTCAAAACACAATTAATTTAATTAAATTCATATCCATATTCTTTTGATATGTTTTAGTAGTTTTTTTTTTTTCATATCCATATTCTTTTGATATGTTGTTTTTTTTTTTTTTTTTTTAAAAAAAAGAACAATCTTAATTAATCTGGATTATCGTAAAGTTGGATCTTATTATACAGATATAATTAACTGAGCAGTATCAATTTACAATTTACATACGTGACCTACTTTAAATATCAAAACATCTCAATTGTTACATACATAATATACTATTGAATCATATAATATTATTGGTGTACACCCCTCTCATGATTTAGTATTTATTTACACATCAAATATTGTTAGTTCTTATAATATAAAATTATTTACATACGTCTTTAATCGAATTTATTATTACCATTATTTTAAAATATGCAAAGCTTTCTTTATACCTATTCCAGACAAGATATTTAGTCCAAACTATATTTTACAATACAGTGACCATATCTCCTAGGTCATGTGACTTGATAGCTATTTTATAGATACAAATAATCAGTGATACAATTAATCATTGGATGTATACAACTACGTAATTATTATAAAATTAATTCTTCAGTACCATTAAATACTAACTACTATATTATTTACATTTTTACATATTTACACATTTTTTCGTACTCAAGTAAGTACTATATGTAATATTATCAGAAGGTAGGTATATTATTTATCTCTTATATGATCCAATTCATTATTACATACATCATATCAAAATACATACAAAATAAATTTAAAACATATTGATATAGGTACCTAGCGCGGACAGTCATTATTTATACAGATGCAAAAACAAAACATTTCGCCAAACAATAGAAAATATCATAAAGCCATTAGTATTTTTGTAGAAAGAGTTACAACAAAATAAAATTACCCAGCGGCTAAGTGGGTAGTCACCAGAACTCTCATTGTTATATGGGATAGTTATAATCCTGCCATTGTTTATTTAACTTTCACTAATACATACAATAGTATCTAAGTGCAGGTAGATATATAGGTACATAAAAATAGATGCATCAATATTTGGATTTTTCTAGACTTTCTTGCGAACTCTATTATTTGAAATAAATATTCCTGTATTAACAACACAATATTATATTCATCATAATGTTTTCCGTCATAACTAATTAGCAATGCATATCACATGTTACAAATGATGTTGTGCGCCGGCGCACCCAGCAGAGACCTGTAATCTCCGTAATACAGGAGAGATGATGGTCCTGGCTGGGACATGTTTTGAGAATGCCCAATGATAGTTGGCCAAAAAGAGCAATGTTCTTCCGTCCCCAAGGGTTCCGTCGGTCCGGGCGTCCCTCTTTCACAATACACCGTCCCTATGACAATGATATCAGAGCGCAGGAAATGTCGTGGAAAGAGATGACGCAATTGGCACAGAGACGCTCTGAATAGAGGAGGCTGGTTTCTGCCCTGTGCTCCCGAGAGGAGCGTTGAGGGCGAGATGATGATGATGATTTCGTTTAGAGAGTCGTCTTTCGCCTTATCATTGCCAATCTGATAAAAAATTGTAAGTTATTCTTTATATCTCAATTAATGAATGAGGATGAACAAATTAAAAATAACAACTATATTCATAGATATCCTTGAAAGACGAAAGACGTGTCTTTTAAGAAAAAAACAATATAAATGAATAAATATTTGTTTCTTAATTTCACTTCTTGGCAGACATAGAATATTTTTTAATCCTGTGAATAAAAAAAAATTAAAAAAAATTGTGTAACTGTACTTTAAATGAGTACTTGAAGTGATAAATTTTAATAAGCTTTAGTGTATTAAAGTTTTATTCAAACGATAAATCTTACAAATCATTAGTGTTCATTAGATATAAAATGAAATTTTATCTCTAAAGAATGCTTTTTACAGCATATCATTATACCCATGTAATTTTATTGATAAAGATATATTTCAAATTCTTAGTTTTTAGGTACGTGTTACTTTTGTGAATTCATTATAAAAATATTATAATTAATAACACTGTTTTTCTTCTTTTACTTTTCCTATTCAGGCAAAGCACCCGACACCGAGTGAATTATACCTACTTGTTTATAGAATGATACAATAAATGCATAATTTAGTGTATTAATTTGTTAACACCGCTATACAATGACGATGCGCAAATAGAAAAAAATAAATAATGAACAATACAATGATAAAATATTCAGCGACGTACTTAACTTACCGCTGTGAGTACGTCGCCTTAGCGTAGTGGGTATTTAATAATACTGTTTTATCCATATCAAATCTTATTTTACATCGTTTTCACTAACAATATAGCCAGCCTCAGTAATGAACTAAGACATGTCTTATACAAATAGGTACCTATTTCAATCCTGAGAATGGTTTTATCTCTACCTTGTAAAATAAAACATACTTAATGTTAACAAAAATAATGATACTTGTTTTCAATTATAATAAACTTTTTTGGAATGATTTATTACGTTGCAGTAGTAGACATTTTTATAATTTAGAAATATTCAGACAATGAACTTCCCGCCCGGGAATTCCCGGGAAAACCCTCTAATTTTTATTTCCCGTTTCCCGGAAAAAAAACGAATCCTTTCCCGGGAAAAAATACAAATTATTAGTCATGCAGATTGCCATACCGATACCGAAATCTTTGTTTAGTTAACTGTAATAGTCGTGATAAACTTGTAGAAGCTGACGAATATTTTGATATGAAAATATGAAAAATAATATTAATTACCAATATAAGTGTTATACTTTAAAAAAAAAAACTTAATTATAGCTTCAATGTATTCGTTTGAAAGAAGCATAATTATTCTAAATATAATTCGAAATCGGAGGTGTGTTTGGCCGACAATGTATAAGAATCCTACAATTTTTCATGTTTTTTTTTTTTACATATTTCGAAAAGTTAGATACATAGTTCTTAAAAATATTAGTGCAGCCAACTGTCATTTTTTTGTTTTATTCATGGATATTAACCGATATAAAAAATCTTTTTTTGTCAAAATTTCTCATTTTTTAAAGTCAAAAATCTTTAAAAAGCTTTGCCAAAATCCATAACATTTTTTTGCTTGATAGGATGATCAAAAATTAAAAGTTTATATATTTTGTAAACAATTTTTATTTTGATATAACATAGAGTACCTAAATAAATCTCGTCAGTCAGCTATTTAGTTTTTTTTAAGCAAATTACTTATATTGGTAACAAAAATTTGATTTTTTTTTATCAAATCAAAATGTTTGCAAGGTGTGATGACCCTACCTATTTCAAACCATTCTTAGCTCCGAATTTGCAACATCCTAGCTTCTAAACTATACCTACTGTAATAAATGATTCCAAAACTAGAATTTACATCCCTATCCGACTAGCTAAGAATTGTATGAATTTTCGCATTGTTGCAAATATACGTACGAAATATCGCATTCCTAATTAAATTAATTAACGAATTTTGGACTTTCGTGATCGTCTAGATTTATCTATTAACTATTTTCGTAGATTTGGACCCAGTACGTTGTGTTTTGACGATAATTTTACCTACGTTGTGTATTTTAAAAAAAACGCAAAATAAGTCACCTGAAATATACATTTCAATAATCGAAAAGAACAACAAAATCACAAGATCAATAAAACAATTTAAACATGAATTTTGATACATATTAACTCTGAGGTCAACTTTGACGTCAGATCACTTACCTTGAGATACTGTAAAATAACATAATAAAAATAGTGCATAATAAAACATAACAAAATATAACATAACAATCATCATAAAATAAAATTCAAATAATTATTTAATATCATCACGAGAATGTAGAATGGTAACTGGTTGCCGATCCATGCCCCTACATAAGATAACCATTTCATAGTATCTATAGCCAATGTATGTACATATGTTCTACAACATACCTACTAATTCGTTGCGTCGTAAAGGACAGTGGCGCACCCCAAAACATAACTTTATTACTTTTGAATATTAATTAAATTTCAACACGATTGCTTTGACATCATTTTCGGAGACTATAACTACTGGTTGTTAATGCATGGAAAGCATGCTGTGTCCATGCTGAAGGGGCGCCGCCTTCGCCCCTTCTCGTCTCAAAACTCGCCATGCCGTACTTTGAGCCCGGGTGCACTAATCTACACCGAATATATAAAATAATATATAATATGTATACTCATTTGAACATGCAGCTATATATAATAAGAATAATTATAAATATATGTTAAGAAGCTTTGTCTAGGACCCTGGCGGGAAACGGGGCAAGACCCATATTGACCCTTGTCTCAAAAGCTGAATCGAAGAGATGGGAGCAGGGCTTGCTAACGGTACACCTACATTTCGAAGCAGGATTAGGACTGAAATTGTTAGTATATAGTATATATGTTTCTACAAAGTACATAATACGTCTCGTGCATAATTGTATAATAATAATGATAAATATGTGGTTACGAATAGATCAAACCCACACTATAGACACGAGGTAGCTAGTCTAGTGTCGATAGGCAGAAGGGATCCATATCCATAAGGTAATATCGACAAGATTTAGCTATAAAAGACTACATATTTATGGTGAGGTGAATTTAGGAATCATGTAAGTCAAATAAAAATATATTAAGACCAATAGATACATAAATATTACGTATGATTAGTGTCATGCAAAATGTCAAGTTTGTTCCTTCCATGATATCGCAGCAATTACAGCATGTCGAATAAGTAGAAAAATCCAGTAAGTTCGTAGAATACAATTGACATTCGACGATAAAATATGTAATTAAATTAATCATCAAATAATATCCTGATCAACGTACAACTTCTCTCCAAACTGCATAATCTTTCGTTATGGTAAAATAAATTAAATAAAAGTATAATATTAGGTGGGTCGGTACGCCACTGCCGTCGGTCTAGTATTAGGTTTGTGGGACGGCGCTATATAAATTCAGTCATAGGTACATACATACATATAATAATACTGAAAATAGGCATACATAACACATAACTCCTTTGTTTTCAAAATCTGTAAAATAATTAATCCTTGAGTACAAATATTGCCTTGTAGACAACAGACATCCTGAGAGCGTCCTAGCACCTAGATATAAATAATTTTAATAATATTGAAAAATCTTATCTTATGACAGCCGGCAGGATCACGGATTTTAAATGTTAAATAAAAGTAATTTATGATGATATATTCATATATTCCCAAATGTGGAAATATCACTAAAATATAATGTATTAATTACTACGAAGGTGGGTAAATAAAAATATTAAAATATGTCGAATTCAAACACTGAGATTAATATGAGTCCCACCTCTCCTAGGCTCAAAACTAAACTGCCCAGAGTAATCTCTCATCTCCCTTCAGATCCTGGAAAATGCCCTAGCAACACACAAAAAAACAACTTCCATCTCTATCTGACACACACACCAAATATACCTGTCTCTGTCTCCTACATAGATAGATTGTCACCCACTTGAAATCAAACTAAGTTCCATCCCTTTATTACCTATTACAAATATTCGATCTAGGTATATAAAAATAATAAATTGCTGGCAATAAGGTAAATGGTGCAATACGACCAATAATTGCAAATAGAAACATATCCACCACAGCTAAAAGGTTGGTGCACTCTGCTATCTTAGTGCCAACACTTATGTATGCAAGTGAGACGTGGACATGGTTAAAAAAGGATGAATGTGGCATAAATGCAGTGGAAATGAGATCGTTGAGAAGGATGTGTGGCAAGAGTCTGAGAGATCGTGTGCGTAACAGTGATATACGAAAGGAATGTGGAATGAAAGTTGGTGTAATAACAAAGATGAATGTAAATAAGTTAAGATGGTTTGGGCACGTGGAAAGAATGAATGAGGACAGAATGACTAAGAAGATATATTTGGCTGAGAGGAATGGTGCTCGGAGACGCGGACGTCCGAGGATTAAATGGCAAGATCATTTAAATCAAATCCTACAGGACGGTCACGTGTTGAGCACATTGAACAGGAGAGCATGCATGAGGAATTGTATGACAGTGACGGAAGCGAAAGATGTATGCAAGGATAGAAGGAAGTGGCGCTCGATCCTTTCTGCCTACCCCGCGAGGGAAGCGGCGTGATGGTATGTATGTATGTATGTATGTAAATACCGTCTAATATATTCAATTCATCACAAAGGGTCAACAAGTTATGAGAGTTTTTATACCAAATTTGTTGAAAATTGAATATTTATAAATATAATAATGAATTTCATTTTAAAATTTCCCGTTTCCCGGGAACAAAAATAATCCGGGAAAAGATACCCTCTAGGTTAAGTAACTATTGTATTATATTTTTATGATATCACCAAACGCCGAACATGAACAAGTTAACTCATAACAGTTGACTACTTAACCACAGGTTAACTTCTATTTGGATATCGCGGCCCTTAGTGGTTTACTAGGCATTGCAAAATGGCAGTAGAAAAGATTTTGAAAAATTAAATCCAAACTCACTCTTTCGAGTAGACTTTGTTATAAGTAAGGAGTAAGGTACTTGTCTATTTACAAGGCTGTAAAAGGATTTTCACATACTATATTCATACGAAACTTTATCTCATATTTCTCTTAGTTTATAGGTTATTTCAAAGCCACTTTCTACTCATGCGTCAGGATAAAACTTTCAATGGCCATTATAATGTAGTTTTAAAAATGTTTGCAATGGCTTATCCAAATAACAACAGTAGAATGAAATATAATGAATACTAAAAGAGCAAACCCCAACTCAAAAATGTAATTAAGATAGTAATGATGTATGTATGTATAACTTTTTTCAAAAACAAGTACAAGGAGTAGCTAGCAAACTAAATACATTTAATAAACGTGTAAGATACCCTCTTCGTCCCATATGGGCTTACCTTAGATCTTAAAAATAGTCGTAAATAAAAATAGAACTTCTTCCCTACAATATATTCCGGGTTCTTGCTTTGTTCCTATATAAAAATTGGCATCCTTTATCATTGAAATGTACTCAAATCTTCTCACTTCTCCCAGTACTCAAATCGAAAAATGTCCACAGAAAAACAAAAATCACACTATACAAAACTATAATTAGAACAGTTGTGACATATGGGTGTGAGGCATGGACAATGACAGCAAACTCAGCAGAGATGCTGGATAGATTTGAAAGGAGGGTACCTACTAAGGAAAATCCTGGGCCCTGTGAACGATGGCGAAGCCTGGAGAATAAGATTCAATGATGAGTTGTATAATATCTATAAGGCTCCCAGGCTCTCTGTACATGCTAGACTGAACCGGCTAAGGTGGGCCGGACATGTGCAGAGAATGCCGTCTTCACGGGTACCAAAAAGGATCCTTGAGGGTCATCCTGGAGGGAGAAGAAGAGTTGGCAGACCTAGGCTGAGATGGGAAGACGAGGTGAAGAAGGATGCCAACCACTTACTACAGGCAGCAAACTGGAAGGCGGCAGCGGCAGACAGGAGGAGTTGGAGGCGAAAGTTGACGGAAGCCAAGGCTCGATATGAGCTGTAGAGCCATCGAAGAAGAAGAAGTATCATTGAAATGAATATGAACTTGTCAAATATCTTACGATGTTTATCTAAATTAAGTATTTTGTATCATCTTTTCGTTAGATTGATGCTGAGTGCGGATGCTATAGAAAATCTGATCGCGATAATTTAAGTCACTGCTAAGGTACTAATTATAAGTGTGTAATATACTTTGATTGAAATAAAAATATTAAAAATATGCTACAATACATGACTTGATTAAATGACAGACATAATCATTTTGTTTTGTTTTTTATCTCCCATTTTTATATATATATATATATATAAAAAAAATGTATAATGTATACGATAAGAAAACGCGCTGAGTTGTTAATAGGATTTTCAAATTATTTTTCTAGCACATACTAACTCATTCAAAATTCTGCAAATCTAATAATATTCTTTTATGTCAAAACTTTTCATGAAAACGTCAACTATTTAATATTTGAAAGCACGACAATATTAAAGAAGTGTCGTGATTCCGCCTTTTCAATTTTATGACCTGAAATATAAAAATCATCCTTCACATCCTTCATTTTACATAATTCTATATACCTATATGTAACTTTCCGGCGTTAATTTACGAATACGAGTATTCCAGCAGAATTTAATATTAATCGTACAGTGAACGAATATACATCCATGATAAATAAGTAAGTATAATTTGCTATATCTTCAAGCTGTATCCAAAGTGGGGCTGGCAGAGTGAATGAAACGCTGTTAAGATCTTGCCTCACATACTTCTCCCACTTCTTCTACATTCATGCAATTTCTCAAACACGCACGTCGAAGAATTTAATTAACGAGATCAAGCCATGTGGTTTTCGGAAACCCGCGCTTTTCACACCGCCCTGCGGTAGAAGTCACATGAAGAACTCTGCGTGGATTCCATCTTCACATGGGGCCTTGTTGTTTTGAGCCTTTTTACAGCTGCCTTAATCTCCTCATGCGTCGGGAGGGTTTCGGGTATCCCAGATACCTGTGGGATATCTAGGTCACCATTCTCATTGCCGACATCAAAAGGTGAGAAAGAGTCTAATCGATTTAAGAAAACTCAAAGTGTTCCTTCCATCTTCTTTTTACTAAGTCAGCAGCGGAAATCAAGTCTCCACTGCGGTCATCAAATTGAGTTAGCCGTCATATTCTGCCCCTTCTTCCAAAAAAGCGGGTAATTTCAAAACGAGTCCCCAAGTTATTTATGTCTGCGGCGATTTGTGCAAGCTGTATTAAACCATCGACATCACGACGTCTGTTTCTGCGCACAGAGTGCTTGGGATAGTATAGATTACAAAGGTACCTCAAACACTTGCTCTTGATTCAAATGTTATTTTTGTACAAAAAATGATAACTTTTTCTGAGCTTCACTTTATCCGCTAAAAAATACACATTCACAAGAATATATTTTTTACCTTATTCTCTTCTACATAAATTTATAGTAAACCTAATAAAACAATCTCAACTAAGGGGTCACGTATTCTTTCACTGTGGCCTTTGAAGAGAAAACATTATAAATATTTCATTAGATGCCCATGCGGAATTCACGCGATTTTTCCTCCCAATACCAACATTTATTTCACTTAGAATATTCATTGTCTCTCGGGATGTGTTAAATATATATTGATGTTATAACCAATATACAATAAATAATAAAATACACAATTTATCTCAGCCACATTGGTTTTATATGCAGTATCATTGAAAATTCATGGGAAAAAAAATTAATTTATTTATTTCCTAATTCAAAAACAGAGCGAGTACAGTCTCACATCCGGCTACTAGGCACGCCGTGGGCCTTCTGAATCTTAAAATTGGTGAAACTCGCTATATTCTTGATTATCGCATATTATAACGTTATATATGTAGTATGCAGGGTAAACAACATACCATATTATTATATAAATGAAACAAATGGTTGAATTATAAACATTTTCTATTTTTTTTTTGATAATAAAATTTATTTTTGATGTGTATGCAGTTTGTCATAATAATTTAGAGAATCCAAGGGTTGTAAATAAATAACTCAAGGTGTATTATAAAATTCATGATATTTTAAGATTAATCTTGATTTTAAAATTTTATTAACACTCTTGTATTATTAAGGATAATTTATTTAAAATAGCACCACCACCATCATCATTGCGACGGTAATCTTCAAAAATTATTTTCACTATATTCCTTGCAGCAAAATAAAACTAAAATGATAAAATCGTATTTATAAATATTCAAAATATTATATTAATATAAAAAATAACATACATGTGATCCAGAATTTAAAATATTTAAAAAATAAAATGGTTGTAATTTTGCTAATTCGTTTGCATGAAATCACAAAGAAGAGGTGTAGAGCCCTCTTAATATATACAATCTCATTTCTGATGATTTAACAGAACTAAATATGCTTATTAATATTTTCCGAATCTTAGATGTTATAAAATAAAGCATAAAAAATTGAAAGAATTATATAATTTTCACAACTGCTTGATGTTACAAGATCTTGTCAATCTTATTTTTATCACTGACTTTTTCCTCAAAAGGACGTTTTTCCATCTACTGAGAGCAATAAAAGAGTCATTTTTCTTTCGAAAAGAATTTATATTCTAACTCTTTTTCCAAATGATATAGATAACGGGAATAGTTCCGATAAGAGTATTCTTTCGTTTGCCTTAAAATATTATATTTGTATGATATTTTTTAACAAACATGATTTTCTCATATTTTGTATATACCTCTATACGTGATGAAAGAGGGAACGTTTTTCTGTTAAGAGCACATAATGTATGAACAAAACTCCTCCATTTTGACTTCCAATAATAACATAAGATAATAAATAAATTTGTGTCATTTTGTAAAAAAAATTACAATTAGATTTCATTATTTCTATTTTGGTATTTTAACAGCATTCATCACGTACATACATTTCTTCTTCACAAACATTATACCTGAGTAATATTTGACGCAATTGGCGCAGAGACGCTTTGAATGGAGGAGGCTGGTTTCTGCCCTGTGCTCCCGAGAGTAGCGTTGAGGGCGAGATGATGATGAATATTTGAATACCTCATTCAGAAATATTTATTAAATATAATAAATAATCACTCACTCACTTACATATAATGTACAAAATTTCTAACACTTTAGGATGATAGTAAGTAGGTAACCAAGATATTTTTATTAAAAAGCGTTTTATTACACTACATTATGTGTGACTTAACCCTTTTTTATTCCTGGTGTGAATATAAGTCATTAGTATTTATATTTCCCGTTATAAAAAGGCGATATTTTTTCACTGTAGTATTCGTATAGCGGCATTAACTTCCTTAATAATTCAGCAGTCTAAAAAAGCTAGGCGTTAATGATGTTCAGTGCGATAGACTAATCTCGTCCCAACTAATATATATCCGGTTCTCACACCCCTGAAACCGCAGACCTTTTCATTTCATCCTCCAATACTTATTCATTTTCAAATAGAGTTGTTATGGAAAACAATGAAACACAATCTAATTTCTCATTTTCTTCGATTTGATATATTTGATAAAGGTGTTTTCTTATTTTCGTTAACTTTATGTGCAGCTGTATTTTTTTTATAAACACTGCATTGAAACAGTTACAGTTAAAAAGAAAACAGAATCAGTAACATATTTTGTAATTGCTGAATTTGTAATTAACCAAACAATTAACTGCTCATAACAGAGTATCCGAAAATTTTATCAGGAAAAAATTATGTATAGGTACCTGAGCCCGTAGACAATTTGTACTTAGCGATCGTCTACTGGCGAACTTTTCGACAATCTACCTACACGTACCGTATAATTATGCGTTATTGTTGCAGTCATTGACGAAAAATCGTTTGTAGGCGATCGCCAAGTACAAATTGTCTACGGGCTCAGCATTTATTATTTAAAAATAATGACGACAAAATTGGTCAAAAAACATATTTATTGATTGTGCTTAAAATCTAAAAACTTCATTAGGTCAATGAAGACAAGTTTTACGAGCTACACAATGTTAGTAAATAATATTAAAATTATTACCGAATACGTAATAAATTATTCTCCCTCGACTTTTTCCCCATCTTAAAAAGTTTCATAAGAAAAAATAGGAGTTATAAAAAGATGAAAATATAATGGTATTTTTACGACTTGTAGCTGTTATTAATTTTAATCTCTATCATGTTTACTTATCTCATAAAACATTTAATGATTGTATTCTAGCGAAAGTATTTTTCTTATTAAAGTAACATAATTAATGCAATATAAAAGAATTATCTATTTATCTTCCGTGGAGCATCTGGCAAACAATTGGTTAACCGCTCTTTTACGTGAGTTTTTGAGTGTTCTGTAAAATGAAGTGTTCGAGTGTTCGAAAGTGTTCGAAAATTAAAAAAATGTAGGCACATCTTAAATTCAGCAATGAGGCTTGTCATCCATTCATATGCAAGATTTCTTAGTGACATTGTGATAGTCTGTGGGTAGAATCCTGAAATTCAAACTCAACCTTCTTGATGTGATATACTTGTTGATATTTACAGTGTCTTGTATATATATTTAAGTATTTTGCTAATAGGTATGAAGCACAGTTTTAACTCACTCTATCTGGGACTCTCAGCTAATGTAGCTTCTTAAGCAGTGGAGTGATTGACAGCGCTTGTATTCTCTGTAATTGGTCCTGGTGGCAGCATTAAATACCATCTGGAGACAATTAGGATGCATCTGGGACAGTTTTGTTCATATTATGTTGCAGTAGTCTAGACGAGAGCCGACGAAGGTGGTGACTAGACTTTTTACTGCATTTACGGATAGATGTCTTGATCTAGGTACAGTTGATGAATTTGGAAGAAAGCTGTACTTACACACCTGACCACTTGAACCTCCATACAGAGTGATCCATCCAGTAGGATGGCTAGGACAACTGTGTTGCACGATGGCGTCATTGCTGGAAATAGAGATTGATTTTCGATCATGATGTTTTGCGAAAGTCCGTTATTCATTTACGGGTGATTCAAAATCGTTACTGGTTGTACATTGTTATATATAAATTTTTGAATATAGTGGAAGAAGGTATTTGATAAATATTATACCTATAACCTGTCTATGTGCCAACACGTTTTGTCATACGAGAGAATAAGTAGTTAACCTTTCCCCTTTTCAGAATTATATCTGCTTATACATACGGTGGATTGATATCTGACCGCTCAGTAGTCGTATTAACCGAACCATAATATAACACAGGTCGACATTAAATTAATTCGGCACCATCTCAATTCTCAAAAGGGACGATAAGACAATACATCGAACATCAAAATGCTCGTGCATATGAGAATAAAATAACTTTTTTGTATAGATTATTTAATTAAATGTTAATATCTTTGAGTCGAAAATGCCCACACACCTATAGAGTTAAGATAATCGAAATGTATTTAGTTTTATAATACATACCAAATATCATAATAATAATAATAAAAAAACTTTATTGCACAAAAATCAACAAAATAAAGTAAACATGGCAGAATTTTTACTAGACAAATAAATTTATGCAATGGGCGAGTTTATCGCAGAAGAGCGATATCTTCCAACTAACCCATGGTTTAGGTATTTAATAAAAACTAGTTTCCATGAAAGAATGAAACTGAATTTAAAAATAAATTAAGGCTGCTCCTCATGGTACCTCTTGTGTGGACAAATTGGTTAGTGTAGAAATTTAATCGGATAAATGGAAGTCCCCAGATTTCTGAGCTTCCCGGGTGGGTGGAGGGTCTGCTTGAATGAATTTGAAATAACAAAACTGTAGTTAAAATAATTTAAACGACTTAAAATATGTTGGCTTTTTAACATACAAATCTAAAATAAGTATCATACATGTGTACCTACTTCGAAATAAGTTCACAGTTTTCATATTAGGTACATCATAATAAGAAATTATATAGGTATATGATGAGTTTTTTTTCCGTTAAGAATACCATATGTTCTCTAGAGTTGAACTGCCGTAACTTTTAAAGTTAAAAGTGGACGGCATATTGAATTTTAAACTTCTTAGTTCCTAACTACTTGTCTTCACCCCGGTTTGGAGAGCTTTTGAATTTTTTACTTATATGGCTGCAAGACAATTTGTAGAACTGATTAATATTTCTTAGTGTGCAGCGCTACGAGAAAGTTTTCTTATAAATAGTAGTAAACTTGCACAAAGAACAATCTTTCAGACATTATATATAGGCTTACTTTTAAAATTCATTGAAAAAACTAGAACCACTGCGGGTTGATAAATTTATTTTATTGAACATATAAAATTATCTCAATTCAATAAACAAGCAGTTTTAAATGTAAGGAATATGGTTCATCGCTGACTTTTTTTACATCAAATTGAGCGCTCTTTGCTCTACACAATTTTAATTATAACTATTCAAATAATAGTATCTTCATAATGACTTAATCTTCCGAAATACTTATCGCAAACTGTAAACGTTTCAACTTATAATAATTCAACAAATAAAATTGATCGCTTACGCATTGAAAGGCACTTTTGTATGTAAAAGATACATTACGAAAACTAAAACATAATTCACACCCATATCTTTCAAAGCTTTCTTCTATCTACCCATACTCCGCACAATTTTCAACCAATCCTAGATTGAGAATGACACAAATCTGACTAAAGTTTGTATGCAACAGATTTATTCAAACCACAATATATATGTACGTAGTGCGTCATGTCACAAAACCGAGAATAATAATAGATAGTTACAATAATATATCAAATTCTAGTAATTTATTCCGTATCCCAACATCATGCATCGCACAAACACGGGACAAAATATCGTCAGATAAATAAATAAAACATAGTGTACAATATTTACAATTTGAAATATCAGATGAAATGGTTGTATCCAGTCGTCCCATAAATTGTTAACAACGGTCATTCAAAAACGGAAGAGATTTGGGTTGAATAATATTATCATAGATATATCATGCAGCAGAGAGTTGGCAACAGTGGTTATAATGAAAACCTATATAAATATTATGTATTCGTTTATACCTTTGTACTATAAGCCCAAACAATATTTATTTGTTTCTGTTCATCATAAATACAACCATTATAGAAAGGGCGAATTTACCGCAGAATCACGATTTCTTCCATGGCATGATAATAACAAAAGTTTAGATGAAATTACGCACTTCACAACTCCCGTTCTCCAAGAACTTTCCAGGAAAATAACATTATTATCTTAATTATTTAATAATATTATATAGGTATGTTACAGATAAAACATATTATTCATCAAAATGCTTTGTCAAAGTATCATATTTTATTCCATCGAAACTTCTTTTTCATCAAGTATTCAAATCGTGACAAAAATAAAAAAACCTACAATAAATTAACATAACGAATTCTATTAACGGTGATAATAATATTATCTGGAAACATTTGTCTTTTGATTTGTCAAATTGATTATTTTTTCCTGAGTACAGTAAGTTTAAAAACTAGTTTTTGATACGTAAACGAGTGAATCAGTAAATTCCTTTATACATCTTATGCAGCTATCATATTATCGTCTCTTTGTGCTTCCTTTCGTCTATTCAAATGGCAGCTTATAATAAGGAAAACAAATATTTTAATTAAAAGAATTAACATTCACTTGTGAATAATTTAGGTTTAGTAGGTGTTATTTCTTTGAAATGAAAAGAATATTATTTAATCTTTGTGTATGTCATCATATAAATAATTATTTGATGATTATTTTCTTTACAAGTCTTAAATTGGAAATACAATTTCCTTTCACGTGTTTTAGAAATGTATAAAATATTTATTTTGTAACATAAATAACATTGTAGTATACATTTATAACAAATTTGTCATAGAAAACTGACTTAAAACGAAATTAAAATCAATTTATGTCAGAAATAGAAAAAAATATTGTTGAGAATAAAATAATACCTCTAGATTTATAGGTATATGTTCGATTTAATAAAGTTAGAGATATACATAGGTACCTATATAATAAAATTGTTTAATTAGTCTAAAACAAAACATATACGTGAAGCTGTCATCGGGGTTTATAAGAAAAAATCCACCCGGTCACCCGGTATCTTAATTGGACAAAGCATTCCTCGCGTAAAGGTAAGGGATGCGGGTTCATGTCCCATTTGGGCCACTACCGAATAAGGTGACATCGTCTTTTCTAAGCTTTACGTGGTAGTTTCATGTGTTAAATTTACACAATTGTTTGAGCTTACATTGCTGTTATTCTAAATGTAAACTATTGGTAGTTTTGGACTTGCAACAAACAAAAATAATCAAAAATTGTGAGGATGACGATGATGTCGGATGATTTCATTGGCGCCGTTTGATGGAATAGCTATCTCAAGAACGTGAAAAGCTCTTTTAAAACAGCTATCTTTTCAATTAGCTCCTGAATATTATAAAGGGTTTTTTTTTTCGAGGAATCGATTCGTGCTTACAAGTTCCGTGATGTTATCAGCTAGCTCCTGAAGTTATAATATGTTATTTTTTCGAGGAAGCAATTCTAGCTAACGAGTCCCGCAGCACTTACACATTTTTCGTAGAAGTGCGATTTGTAGACTCTCTTAATCTTCGTCAGAACATCAGGAAATATTTTTGCTAAGTGTGATACCAAAAATATAATAAAAGCTTTTAGATAGACTTTAAAATTGGCGACCAACTTCACCTTCACATGAGAATATCAATGTATTGGAGTTCATATAACATATGCAAATAATAAAATGGAAAGTGGAATACGTAGATTGTACGAGTAAGCAAGCTTAGTTAGGTGAAAAAGGAGATAGATAAATATAAGAAATGAAGGGAGTAATGTATATGTTTGTAGATTTGCGAGAGATTTATAACTAGTAATAAAAATATTATCAATGTGGAGAACGATTTCCAGAAACGCTCTCTTAGCAAGATTTTCTTCAATGGTTGGAAATGAGACGACCATTATCTCCAGTCGTTCGCGGAAGATCGAATGATTAACTGCTATATTTTATGCTCAGATGGTTTGTGTCTCAGCTGTAGTTATGTATGCTATGTTAAGAGTAAAACACTCTTGTAAAATCTAACATGGTAACACAGATTCTCATCGACATACTGTACCTAGTACAGACCGTGTTCTACCTTATTTTATCGGAAACGTTTTGATTACATCGCTCGAATCGTTATGTTTCCCATTTCCTGTTGGGTTTTAAGGAACGAAATAGTGACAACATACTCTTATTATCAGTTCAAGTATCGCAAATTCTACCTACCATACAATTTACAAAATCGCTCTCATTTTCCAACAAAAGAATACATATAATTTTTTTCATGGTAAAATTCTAAAAAAAGTAGTAATACGTATCTTACAAAGGACGTTCCATTTAATTTTTTCCACATGTTCCACGTTATGAAACTATAAAATATCACCACAGCATCTCTCACGATGTTCACACAATGAGAGTTAGAACGAATGTAATGAACCTGCAGGTTGTTCTCTTAGTGTCACTAAATGTAGGACATTTAACACAAAATAGGCAACCTACCTCACTACTGAATTGTAGACATTTCACGTTTTATTAATCATACGTTTGTGATGTTTCTCGCTACTTTTACAGGGCACTCGAAAACTTATCCATTCTTTGGCGGGGACTTCACCGAACAATAAAACCAAATACATTCCATCTCCAACAAATATTTATTTATGATTTATCAAATAGCTGCTTTATAGACTTATTTAGATAATGGAAACGTATTTATTAAAATATAAACAAAGAAAACACATTCAAATCAAATATAAGCAAAATACAAAAATATCAGGAGAGTTAATAGTAAAGGCGCGATCTTTCCGATAAACCCAAAAATGTATGTAGTGTCGATAATTTTAATATTTTTGTTTATTATACCACAACACAGATCTTATTATACATAACAATTTGATTTCTTTCCAAATGTATAAACACATAAAGAGATACGATCCATTGTGTGGAATGATCGCAGTATCATTTTATTCAATCGTCATCCATTTGATGCTATACCTAATAAAACCACGTTGATAGTTTGCGGTTCTGTTGGGTGCAATCAAACCACAAAGCAGGAGAATCGTGTTTAAATAAACGTTATCCAAGCAGCCAGGACATTACCATAGTGTTTCATTACCAGACTTATCCACTGTACACACTCTAAGTATAATAATTATGTACGTATGTACATATACCTAATAATATACCACATTGACCCAGTTTTATAAAACATTATTTTGTGTGTGATGGTCCACAGCGCATATTACGGTCATTATAATAGTATATTTTCATTTCAAAGAAGTTTTTCATTTTTATCACCAACTTATATTAAAATACAATTATTATATACTTCGCCACTAGGTATCTGTCCGTGACAGTTTTTGTTTGAATACTAATATATGTTGTATGACATTCATGAAAAATAAAGTAATAGGTACAATTGTAAAAGGTCAAATTAAAAACACTTTTTACTGATAAAGAAAATTTTCGTCAGCAAACATGTATGCTGAAATACTAAGTAGAAATACAGATATGAATAGGTATGGGTTTAGCTGTGAATATTTTCCTAGGCTTTCAAGTTCAGATTGCGTTACCAAGAAACTATTTTGTTATACATTGACATTTGTATTTACAGATTCTATCATTTATCTTTAGTTTTCTTTGACATTATGTTTTATTGATAAACTTTTGGCTAGTTATAGTTTAAACAAGAAAAGTCATAGCTGGCTTGAGTGAAAAGCAGTGGCGGGACTAGACATTTCACATCGGTCATGCTTTGTACAAATATACTATTTCTTTCGCAAACGAGTGGATGACATTGAGTATTAAATATAAATATACATATTATATGAAAGATATTTTTTCCAGATACTTGACGGTTACTTTAGATTTTCTATCAAAAAAATCAGAATCAATAATTTGATTTTTTTGTATCGAAAAATTAGAACACAACACAAAAACTTAAACGGTCAAGTAAACCAATCAATATTTTAAATACAAATGTATTACTCATTATTATATGTTTCTTTAAAACTCAAATTAATCTTAAATGAATAATTTGTGTAATACTCGGTGTTCAAAAACAAAATTAAAATAAATTACAAAGTGAATACGGTTACATGAACATTATTAACTACCTGTCAAAATATTTTATTTTTAATGGTACAGAGAGGAATTTTCTGAACCCTCATCAAAGAATAAATAGATCTTCCACACTGATTTTCGAGTTTCGTGTAAAATGCAAGAATTTGCAAAATATCACGTTTAAGACATCAATCATCTTAAGTTCAGTCATATGGTATACCAGTCAGCCTTAATATTTTGATTTTTATTAGCACGAAGAGGACGACTTGCATATTTACCACATCTAGTTGGGCTGATGGCTACTTCACTTATCGGTAAAGCCGTTACTGGATATCCCACTTATAACCGTTGGCAAGATTATTAATTAAATAAATTTGAAAAATATTGTGTCAAATACATCATATATAATCAAAAATTAACATAATAATCAAAAATAAGGTATTTTGAAAATTCTATAATAAATAAATGTATGTTATTTTCTGTAGTTTATTATTCTCAGAGTTAAAAATGTTACAAAGTTGTAAATATGCCAATTTAAATGAATATAGTTAGGTTGATATTGAAACGAGGCAACTCACATTTTTTCCCTTAACATTTTAAAATGTCAGTCTGTCAAGAATGTTTAACTGTCTTACAACTTGTTCTATTTAAGAGCAAGGATATTTCTTGACATATTTGTCACGTTTCATTTCATAATCGTATCTTGAATTACTCATAATTTATGTTCCTTGCTCACTTACTGAAATAATTTTAAGATATTTTTATTTTCAAGATATATTTACTCTTCAAATTACTGCTGATATAAAAATAGTCAGTTATAAATCCGTCCAAAATAAAGTGCATCAAGTTACTTCTATGTTATACATATTTCTTTAATTTATATCTTCAACTTCGTGTTATCCACAGCAAATAAAAAGTGTTCCACTAGTGTCCGGTATCAAGAAGGTACCGCACATTCTCAATTTCTCTAATCCTAACATTTAGATATAAATTCGTAAAATATCACTATATGATCTTCAAATTAGCGATGAGGTATTTCACCTATGGCAAACTTTTTATGTATTGGAGAGGCATATTATATGATCCTGACATACAATAAATACACTGGCTATCTTATATGAACTCTACGATGGTAGACGAAGGGATCTCAGGTTAAGATTCCTCTCGCTTGTTTCCACCTTCACGACGAAAGTATATTACTCAAAACATAATTAAACCCAAATATATAATGTTCGGAATATATTTGGGTTCATTTCCTCAATAGTTATGTTAATAATAAGAAAACTTTATTTACAGAACAATTAATATAATATTCATACATAATACGAACAGCGTTCTGTCAAAATATTTAAAAGAGAAAAAATAATCAACAAACCAAAATTAAAAATAAAATATATTCATGCATTTAAAATAAAAAGTGATAAGAATAAATAGTGAGATAATAAAATATACTGGTTCTTAATAACAAAAAGGTTTCTTTGATGTCTTAAGAACAATAAGATTAAATTAATAATTTTCTTTAATTAAACAAAGAATTTCATTGAATAGTTTAAGTTAGGTGACAATAGTTTCATCATTTAATTTAATTCATAAATCAGCAATTTTGAATGAAATTAAATATCAAATATTTGAGTGACGTCGTAATACTCGTTCCTCATCTTAATATTAGCGCTGATATCGCAATTTTATAAATCGGTTCTTAGTCCTAAGAATATCAATGATTTATGAAAGTTCATCTCCTAAAACGTCAGGCTTTACGATGGCCCTGGTAGTATTGCCTGGCGGCGATAAACTGAAGTACCTACATGTTATGGTATTACGACATGATGATTCTACTATATTTTTATCTTACCTATATAGATTTATTCATAATGTAAAATAAGAGTCCTTAGACTCCTCAAATATCCGACAAATATAGTTATTTCAACATGTAAATATGTATTCAATATGCGAGCTGGTTTATTTAATATAGAATAATTTATTAGTCAGCATTTTTAAAATTGGCATATTTGTAAGAAATATTCTAAAAATTGGCAATTTCATGCAAGCCTCTTTTCACTGTAGTAAAATAGTAGACCTGTTCTATTTCACTTCACAGAACAAGTAAAACTGGCATTCAACTAAAAACATTCTTCGTGTCCTAAAAACTGAAAAAAGGAATAAGAAAATGTGAATATACTATGTACCTATGTACAATATAGACTGTCAAATTTACATTTCGCTGATATTTTAAAATCTGATAACCACAACTCATTTTGTCTTCCATGTAATCTGCTCGTCCTCATTTGCATCTATTTGCATAGAAGTTAGCGAAGACCTGAAATTTTTGCATTAATTAAGCCATAGTATCAAGACATCTTTTATGGAACTTTTTGTTTAACTTTTGTTAAATTCACGAGTTAAAAGAGATAGATGAGTTAAATAATAGTTTCAAGAATAATCTACTTGAATACACCGAATTATGTTTAATTTTCTATAGAGCAAAATAAGATTTGATGATAAATTGTTCCATCTCTTTCCTTTTCGTCATATTATGAACTTTGTGTGATGAAACTCTCAAGAAATTTATAATTGACAAACAAATCTTATGTGACAAGCTTAAACAACTATATTTAAGAAGGTAAATAACGTATGTTTTGGGAAATGATTTAGCAATGTTTGTCACCATATATTGAAATGAAAAGATTTTGATCTGGCATAGACAGTAATAACGTACAAAACTTAAGAAGGTACCTACTCCTTGAGAATTGAAAAAAATTAACTGTTTTTCATTACGAAATAAATAAAATCAGAGCTTCGTTTGTATTATACATCAATAAACAAGGAGGTTCAATAGACGCATCACATTAAATTAAAAAATGAATTGATCAAATAATCATACGTGAAAATTAAACAGTGTTTGGTTTAACATTTTTAAAACTCATATTAAAAAATATTTCTATTTTATGTTCCCAGATAAATGAAAATAAAAAATAAGAAAAAAAAAAACAAATCTAAAATACTATTTATTTAATAAAACAATAAGCTTTCAACAAAATACACAATCAAGGGATTATTTGCCATTTTTCTTTACATTTTCATTTCGAGAACGCAAGGCTTCTGAGTACATATACTAACACACAACTAAGTGTATCACAGAAAATAAAACATAGCATCAGTAGGAATATTCAGCCCTTTATTCTATCTATAACTAGAAATGGTTGAAAACATTTATGTAAGCATTAGCTTAATTAAACGATGTTTGAGAAAACTTCTGTTAATCTGTTTTTCGCAAAGTATCGCAAAGCATAAAGAAAAGGAATTCTGAATATAAGTATAAAAGATGTAAGAAAGGCTTCAAATGAATTTCATTTAGGTAAGTAAGTATGTTAAACATAAATTTTCTATCTAGAAGATATTTAATAATATACAGTAAAATATTTCTTCCTTAAATAATTTTCTGGATCAAAATAAACATGGCAAATACTTTGTACATCGCAGACATATTCTACTAATAAGGCGTGAAAATAATACAACTGGGGTAGGTACGTATTTTGATTCTTTGAGTACATATTTTCTATATAGATTACATATTTCAATTTCTTGAATAAAGAACGTCAATAAACTTATCTCAATTATAATCATTATCATCGCCCTCAACGCTCCTCTCGGAAGCACAGGGCAGAGACTCTTCACCAATTGCGTCTCTTCTCATGACATTCCCAGCGCGCTGACTTCGTTATTATAAGAGCGGTGCATCATGAAAGAGGGGTGCACAGGCCGTTGCTACCCTTGCGGATGGAAGAACAGTGTTTTTTTAGTCAACTATCATTGGGCATCCTCAGAACTTAACCCAACTAAGACCATCATGTCTCCTGTCACTGAGATTAGAGATTTGGGTGTGTCGGCGCACAGCATCGTCCGTGACATATTCATAACATCTTATATCCAAAGATACTTGTTTTAAAGGCTTAGTATAGTTCGCTTTTAAGCCTTGTCAATTAAAAACAACACCCATTTGTTTTATATTATTGAATAAATTTACTATGAACGATTTTTCTTGTTAGGAAGTGTTGTCATTATACTGCTTAATTAAAATTTTGAACTCATATAAAATTATTTAATATTTTATCAAGAGGTACCATTATCATCACCTTAGCGTCACGCAATCAAACTATTGCTTAAAGTATTTTTTTTTATCATTGTAGGCTATCTTCTTAAGGAGTTGCCTACTTTCGCTTCCCCTTTTCAACACTTTTTTTTGTTTTCGACGTATTACGACCAATGGATCTTCAGCATAAGTCTGTAGCACCATATCTCGAAAGCAGCCAATCGTCCGCTTTCACTCTTACCGATGGAACACCACTCACTACCATATTATAGTAAAACTAACTGACCCGGCAAACGTTTTTTGTCATAACTACATTATTAATTTGCCATATACTTAGATAGGTATACGAGTAAACATATCGACCGGAGTTGAAAATGATTGAATTACTAATATCGCTATTAAAAAGTAGGGGTATATATGTAGTAAAAGGGTGAAAATGGCTATATAAAATAAAAAATAAAAATTCGGGGTGGACCACCCTTAACTTTAAGGGGTATTAAAAATACATGTTGGCCGATTCTCGTACCTACCCAATAAGCACACAAAAAATTTCATCATTATTAGTCCAGCTGTTTCGGAGGAGTATGATAACAAACATCGTGACACGAGAATTTTTTATATTAGATAGTCCATACAACAGGTTTTTTTATAACGTTTATGCATTAGGATCCCAATATTTTAGATTTATTTTTTAAAAGCAATTCTTCAAATTCTAGGCGGGTGTTCGAAAAAATAAAGAAATTTGAGATCTTCAATTCAGCGATGAGGTTTGCCACCTTTTCCAAAATCTATGTTTATATTGGCACGAAAAGCAAAGCTCTTATATTTGATTATGTGGTTGGTCTTCCCACTTGTGAGATATCCTGTGATAGGATAGAAGTAGGTAGTATTATTCATATTGTTTTTACTAGAATAAGTCTTAAACTTAAGATTGCATCTCCTGTATCTGTCTTTTTGCGGAATTGAAATTGTTCTTCTGAAACTGCTTTATTGATATGTTTTCCACCCTTTTGCAGTTATCTTTAAAGCGCATGATATCATGCTTAAATTCTATGCTGATCGTATTTCGTTGCGCCTGGTTTCTTAGGTAACGCTCGAATTTGGCAAAGTCCTCAGTAATATCTCCTATGTCATATATTTTACAGACCAGCTAATACAATATCAGTCATGCTACTTGTAGAGCAAATCCGATTAAATTAGGGAAATACCTGGTGCTTCAAAAGCATTGTCAAACTCATTTCTCAAAATATCACCAACATTTTTATCTTTGTCGGTTTCTGGCTCTAGAGCTTTAATTTTATAAGTGTTTCCTTTCTTTTATTTACTTGTTTTAGATATTATTTTAATCATTTTACAGTCCCTTTATCTTCAAAAAGTAGTTTACAGAGCTGAGATGAATGTTTTACTCCATTTCACTGCGTACAGTCTGGCAGAGACTTGGCTCTTGCCTCGCAAGTCTCTGCCAGTCTCTTGCCTCGCAAGAGCCAAGTCTCTGCCAGACAGTACGCAGTGAAATGGAGTAAAACATTCATCTCATATTATCTCCTGCGTAAAATTACATGATCTTTCATTAATGGAATGCATGTTGCACATGCATTTCGAATGAAAATTAGATCATACTGTCTTTCATTAGATCATACTGTCTTTCATATATATATATATATAGTGTCTACAGTGTAGGTACTATTGATGATTATTAAATGAAAAGTAAGAAATTCTTACAAATGATGAGGATTTGCGGAACGAATTTCATGAGTGGTGAATACCAAAAAGGAACCAAAATACAGTTTTACTTAATAACTTATTCAGGAAAGTATCAAACCAGTTTTCAAATCCACTAACCAATCGTTACCTTACTTTGAAAAGGTTCTAACTAGCAATTTTTGCAAAAATGAGATTTTTGTTTGAAATGGTAGCATTTTCGGCTCTCTGTCATCTATTGAAATATCGGTGAAAATAATTCTTGAATAAGGAAGTTTTTAGTATTCCCAAGTTCTATCTTCACGTAATTATTCGAAAAATTTAGTATGAAAAGGTTCCACAAAACGTTACAACTATATCAATTTAGGTCGTTTGAATTTTGAACATTAATTTAACTTTGAAAAGGTTCTAACGTCCGCTTGAACTTTCTTTGGTATATTTTTTCTATGAATTTGACAGTTAAATGTATGTAACGCGAGTTGTCGTTTTATTTAGGCTGGATTGTGGCAAGCGTGTCGATTTTCTTGCTTTTTTCATTAAACCTTTATATTAATGTTTTAATTTTGTGATAACAGATACTAAATAAAATATTTTTCTGTTTATTTTTAACCATATAACGTTTGCAAACTATTTATAAGTGTATATTATATTGTGTTATAAACAATACTTATATTTTGTACACGCGGTTTTAATGGGCCACTTGCAGATTTTTTAACATAAAATTGTAAATTAGTATGAAAGACACACATTCTATCTACCTATTCCTTCACGCCGTATCCCAAGAGGGATAGGCAGAGAGAACAGAACGCCATATCGATCTGTCCCTACATAGTTCTTTCGCCTCCTCCACATTCATGCAACCTCTCATGCACGCACGTCGATTTCTCTTACTCAACACACGACCGTCCTTGAGACTTTGATCTACGTGATCAAGCCACGTAGTTCTCAGACGCCCGTATTTCCTCACACCCCTTCTTTCAGACAAGTATATCTTTGTCATCCTATCTCCATCCATTCGTTCCACATGACCAAACCATCTCAATTTATTTTTCCATCCATCATCTCAATTATTTCATTCGTCTTCCTTAACATTCCTCCTCTTACATTTAACACACCTAACCGGCATTCCGGACTCCTCTTTGTGCCCTTCTCCCACTTTGACGCCGCATGATGGGTGGCAAGTCTCATCGCTGTCATTTGCGTCAAAGTGCTTAGATGTATCACACGTTTTCCTCATTTAGGCGTTTTTTTGTAGATGAATATTAATTAGTATTCCTGAGTGTAAAGATTATGTTATATTTTGTCTGAAATTGTTCACATTGGTACTAGAAGGTATTTTATTAGTGGACAAATAAACTCCTGGACTGGACACCAAGAACAGAACGTAGAAGCGGGGGTGGGTTCTTGACAAGTTGGTCCAACGACTTAAAAAAGTAGCGGGTAGTCATTGGAGAAGGATTGCGACTGATGGATAATTATAGAAGTTAAAACGGGAGACTCTTGTTGAATATTCCTGCTCACTGTAAAACATAAGCCATATTAGGCGGCCGGTGTGACGCAGAGGTAACGCTCTTGCCTTTGAGTCACGAGGTCCCAGGCTCGATTCCCGGTCAGGGCAAAATGAAGAATGACCTTTTTCAAATTGTCCTAGGTCTGGATGTTACATGTATATGTGTTTAGTGTATTGATATATGTGTATCGTCGTCTTGGTACCCATAATACAAGATTCATCTTAATTTGGGACTAGCTCGATCTGTGTGAATTGTCTACGCATGTTATGTTATATTGTCACCAATAAAATAAATATGGAGTATAGAGAAACTGCTATAATACTAACTGATATAATACTAACTGACATAAAAAAATGTAGATACTAGGAGAGGAAGTTCTATTCATTCCACCTTCCCTGATCTCACATCAGCTGAGAAAGGGTAAGAAATAAATAAAAAAATGTGGAAATAAGCTTAAATGTGATTCAGTTCAACTTTGAAAAAATATACTTTCAGACAACAGCAGAAAGTAAATGTAATACAAAGACCATTTATATAAAATATTTATTTAACAACATTCCATTGGCAGATAGAACCTTTTCAAATTAGCTGTAGCTCTCAATTCAGACCAACAAGGTTCTATCTGCATGTTTAGGTATTTTTTATTTCATAAAATATTATGCAATATGAAATAAAAATGATTTTAAAAATAGTAGTGTATGTGTATAAACATAAGTGCATCATATTTTTTTTAATAACTTTTAAATAGAAAAAGTTATATTAATTGCAAACTTCAAACTGTCATAGCTCAAAACATTGTTATATGCAGATAGAACCTTTTCAAAGTAAGGTAACGCAATCACCTTTATTATTTTGTGAAAAAATGAAAAAAGTGTTTTGTTTTTGTTTTACTTTATTTTTATACGGGTTAAAAGTTGCGAAGCAAATGTTATTACGTCATCTGGTTATAGTTAACTTCCCAGTATAATACATATAATACAATGCAAAGCTTTTGTTAGTTTTATACGAGTTAAAGCTGCAGATTTACCATAGACCTGAGTGACGAGCTATGTCATAGTACAATGCAAGGGTTGTGTTTACACGCAAATTAATCAATAAAAAATACTAAAACTATTATATAGATAATGTCAACTGATCTGGAGGTGTTAATTTCTGAAGACTGCAATGTTATAGAATTAAAACCAAGCTTATACATGGGTTTCTCGACCGTCGCTAAAATAATCAACAAAATATGCAAAATTAATGCTTTTAATATCCGGTTTCCTTTGAGGAAAAACTTAGAAGCTTCTCTGATCACCTTAGCAACCATTTCAATTTTCAGTTTTTTTATTTGTTTAATAGAGAGAAAATATTTAGTATTATATTATGATTTTCAAATAAATTTTACAATTTAGATTGACCTGGTAACCAAAATTTTGGAAGTAAACTCATTGGATAGGGTAATAATATAAAACAAATAATATCCATATATCGTTATCCTGCGAAGTTTGGAATAAAAATTTATTGTGTTAAAGATTGTTTATAGTCTCTGAAAGAATTTTCTATCGATTGGATTGAATCAAACAAAAGAATAATAATATCCACGTATTTTTAATGGTGTGATATTTGATTTTCTTGACCAAAGTGAGTAAAGTGCAGCTAACCCTTGATAATTTTGCTGAAGCTCAAAATTTATACCACCCCCTCCCCACAATTTTCTAAATTTTCGAAAAGAGTAGAGTTTGAAATTGTATATTTCCTCAATGTTGGAGATTTCTTGGGTACCGATTCTCCAAATTTGTAACTTATGTCACCGAACTTTCGAAAAAGTATAGAAATTTGAAATGGTTAACGATCTTCTCTTCTTCTTCCTCTTTTAGTAAATCAGTATATCTGTTTTTATGGCGATGAAGTCTCCTGGGACACAGAGATTCAGTTTGTTGTCTTACCATGTCTTTGCAAGTCTTCCTGGTTGGTGAGTTTTTGTTAGCACCTTGTTTGCGGCTACTTGAGGGAGTCTATTACAGCTCAATCGTTCTACGTGGTTGCGCCAGAAGCGCCTTCTTTTCTTGCCTCATCTGACAATGTCTTCGGCATCGCAGGTCTCACGTTTTACTGTGTTTCAGGTTGGGTCCCTCAGTGTTTTTCCCAGAATAAAGCAGAGTGTCTTCATTTCGGCAGTTTGCAATAGAGCTTTCATTCTATTTGTTTCGGCCCTTGATTCAATATCATAAGTGATTATGGGTCTGACACGTGTCTTATGTATTTGTACTTTGCTTTTACTCGAATATGCTTGATTTTCATACAAAATCTTTCAGGCATCCAGATACTGCGGCTGCTTTAGTGGTCTGCTCACAGACTTCATTATACAGATCAGTTTAGCATGACAGATCTATGCCCAAGTATTTAAATTTTTCCATCTGTGCAATGCTATAACTATCTGTTCTATGGGGTGATTATCATGTGTCAATTCGCAGGTAGTTGGCTGTTTTGAAACTGTCATACATTTAGTTTTAGTACCTAATAAATATTGTCATGTTGTACAGCTTAGCTCTCTGGTTGAATTTATCTAGTTGCAGATCAGTTTCAGAATCTGCTATTATAACATAACATAACATAACATAACATAACATGTATAGACAATTCACACAGACCGAGCTAGTCCCATACTTAGATGTGAATCTTGTATTATGGGTACTAACGCGACGATACACATATATGTACAATGCACTACACACTACATGGTGGCATTATCTGCATAATATAAAATATTAATGTCACTCGGTGCCGGAATGTCTTTGGAAAGGTCATTGATTACTTTAATTTTGGTTATACAGTCGGTGTTTAGATTTTCGATGGCTTTCATAAAAGCAGGGGATATTTTTCAAGACCTTCTCGGTTTTGTTAAAAAAACATTTCGGAATATTTGAGACTGCTAACCGAAAATATATACCAAATATATCGGTTTTTTGAGACCCCGTCAATAAATATAATATAAAATACTAATAAATAATAAAAGCAATATCAATATTATAATAGATAATAAATAAATTAGTTAACAAAATATTCAAATCAATAAATTTAATAACAAAATATAAAACAATATAATATAACAATAAAGATATATGGCAGTCAATAAATTAAAATAAAATATAACCCCAAAAGTAATAGTGGGAAATAATTGGAATCGAAATTTAGAAACAAGTGTCTCATGAAGGAATAATAAAGTTGGCATAAATTAAAAAGACAAAATTTTAAATTATCAAGGAGGTTGCGTTGATCTCAGGAGTTGAACAACCCCAGTCCTGAATTGATTCCTATTCATATGAAAAATGTTCAGGGCCCTGAATAATGAATTATATAGTGTACAGCTGCGCTGAAGAAAAGAGCCTTGCATGTAATTAGTGACACATGGGGGCATTCTAAAGAGATAACTAGATCGAGTTATAATTAAGATGAAACTGATTCTAGGTTGTTATATACATAAGTATACAGAAACTCAAATAATCTGGGAACACCTGCTGTGCTGAATAGATTTGGCGTACCTAGGAGTATTATCAATATAATATACTCGTTAATATACAAACAGTTGCTCCTATATTATTAACTGCCAAATGATATAGGCCTCAGTTGACGGATACAGTATGTAAATATTAATAATAATAATTAACAGTAATTGAGGTCAATGATGATACAAAGTGTTCTCTGGTCGTGAACAAACTAGGGTAGCAGGTAGTTGCTGGATTCGACAGCCCTGTATGGCGAAATTGTAATGGTGCTCTATACGCTAATGGCTGCCTGCAGTCATCAATTTACCGCAGGCACCGCTATAGTTGCTAGACTTTTTCGGCACTGTTATACTGTCATCTCGATTCGTATATTTAATAAAATACGTTTTATAAAACTGCAATTTTATTACCAGAAAGAATTAGTGTTTTTTTTTTAAAAAGGTGTTTCTCAGTTTTTGATATAAACCCAAATACAACTTTATACACCTTTCACAGTAAGCTAACACACAGTTTGTGTCGTGAAAGGAAAGTTTGCCGACACCTAGGATCGAACCGCGAGCCTCACGTGCGTGAGGTCGAGACTCTATCTCCAGGCTTCCGACTTTATTAGAGCATATTTCTTATTCAAATATTCTCGTGTTTTACTATAGTAATACCGCTGTAATAAATATATACCTATTCATTAAATTTAACAAAGATGTCATAAACGTGTTATTATTTTATGTATTACTTCACCTTATACTACTAATTAGCCATCACAGCATATCCCACAAGTGAGCTAGCCAGCAGACCGGTTCTATGCAATAAACATGTAAACTGTTATCTCAGTGCCAACTTAAAATTAAGACATTCGGGATAGGTGGTTTGCACACTTGCCTTTTACAGGACACTCTTAAACTTGAAGATATGTTTTTTTTTTATTTGTAAACAACAAATATGAAATACAATACTATATAATACAATAAATAATGAAAAGACAGGGTGTGCATGAAACGAAATCTATATGTGTTTTTCGCTTTTTTTTACATGCATCACATTTTTAATGAGCGACCGTAAGCAAATGTACTCGTATATCTTTGAGACTTAAAACTTTTAAATTATAAATGAGGACAAATAATACTACGAATAGTAGGTACATAGTGTGGAAAAATAGCTAAAAACATTTAACATATAAATAATAGTTAGGAATGGAGCTGTGTGGCGTTTCGTCTTCTTTGTCTGCCCCATTTGGTACACGACGTGAGAGTATAGTATTGTAAAGAACTTACTAATGATTACATTTCACAACAATAATTTATAAAATCGTCGAACGTTATAGCTCGCATCACACGAAATCTAATAAAAAATTATACTCAAAGCACAGTTCTCCCCTTTACATGACAACAAGAAATTCATAATACATTCCCAGTGCTCTCTAGCTATCATGACTCGGGGAGTTCCCATTCAAAAACCTATAAATAATATTATTATATCATAATATAGTGCAGAGAGTGAGTTCACTTCATGGCTTCGTTCTAATAACCGACGTATTCTCTTAGCAAATATTGTCAGTCAATGATATATTTTGCCATATGTTGATTTTCCTAAACTGTTCCCATAACATTATTCGAAAGGATTTCATGACTAGCATAACATCTACATGTGTATTTATGCACACAAATTTAATATATTTGAAAAATATGCGTACGTCAAATAACACAAGTAATGTTTTAAAAATGACTTTATCATTTAGACAGTGAGTTTTAATTTACTTTTCACTAGATACGCCCCTTTCCAATATAACAAAATATTCTGAATAAAATCTTAAAGAAGGCTTTTTTATTAAATCATTTTTAAATTTGACATCTGCGCACAAACAGAATCAAATAAAAAATCTCTGATTCTTTAAAAATTTTATAAAAAATGAAATTCAGAAATATTTTATTAATTTAAATATAATTTTATTACTTTAGCTCCGTGATATTAATACATTTGTAATCTTCTCAGGGAATACCCAAGAGGATTTTTAAAGATAAACCATTTAACTTCCAAAATAATGATGAAAGTTCAAGGTACTATAATTATAAAACATTTATAAAAAAATTGAAATTGTAACTGTATTGTTTTCATATCTATTTCTTTCAGTGTGAGTGATTGCACTTATCGCTGTGTAGCGATATATATATTATGAATGGCTGTATGATCTGATTTTCATCTGAAATGACATTCCATGAAATTCTATGAATGAAAGATCATATGATTTTACGCAGGAGATAATATAAGGTGAAGGTTTTACTCCATTTCACTGCGTACAGTCGGGCAGAGACATGGCTCATGCCTTTGCGTATGGTACGAGACTCGGTCCGGCGCCAAAATATTAATCGGCTTAGGCTGGTTTAAGTGCACTTTACCCATGATACGTTCACCAATACCACCAATTCCTGTTTCAAACTACTATGTTCGACATCTGTTGAGCATACCAATAAAATAAACATACTTTCAAAAGGGGCATTGAAGGGAGTAGGACCAATTCTGAATCTTGATGAACTAACTAAACTAACTAATAATAGTTGACTAATATTAGTCATTATAGTACAAATTCGTATTCAGTATTAGTTACGTACTATAAACAACTATAAACTCGATAACCACCAAGGGCAAACGGTAAAATCTATGGGACAAACAATATTAGTCGGTGATGCTGCAATAAAAAATGTTTTTCACGTTCCGATTTACACTTCTGGCAACAATTTAATAGTTGTCGCGCGTGAAAATTGTGAAATGTCAGATTTGCCGGTATATTTTGACGTTCGCATTTGCGTCGGTGGTGGTATAATTATACAATTTATAGATGCCAAGAGTTGCGAGGACGCTAAAAATATCCATTTTTTACTTTTAATTGAAGAAACAACTTTAAACTTCCAAAATATAGCAATATTCTGCGGCAAAATGACAGCAACTAATAATATTCGCACATTAAAAGTCGCGAATAAAATTCTGCCACTAATTGTAGTTGTCAGATGTCAACTAAAATTTCGTTCTGAATACGAAATCTATAGGTTCTCGAAATTTATAGCTGTACTAAGGTGTCAAAATGCACTAGCTAACTAAATTAGTGTTAGTACGGAAAACTGTGAATACGAATTTGAACTAAATATTATGACTCAACTATCTCCTTACACTTAGTTAGTGCAACTAAACTATTTTATGATTCAGAATTGGCCATAGTGTAACTTAAAAAATTCCCACAACGGCGGTTTTAGCCGGTCGGTCCTTCAGACCTGCCCAATGGCCCGCCCGTGAGGACAATTTTGGTTTGAATGTGCGGATAAATAGGAGTCTATGACTCCTGAAATATCTGGGTGTGAGGTGGGTCTCTCTTCAATGAGCATACATGTATATATGCAGTGAGTTTTGTGTCTACGTCCCAATATTGTACAATCGTTCTCGACAGCATTTACTTTTTTACCCCCTGGTAGCAGAACAAACATAATACCAAACTCTCCTGTTGGAAAGTCTATAAAATTGTTTAATGATTTGAATGTTCATGTCGATATTTTCAACACAACTTACAATGACTTTATCGCCAGGATAGAGATTCTCCTTTGATTCTGTTATCTTTTGTTTTCTTTTGACTTGGCATTTCTTTGTTTGTTTTTTACATTTTTCCTGCTGAGACCGCCTTGGCCAAAAAATGTTATGCTCTCAGTGCAGGGTGATAAATATATGTATATATAAAACGCACCACTCATCTTCACGCCATAGATTTTTATATATAATACCTAGATGGAGTACTCGTATGTATTTCATTGTAATAAAGTGAGGCACCATTTTTCG
This sequence comes from Athripsodes cinereus, assembly GCA_947579605.1. Lineage (NCBI taxonomy): Eukaryota > Metazoa > Arthropoda > Insecta > Trichoptera > Leptoceridae > Athripsodes > Athripsodes cinereus. The sequence continues at coordinate 13,053,641 of OX388310.1, forward strand.
GCACTTTTGACAGATCGGTTGGCGAAAAGAAGTGTGGTAAATCGCTTAAAACGTCGACAAGAACTTTAAAAAATGTCCAATTACGTTTTTATAAATGTAAAAATGATATATTTTTATAAAAATGCGAGAAATACTTCATAAAATGTAGGAAACACCACACGCTTTCGCCAACCGTTCTGTCAAAAATTCATAGATTTTTTGCCTCACTTTTGTAAATGAGTCAGGGTTCTAGGTTTTGTATGGAATTCTGTGCTTCACGCCCGATCGCTTCCTCTCGCACAGCCGTCAACCTATGTATGTCACTCAAACATTCTCGAACGCCACGACCGACACCCGTACTCGACTTTTTTTTTAAAGGGCAGCGTCCGCCACATACCTCGTGCCGTACCTGGAGATATGTATCTCCATAACGACACACACATGCACAAACAGGATTTAATGTCGCATTAAAGCGAGAAATGCTGCCCCGAGGGAGCACTCTAGATTTAGCGGCCACACACCAAAAAAATGGTGCAAAAAGGGAAGGGAAGAAATGAGAATATGCCTTCTTCTCTATGCAGTATCGCTAGTAGAGGGTAATTTTTCCCGGATTATTTTTGTTCCCGGGAAACGGGAAATTTAAAAATGAATTTCCCGGGATTCCCGGAAATTCATTATTTTATTTATTAATATTCAATTTACAACAAATTTGGTAGAAAAACTCTCAAAACTTGTTGACCCTTGCAAACATTTTGATTTGATAAAAAAAATCTAATTTGCTTAAAAAACTTAATAGCTGACTGACGAGATTTATTAAGGTACTCTTTGTTATATCAATACACAAATTGTTTACAATATATATATATATATATATATATATATATATATATATATATATATATATATATATATACTTTTATTCATCCTATCAAGCAAATAAATATTATTGATTTTGGCAAAGCTTTTTAATAAACAAAAGTTGAGTTCATTTGGTGATTTTCGACTTCAAAAAATGAGAAATTTTAACATAAACTTATTTTTTAAATCGGTTAATATCCATGAATAAAACAAAAGATTGACAGTTTGCTACGCTTATATTAAATTTTAAGAACTATCTAACTTTTCGAAATATTAAAAAAAAAAATCATGAAAAATCGTAGGATTCTTGTACATTGTCGGCCAAACACAACCCCGATTTCGATGTTTAGAATTATGCTTTTTTCAAACGAATACATTGAACGTTTATAATTAAGTTTTTTTTTAAAGTAAAACACTACATAATGTTGGTAATAAATATTTGTTTTCATATTTTATCACATCAAAATGTTCGTCAGATTCAACAAGTTTATTACAGTTAAATAAACAAAGATTTCGGTATCAATATGGCGATCTGCATGACAAATAATTTGTATTTTTTTCCCGGGAAACGGGAAATAAAAATTAGAAGGTATTCCCGGGAATAACCCTCTAATCGCTAGTTACTTGAAGGGGGTATTAGGCTTGCTAACACAACCACATCCCAGCCTGCGCGACGTAGTACACGCCTCGCTGCACGCTCTCTCACTACACCAACCGGTTCACGCTGCGGCCGTGAATCGTATTGGGTATATGTCGACAAATCTCCGATCTTCCTCGCTCATCGACGCCTACTTCCTTCACGACATCCGCGCCGCCGAATGTTAGGTTGAATCCTGCACGAAACGTTGTGCAGAAGCCAACGGTCTTTTTCAAGGCTACTGTACGTAGAGTACCCAAAAACGATTCTCACTACAACTTTACGTTACATTTACAACTCTATGTTGATAGACCAACACTCTACCATTGAGCTATATAGAGATGTGACGTCACCTTAATATTTCAAGGTATTTTTATACCGCGATGCAGAGCTATCTATCGAAGTTTTAATGCAACATTTTGTCACCGTGATTTTCAGTGTAATCAGAGGATTCAACCTTTGAATTATCTATAAAAACACAGCGAATGGGAGACAAATGTCTCTGCATTTTCGACCAGGGAATATTTATGAAATATTTTATTATTTTCGCATTTAACTAGAATTTAGTATTTGCGTTTGTTGATAAATGTTATTTTTCAAGAGACATCTGCGATCACATAGGTCTTAATACATATCACTTTATGGGTAGAGAGAGAGTATGGGTGTTTCCAATGCTTACGAATTGATTTTGGCTGGTTTAAGCATGATTTACACTAGAAACGTTCTACCCAAAAAATAGAAATGTTTTTGAGTTAGACACAGACTACACTGAATTGTCACAAAAAAGCAAGCTGTGCACTGGACAGATAATAAAGACAACGTCACGAACACTCGATGGGTATTATTCGAAACATTAATCTTTAATAATAGAATAGAAATTAATTAAACTAGGATTAAATAACCATAATATTGTATAGGTAATAATTGTGCGGTACTGACATTATTATATTATGTAGTTAACAATTTCTTATTAAGCTTTTCGATTGCTATTGTTAATTATTTATAAATTGAAAGGCTCTTTTCTCTGTGTAACAAGAAATTCAAATAATTTAATGATACACTTACTAAATGAAATATTGCTTACGTGTTCAATGATTATTGATTCAATTCAGTTCAATAAATTTGAATATCTAAAGACGTGTATTGAAATCGAAATAAATATATGCATGAATATTTTGTAAAGTACCCAAACAGAACATACACAATACATACACCTGTGTCCTTTTAACCAATGAACACGTCAACCTATTCAACACATTCCTCTAGTGAATTTGTTTCCTTTCAGACTTACATATACGTGTTCCCTCGCCCAGCCACATTCAATACTCTTGTGTACTTGCAGAGATATCTACGTGCAGTAGTACATAGTCTTACATATCTATGTACGTCGCGTAGCCTAGTGTAAGCAATAAATACAATACACAAGTGGATATTGGTCACGAAACCCATAGCTCTAAAATGGCCAGGAGGAAAACATAACATACGGCCCGTACAATATTAACTAGGACATTGTTTTCCATTGTCAAGCTATAGGTTAGGTAGATATATCCTTCGAAAGTCTGAAATCTTCATTTCATCTTTTTAAAATATAATAAAATGATATCGTTTTATTTAGGAATGGTTCATCATTCGTGCTTTCCAAGAAAACCAATTACTATTGAGTTAACAACAAATAAATATCAATAATCTAATATCGAAAAATAAACTTGATGTTCAACATAAAAAAAACGATAAAACGTGTTGTAATAAGACTCTTATTACTAATGCAGAAATAATTCAGTTATAATCAGTATATTTGTTAGAAAATAAATAATAATATCTGCATAAATATATACAAAAAGAAATATTAAATATGCATACTTTTGAAATACAATACCATACACAAGTAGATATGACTGTTTTTTTTATCTAAATGAAATATTTGAAATGCTTTACTCGAAATGATAATCTCGTGAGTATTAAAAAAATAAGTAACTTTCCAATCTCCCTTATCTGAGATTTATACGTACCTACTGGTGTAAAAACATTTTGTTGCGAGAAAAGCCTCGTGTAGATGGATTTATACAAGTTGTTAGATTTTGCGATTTAAATGGGATTGCTGGCTTACACAGTCCTTTATATTTTTAATCCAAAGTGTGAGTGAACGTGTGTGAAAAAGGTTGCACATTTGCAGGTTGTATTTGCTTATGAATACTTAAGTAATACTTTTCGTATGACAACTTCGAAATTCCCGTTCGCAATAAAAATTTACATAATACATCAGAGTACCTAAGTAAATAATGACTATATATACGCGTACTCGTTTTGTGTCTCTTTATAATATTATAGATAAACGTGGATTCAAAAATTATTTTTAAAAGGAAATTATGTAAATATTACCTACATAAATAATAATGTACGTAAATTTCAAAAGTTTAATTACAATAAAAATTAATTACAAATAACTCTAAATTAAATAACAAATAACTTTCATAATATTTTTTATTTAAATCTAAATTACAAATAACTTCCATAATATTTTTTATTCAAATGTAAATTACAAATAACTTTCATAATATTTTTTCATTCACCAATAAATAAGACGATATGTTTTATATTTGTTGCTGTTGTGTGTACACAAATATTTGAAAAGAAATAGATAAGGTAATTAATTAAAATGTTAGTTCTGAAGTTAAATTGAAAGTTTATTCGATATTCTATGGCAATAAAAAAACAGATCCATTCGTTAAGAAGGTTATCATCATTCAATAACATTACCTATTGAAGTGAAAGCTTCTGAAATAAATTTTATCATTGCTTTTCTACCTGTCCATTCCTAGGGGAAGTATCCTCATTCAATAAACCCAAACATTCTACTATGTTTGTATTCCCCATTATCTGGAGATCGTAATAGTATACATAGTATTGGAACTTTTGTGTACTCCACACCCCACTACATAACTCATTTCAGCACATTACGCACATCAGATGTCCCACAGGAGTTTATTTTATTCCAATATATCCTGGATTGGTGATTTTTAAATATTTATTCTTCCTGTAAGGTCTCAATAAATACGATATACCTAATTGTCGTAATTTTTTTTTTCATTTTTAGTATCCGTTCAAAATTATCTACAAAATCATGTTATTATAGACGACCGGTGTGGCGTGGAGGCTAACGCACTTGCCTTTGAGTCACTAGGTCCCGGGTTCGATTCCCGGCCAGGGCAAAATGAAGAATGACCTTTTTCAGATTGTCCTGGGTCTGGGTCATTGTTAATATGTGTATCATCGCGTTAATACCCATAATACAAGATTCACATCTTAGTTTGGGACTAGTTCGGTCTGTGTGAATTGTCTATACATGTTATGTTATGTTATGTTATGTTATGTTATGTTATGTTATGTTATGTTATGTTATGTTATGTTATGTTATGTTATGTTATGTTATGTTATGTTATGTTATGTTATGTTATGTTATGTTATGTTATGTTATGTTATGTTATGTTATGTTATGTTATGTTATGTTATGTTATGTTATGTTATGTTATGTTATGTTATGTTATGTTATGTTATGTTATGTTATGTTATGTTATGTTATGTTATGTTATGTTATGTTATGTTATGTTATGTTATGTTATGTTATGTTATGTTATGTTATGTTATGTTATGTTATGTTATGTTATGTTATGTTATGTTATGTTATGTTATGTTATGTTATGTTATGTTATGTTATGTTATGTTATGTTATGTTATGTTATGTTATGTAATGTTATGTTATGTTATGTTATGTTATGTTATGTTATGTTATGTTATGTTATGTTATGTTATGTTATTAGAGAACACTCAATTTACTCCTACCTCATCCGAGTTATCATTAAAAACTCAAAATTTGTTGGTAATAAATATAGCCAAGTAAAACTTTTACGAAAATTTTTACGACACAAGCATACTGCTTACTGTGAAGTTGTCAAATTCATTTCTAAATAGTATGTGTTGCAAGATAAATGATTCATTATAGATTCTTTATAAATAATTAGCCATAAGATATTATACATATTTTAAACTCGATTCTACCTTTCTTGTTGTATATAAAATATGTAATATGTATATCTTTTATACAATATGACTTCTGAATTATCATACGTCGAAGATAAATTGACGGTAGGTATACATAACAAATGGATAAGGATTCTGAGAGTTAAGTAGAATGGATTAAGTAGTTGAAAATTCAATTATTTAACAAATGTTGATAGTCTATTGGATCCAAATAACTACTAGAAATGGTTTTGGTGGTTCGTATTAATACAATATACCTATTATTGCTTGGTGCTGTGGGGTATTTTTTATCATAAAAATGTGGTTTGTCAACGGTAAGTAAAACAGAAAAACTAATTTATAAAACTCAAGTGAACTGTAAAATTTTCGGTCATTGCTTTACGTTTTCATGCGAGTGTTTTAGCATAGACTTTCATTTGGTAATTCCCACTATACACGTATGCGCGAGTGCACTGGAATAGTTTAAACTCAGTAAGAGAATCCATCAATAAAATGTTGTGTTTAATATTGGTATACCTACAGTCTAACAATTTATCTACTATGTATAAATTTGATACATGTTACTTCTACTACGAATATGGAACATATCATTAATGCAAATGTGAAACTTGTTTATTTGGAGAATTTTATCAAATAAATTTATTTTTAACAGTCAACGATTTTAAATTACAGAACACCTATATATTTTTACTTATCTACTTTTTGGGTTCGGACTTCAGACCTTGTCACTCCAGTATTCAGTGAAAATTATATTGCTTTGTCATTGGCCATCTTAAGACCATTCTCATACATCCATTCCGCATGTGCGGGAATCGCAATAATTGAAAATGACTCTTCATCTCCCCGCTTATTGTTGATGTATTTACTAATTATAAAAGCATTTTTACTGTTTCTCTAGAGCAAAAAAACACAAGCAAGAGGAGTAGACAGTGGAAATAAATAGAATAAATAAACAAAATTATTATCTCCACCAGTCATAGTGTTTTTCCTATATTTCACATTTGACATATTTTCATTAAGTTCTGGATTTTTTTTTCAATAAGAGAATAGGATTTCACTCTAGAAGAATAATCGATGTTACCATATTTGCGGTTGCGGCAAGTAAAAGTATCATTAGAATTTTATTTTTCATTCATTCATTCATAATTATCATCAAGTAATATCTCACAACTTGGATAACCAGCACACTACCCGTATATTACTTATGTTTATTTTGTAAGACTCCATATTAATTGTGAATGAAACGATAATTTGTAGACTTTTACTATGAACTTATAAATAACAGCTACCTAAGTTTCGACATGCTTTGTCTTCGTCATAGCTTTGTCATAGCATAAAGAAAAAGAATGTCAAAGCCCAGGGAACTGAAATATGAATTCTTAGTAATCTCTACAAATTATTGCTTCATTTACAATTATACAGTCTTCCCTACATGCCAATAAAATTTAATATAATGTGAAGTATTGACGCAATGTACTACATGACACTTGACTTTTAAAGCTGCGATCGATATCGGTGAACTAACGCCATCTGCGTGGTGAAGGTTTTGGATTCTGGCTAGGTATTTACAGGCCATGTAAATATTGTAGGTTCACTGAAATCAATCGCAATTTCAAAAGTCAAGAAATAGATACCACATTGCGATAGCACGTTGTATTATAAGAAAATTTGGATTGTCTTCTCCATTACTCCCTATTCTCAGCAAGTCTCTTCAGCTCTACGTTTGAGCCACAGTTCATGTCCCTCTTCAGTTGCCTTTTTTCGCCTACCCTGGACCTAAACCTATGAATCTTCAGTATGCATCTGTAGCACCACATTTCAAAGGCCGCCAGCTATCCGCTTTCACGCTTTCTGATGGTCCACGTCTCGCAACCATATAGCAAATGGTCCTTACAAAAGCTTAAGTAAGGTTCTTCCTAACGATTAAATCAATATTTGGGGATTCCAATATTTTAGATTTTTTGTTAAAGGCAATTCTTGCCTGGTTTATTCTACTCACGATTTCCGATTTGGAGTGTCCATCCTAATTTATTCTGCTGCCTAAGTTCACGAATTCTCTTACTTATTTGATGCTCACTCCATTTATGGCAGTGTTCGCAGTCGCTTCATCTCTTCTTAGGCTCAGGATTGCATCTCTTGTACCTGTCTCTTTGCGGAATCCAAATTGAACTTCTGAAAGTGTTTCGTTGATTTTACTTTATAATATTGGTGAGTATCTTAGAAGCGCGTGATATCATACTAAATGTTCTGTATTGTTCGCATTTTGCCGTGCCTGTTTTCTTAGGTAGCGCTCGTATCAGACATTTGACAAAGTTCTCAGGTATCTCTCCTGTGTTATATATTTTGCAAACAAGCTTATACAATGTGTCAAGCATGCCACTTCCCGCGTATTCAAGCAGCTCTGATGGCATTAGGTCAAATTATATTTAAAATTATGTTTTATAAACAACCACCTTTCTAGATTGAGCAAAAAGTTACATAGTAAAGATTTGGTCAATTATTTTTTGTCAAATATTCCAAGAGTCAATAAAATAATAAGATTACTACCTTTATTGAAAATTAGGCTACAAGAAGAAATATTAATCAAAATTTAATAATGTTATAATTATAAATGAGAAATGTGTATTGTTGTCATTCAATATTCATTAAATTATATTTCGTTGTAGCTCGTTAGTCATTATTATTATTTTTACCTTTAGGTATCACTTAAGATTGTAATATAATATTGATCAATTTCCATTGCAACTAATTATTAGAACGTTTTTAATATGCACCTGGAGGATGTAGACTTTAATAATAATTCAATATTTTTTTTTGTTATATTGTTTGTTAAGAGGAATTTTGATATGAAACCTTTTGCACATATTAAAATGATTGATACATGCAATATTTTGGTTTTCAAAAAATAATATATGAATTTTATTAGTGGTCGTGCCAAAGAATTATCGTTTTCCATGATTGAAGAATATCAAAGCAAATATTTGAATCAATTCTTATGTACCTGTATTTATATTTATGTTTTATTTAAATCTAGGTAATATAATTTGGTGAGATATAATCACCTACAATACAATTTTCTATATTTTATGATACATTATGATTATTTTTTCTATATCTTTACTACGACGAAGGTAGGCACAATTTTTGTTCTATGTAGAACGTAAACATTAACCTATAGATATTTGCGTGATGAATGAAGTAAATCATTTATATTTTAATCTTATCAGGAATAAAATAACTAATACGTCTTGTCATTTTACTTATACTTTGATCAGATAGATCTAGAATGAGCTCTTAACAGTCTTATTAATAAACGTAGATTAAATTTCTAGAAAGAGATGAACCACCGATCAGACAAAAAACGTATCGATAAACGTTAATCAGCGTAAAGCACCTAGTTTGAAAGTTGTTGATCCGCCTCTCGGGATGGTTTAAGTAAGGTGGTGTTGGTTTAAGTCGGCGTCATCTGCGAACGTCGGCCCGCCATGTTGGATTTTACGTCAGATGTTACATGTACGCTTTGCAATTATTTTACTATTTATCGGAGTTTTTTTTTTTTCCACTTGTGGCATAACATCCTATAAGGATGATTTGTGCCGCCAAATTTATCGGAGTTGGTTTGGGTTAAAAATACGCCTAAGTGGTATCTAAATGTGAATTTAATTCAATAACGGGCTGTTTCACCACCTCTAGATAAAGTTCTAGATAACTATTCTGAGGATAAATTGATCTACAAGATAAACTGAAGCGAGCGCTTCACCACCTACAGATTCCTTACGGATTGTTATCCGCCAGATAGCAGTGGCAATTTTGGAATTTCATGCGTTTGTTGCATGAATGTATGCACGTAGGTAGGAATATATCGTGCGTTGCCTAGGAATATATCTAGGCAACGCACATGGAAACAAATTTTGACAGTTTAACACTATTTAAGACTTATCCGCCGGATAACTTATCTAGACCTTTATCTATAAGTAGCGTTGTCAGGGAGTCGTGAAACGCATTTTTCGTTTTATCCGTTAGATTTGTGTTGGATTGGCTATCCGGCACTTTATCCAGAGGTGGTGAAACAGCCCGTAAGTTGTTTTTCTTGTGATATTAGACACTTTTTTCGTGTGACAGAACACCAGTTTTGTAATTTGTTTTATGATAGACGCATTTGATTCTTTCCATATAACTGATTGTGTGACAGATTATGATTTATTTGATAAATGAATACAATGTCATTCCATTATTACATTTTATTTTCAATTATACAAACCTTCCTCATAATATTTTATATTTCAGTGTGTTTGGGTACAAAATGTCAGATGAAAATACCTATAAGATAATTTTGACAGCCGCTTGTTTGTTTTTTTTATTTTGTCTGTTTACTACCGTCGTATAACATAGCTACCAACATAATAGAGCGAATTTTCGAGTTGCCATATGAAATTCTTTATATAAAGTACAGATGTCTATGGTACGGTTTAAATATTTTTATTAATTAAGAAAATTTAATCGCTGCTTTAAACGCTTACAGGCGGATCACGGAATTGGTGGTTGAACCATGGTTTAGCTGATTTTTATTAATAGGACTGTAAATGAACCTTTGCTGTCGTTTATATAAAACAACGACGACAAAATCAATAATTTATTTCATTAATTTTGATAAACGAGTTCGATGCATCTAACCTGGTATGATTTTTGGCTGGTCATTAAGTGCGAGTTATTATAAAAAAACGCACATTTAATTTAACACGGGATATAATATGTATAGTCATCAAAATGTTTATTCTCCAAATGAGGTCAAGTAAAATATAGCTAGTGTACTCGCAGAATAATGATTGAATCAAGAAATAAATTTTATTTATGACTAAGTGATATTTATTATTATTACAATATGTCTTATATTGTGTAATATTTTGATGCCTCATTTTATGTACAGTAATACTAAAATCAGGATAAGTACATACATACATTATAATATTCTTATATAGTAGACAACAAACAATCATTGATTTAAATAACTAGATGAGATATGAAAAAGTCCAATTTTTTGGGTTCCAATTGGAATTAAAAAGACTATGTAAATATCTCTCTGTCTTCATTCTTCTAATAACCAATCTTTCGGTTGAGTAGCTGAGATGTCTGTTTAGTAGATGAGATGTCTGTTTAGTAGATGAGATGTCTGTTTAGATTCTTAAGATCTTCACTGACGCAAGTGTGAAAAATTTTGTGAATTTAAAAAACTACGCTATATGACATTATTTTTTATTTGTTAATTATATTTTTACAGAAGAATTAGTTATAAATAAAACAATTACTTAATGCTTCTTTACTCTAGCCTGATGATGAGAGCGGAAGCTCTTGAAAGCCGGCACGCGACGCACTAAATAAGCGTTTTATTTATAACTCATTTAACATGAATTTCCACCAAGAACCGTCCGTTGAGTATATCAATTTCATTTTTAAAAACAATATTCGTTTAATTTATAACTTACGTAATAATATTCATGCTCGCTTGTGACTCAAGTTCCTTTATTTTTAGTCAATTTTTTTTTTTTTTTTTTTTTTCTTATTTTCCATAAATATAACAATAAAACAACTAACTACTACAAAAAAATAATTTTCTACTAACTAAACATCATATCTTAAACACATTCTTTTGACAATAGAAAAATGGAATTTACTGCCTCACTAGACTTGAGTCTGTTCTGAGGCAGTATCTATATATGTATACATGTTCTAAATTATTCTAGTCAGTTCTTGTAATCACCGTGTGTAAAATACGAAACAAAAATAACAATAATAAGAAAAAAAAGAAAAAAAATGGACAATCAGTATGTAGATTTAAAAAAACAATAAAAAGAACAAGAATGATGCCAGTTTCTCCCCCCTGTTCCATCCTTCCATCTCCTCCCCTCTCTCGTCCCTCTCATCACTGTAACACCTGCAATAACAGCCTCTCACACTCCTTCCTTCCCAATTCACACAACCACCCCGTCACAAACCTCTCCAAGTTCACACCTCCTCCACGCACACAATTCGCCTGGATATCTTGCATCATTTTATTGTAAAGTCTTGGAGCTAGAAATGAGTAGTGTCGCTGGGCGAAAGTGGTGCGTACCGCCACGGGCTGAAGTACTTGGGCATTTCTAGTATTATGAGTTAAGACATATTGTGGACGAAAAGCTGTTGTGTCTCTATTTAAGTATTTAATAATGGTTCTCATGTATATCTGTCTTACATCCAAAACACCAAAATCAGAAAATAATTGGTCTGAGGGGTATCTGTATGGCCTGCGGGAAATGACTCTTAAAATAGATTTTTGAGCAATCGTCAAGGGATATAAATTTGTTTTAGCCATTCCTCCCCAACCCATGACACCATACGAAAATACAGATTGAATTTCAGTGAATAATTTGTATTATTATTATTATTATTATTATTATTTGGATGATTTGTAAAGCGCCGTTTTGTGAAAAAAAATCCACCTCAAGGGCGCTCTTTACTAACTAAGGTTGTGCTTGGATTATTCCGTGAGATTTCTTGAATAGATAAGTCTTCAGTTGGTTCTTGAAACGAGATATGTCCTGCGTTTCTCTGATCATTTGTGGAAGCCTGTTCCAGACTACAGGTGCCGATATTGCAAAAGCACGCTCCACGTACACTGGTTTCGATACAGTACTGGTCACCTCCAATTTAGTTGTAATATCTTGACAAGACCTAAGTGTTGTCTGTCTATGACTTAACGCCTGTCTACCACAGAGTTCCATGATATATTCTGGGGCCATAGCATGAAGTGCCTTAAATACTATCAAACACACTTTAAATTCAACTCTCTCCGGACATCTGAGCCAGTGAAGAGATTGAAGGGTGGCAGATATGTGTGCAGAGCGATTTAGTTGGTAAATGAAACGTGCAGCCGCGTTAAAAACGGACTGAATCCTCTGGAGTTGATATTGCGGAAGATTTGCGAGGATGCCATTGCAGTAATCCAATCGTGATACGACGAATGAGTTAATTATGGATTTAGCTCCGTCGGTTGATATATTTTTCCTTATGTTCTTGAGCTGCCTTAAAGTATAGAAACCACTACTAACAGTAGATGATATGTGTTTCTCCATCGTAAGGGCATTATCAAGATGCGCTCCGAGGAACTTAACGTGGTTAGATGGGACTATGTCCTCGTTTTGTACACGAATAGGGTCAGCGTTTATGAGATGTTGTCTTCGTGGAGACGCTATCCAGAGAAATTCAGTTTTGGTGGGGTTGATTTTAAGCATATTGTTAGACATCCAGGATGAAATGTCCGTTATGCACGAAACGACTTCTTGCTCAAGAGCAGATTTGGATTCCGGAGCAGATTTGGATCTGTATATTATCTAAAAATAAGAAGTTTACACATCAGTCCCATGGAGTCTCTGGCAAATAAGGTATTTTACTCATTTCTGCTACTTTTCAAGAGTGCAAAAGTATAAACAAGTATTTGTAAAGCATTGCGTTCAGAGGTCTGTAACGATAAACAATGCACGATAATTCAGATAAACTTGCCCTCTGAATATTATATTTTATGTATATATATTTCTGAATTAAATTGCATTAATTAACATACATATTGAAGGGACTCCCCATATACCTGGATATTTCAGGAGTGAAGGATTTCTACATATTTATCCCCACTAGTAAACAATTTTTTTGTCCTCACGGGCAAATTGTAATTAATGTGCAGTAAAGAATAAACAAATAAACATCTTCAGTTCAGGGATGAGATTTGCCACCCATAGTAAATATCTTAAAACTTGTACAATTAACACTTGCAATTTAATTTGCCCTCTAGTTATCCCACTTGTGGGGAATAGCATAATGTATGAATGAATAAGTAAACTATATTATTCAACGTAATAACAGCGCTAGCTTCGTGTAGGTACAACAGAAGATGATGAAATTGAATCATTCAATTTGATCGCATAGTTCTAGCATCCAATGCACTTCTAGTAGTACATTTATTTCGTTGGTAATAATAACATAAAGATTCCATGTCGTGTGTTTCCATCATCATCAAAACATTATTAATGTCCACGCACTGTACCTTGGTTTTTATTACACTATATTATACATTTTTCTTTTACAATCTATTTCCGATTCAGTGCGCCCGCCCTGAAATTGGATTATACTCACATAATAAGTCCGTATTACAAATATTATTATTATTTTATACATTGTATAAATATTTCTTCCGCTCTTTCTAATATTTTCTTGTGTACTTTAGGTATACGAAACGCTCTACACATTATGTCACACGTGGTACGATTACTAATATAAAGTAGATGATTACTAATATGAAATACTTTTTATCCATTTAATTTTAAGCGTAGGAAAACACATTTAATCCTTTATACCAAGTTGTTGGATGAAATTCCGCGATAATATCTAGTTGAAAAGACACAAATAACATGAAAAAGGTATTTACACAGGTTTACTTCATCCACTTCAATATGTGTAGGTATAGTCTAAAAGTACCTATCTATGTTCATAATGACACCTCCTTTACATAAGTGAAATAACGAGTGAAGTCTAATTTCTCTGAATGAATATATTAAACATTCTTCAAGATTTTAATTTTGTGAATTTCATGACGTGGATATAATTACAAAAGTTTCTGTGTTTGTACGCGAAAAATCGTACAGTTTTTAGTAAGATTAATATAAAGGGAATTTATTTTTTGATACAACGTATAAACATTTTTTTATTTGTAGCCTAATTCCAACTAGATATTAAAAACTGAGAGAGATAAAAACAAAATATAATTTTTATTTAGCAGTGTTCACGTTTCATGAAAATTTATTTAATTTAAGTACCTATATGTAGGTATATAAATTTTTCATGAAAAGTGAACACTGGTAGATTTGAAATATAAAGTGGTATGATTTTATACTTTTTGGACATTTCGACTAAACATAATACAGTATTCACAATTTTTGTAATAAAAGTTTATGTAAAGAGTTTTTGATTAATTCAAATTTCATCTTTCAAAAGAGAATACGTATGGCTTATAATCAGCTAGAAAATAAGCTTAACTTTAATAAACATATACATGAAATTAGTCATGTACAAAGTTATATGTTTAAGTATTATTAAGACTTCTTGCAATGGCAATCTAATTAAGAGTACTTGGAAAATCATTTTTCGGTATAGAAAAAATACTGCATTAATTTTAATAAATAAAATATAAAAATATATTATTGAGCACTCGTGAACAACAGCTCTCACAATTTTTAGATTTCAGTTTCTCTGAAGATACCTACAAGTATAGGCGAAAACGTTCGGTATTTAACCTAACATAGTGGAGATTAAACAGTGCTCAATAATATATTTTTATATTTTATTTATTAAAATTAAAAATGGATTTCCACAGCGTAAACACAAAAACTCTTGAATTATTAAATACTGCATTGTTTGAACATTAGTTATTCGTAGTTTAAAATTAACTTTCTCAGTTTTCAAAACATATTTTTGCATTTTGAGTAAAGAAATATTTGGCATTTTCTTTTGATTATTGTTATACATAAAAATTTTCTGGTCACCGTGTTATTTTTAATACATCATAATTGAAAATTTCTTGGCTTCATTTGAATTGAACTAGGAATTAATCGAGTATAAGCAATCATCGATTACATTGTATTATGTCTATAAAAAATTCACGTAGTCTAAACTAGATGCACAAGTCTTATTTTCAGTTTTATATAAATTCCATAATAATATTATCTTGAAGTGTTATTTGTTATACGAAAATCGAACTCTTTTGTGTGCGTACTGAAAATGAATAGTTAAACACTGATTTATGAGAACCGGGTAGGTACCAACGGTGTAATTTTGTTGTTTTTATTACATCTCCATACACTTTTATTACTACAAGTGATCTTATTAATATGCAAGACGCATTTTACAAGTGTAATAACTTGTAATATTTTATAATACACCGTCTTGTAGTAGCAATATATAATTTGAATTTAAGGCATAGTCTGGGACATACTGAATAGAGTACACGTACTACACTACTGACATTAACTATTGTAAGTGTACAAGGTACTGTGAAAGTTTCACTATACAATATTGCTAAAATATTTGATAAGTTAAAGAATAAGTAAACACGTTACTTCTTCCTTATTTGTGTATTTAATGAGGTAAAAAATTATAGCAAATAATCTTTCACATAAAAAAAGAACTCCATTGCGTCCTATAATTATTGTGAGTACTGCAATAAATTTTATTACAATAAAGAAAATAGCTTTACCTACTACAAGCGCATACGTAGGATAAATCTGATAAATTATTTGACTGAATGACCATGAAGTCATAAGAAAATATTAAGATGTTTATAAAAAAACGAAAAGAAAAAGTACTATACATAAGAAGACTTAAAAATATAATTATGGCAGTAAATTACAGTGTACATAAATAGATACTAAAAGCAAATATCTAGGTGCAATAATAGTTTGTTCTCTGCTAGACAAGTTCGCCACAGCAGTGAATCTTAACTTCATTATTCTCAGAACCTAATCTTGAGCGAATTTATCAAAGCAATAAGCTACCTTCTCTGCAATTTCCTCCCAGCTTCTGGTGATGACAAGAAACTACCATTGTACAAATCTCAGTCAACAGACTAAATCCATTTTACTCAATTAAAATGTTTTCTTGCAATTGCCCGAAGCGCAATTATTGATATATGTTAGTTTGAATAGGTTATATTTTTCGTAATGTATAAAGAACAATATTTGATTTAATTTGATAATAAGTTAACTATAAAGTATAATTAGGTAGGCAGTGGTCTGGGATAGAATCTTGGACATTTAATTAAGAAGTCAATGTTTCAAATCAATCCTTGTATAATGCTTATTTTTACGGCGTTTGACATTCATATGGATTTATTCTAAGCTCAAATTAATCTTACGCAATAAATTAAGCATACATTTGTGAGAAACTGCATCCATACAGGAACCTTAATAAGATAAATGGAATTAGTGTTGAATTCTCTCAGTAGTTAAGGAAAATATTCCATTACAATAACCTTCTCGTTTTTTCATTAAGTATAACGCTTTATTGCGTAATTTATTACAGATCTTAACTTGTAACTTAGCTATTATAATGAAAAGAAAACTCGCCAAAAATATCTAGAAACTTTTACCATACACTCTTCATAAAAAATCGGTATTAAAATTTATGGACATAATTATTTGTATTTACTATTTCTTTATTATTTATTTAAAGGATTGTGCTATTAAGTACGTATTTCGAAAACATAAATATTCTCAAAATAACTTTCCCTAAATTAATTCTCTGAACATTTTCCCATCTAATTTCAAGACTTGATTTAAAGAAATATGATAATAATAACATGAACAGATAATCGCATTATTTTCTTGTGGAATTTAATATAAGTCGTGTTAGCATTGAAATCACAGTAGCGTTAAAATGATTTCCTGCAAGTTTTGTTCAAAGCCAACAGGTTGAAATCTCTATTACAATGTGTATGTATAATATCTACACAAACATTATTAAATTATATATTATTTCCTGCAGACAAACTCCAACTGACGTACGTAGAGTGCTTTCGGTTATGCCTCTAATTTCGTAGCATTATGTTGCAATTTCTACTGCCACCTTGATCGCTGCGTTGTCTGCGTTGTTAGTAGAAGCTGAAACTACCTATTTTCAGCAAGGCCTTATTACGTTCAGAAGATATGGATGTTTAATAACCCAATGTTACTTGTTGCAGGATTGTGATAAGAGAATATCATTTGGTACTAGTAAATTAATTTATATATATATATATATATATATATATATATATATATCTATAGTAGATTTTCGTCTATTTAATAATTACTAAGCCATTATTACAGTCTTGAAAGTTATGTAAAAAATACATGGATTACAATTTTGTTAATGCTATGTAATCACCTTTTGATACACGTTTGATTTACTACGAAGAACCCACATCATTAGACTTATTATTAAATTTCAATATTAAACGATCGACCCACAAAACGGTAAACCTTAAAAATTATAATATATTTTAGTAAACATTTTTGACATAATACCTAAGTCCCATTCTTCAAAAGGAAGAATAAAAGGTTATTCACAGCAAGTATGATATAAAGGTAGAAAATAATATATGAATCACCCTATAATGACAGCCTTCCTGCGGAATGAAATCTCCGGTAAAATTTACGATAAAATCGTTTCGGTTATACGCAATAATATCTTCTACTATAATAACATATGTACACAACACTTTTGTTAATGTTCAAACCGCTAATTTTCGGGACCATTTAATGGAACTGTTTAAAAGTCTTTAGTCAATAAATTGTGATAGGACTATAACGACTTTTGATCATTTTAATAATAAACCTACCAAAAAGATTACTTAACACAATCATGATTGTTATACGGAAACTCGTTTATTGTATTACGAACTTTAAACTACCGAATATGTTCTTGTAAATACTATTTATGTATTTTATTGAATCCAATGGTACCATTGACAAAAGCGATAGTTTCGAACAACAACTTGAAAATATTGAGAGGGGTAAAATACAACAAACAATAATTACTGACTTACACAAAGTTCGCAAAACTTCATATATTGATTATATTCTATGTATAAATATATGTCTAAAATCTTTCAATTCTTATTGATGAAAAAGATTATAAGACGACAGATTCAGTCTTGGTAGAAGGCAACCATGATACAAAAGACTGGACTGGAAATAAAGCGTGTGAAAAAAAGTCTTCAATCACCAGCGTTGGGGAAACTAAATATGGAACAAAATATAAAAGAAGAAGATAAAATATTATACTGACTTTTCGATGTCTTCGTTGTTAAACTATTGAAAAATGGAAATGCATTCTACGAGTAAGATACATATATTTTGGAATATATTATTACCATGGACAAAAGCACCTACCATACCTACATATACTAGAACACGTATTAAATTATTTGCAAGCAATCCTTTTATTTAACGATTTGTTTATTATGTATTTATTCATGGAACCTTACATATCTAGCATCAAAATGCTGATGGATATATTTATTTTGCTCTAATAATGTAATATTAACAAACTAAAATGAAGTTAACTGCCCCAATATTTTATAAAATTATGATACATACCTACAACAGACATTAATGTCGTCAAATAAGATACATATTGTGTAAAATAAAAAAAGCTAAAAAGTTAGTTTCTTATTTTTCAGCGTCAATCTCTGATACCGATATATAAGACTTCTCTCTACATCTTAAGTATTTTTAAATCGATATTAATTGATAAACATCCCACTCAAAACTTAATTCCTGGCGAATAAATGAAAAGTCTGGGGGAGAATAAAATCCTCTGCTGTGAAATTGGTTACAATCAATAAATAAATCTACTTGGTGTACCTACAACATGACAGAGACAAAAAAGTATATTATAAAAGCTGATTTATGAAAGTTTTCAAAAAAATTCTTGTAATATTGTTTTTTTTTTTAAAAAGATATAGGAATCTGGGTTTTATTTTTTATAAACCCAAATACAACCTTATACACCTTTCTCAGTAATTAGTTTAATCTCAACATAATATGATAAATAAATTAAATTTTGTTCTGAAAACACTTTCTATTATTGTTTGGTTATACATTTACATCTATGTAGCAATTCTTCACTATATACATGTCTTCTCTCTCGTAACTTGTGCGAAACGTATTTTCAAAGTCAAAAAATACCCTATTGGCATATTTTTTACTACTTACAACCCCTTAAACTTTTTGGCTCTATTGACTTTAACTGACAATACATTGGATATGGTCGGTTTGCTTACTTTTTAAACACAATTTAGATCGACCATTCTGACAAAAGCTTCTTTTACTAAATATTTACTAAATTTACTAAATGACATTATCATTTCTCGGCTTATTATAGTATTTGATAATCAATGATTTCTACATTTCAACTATGAAATCACAACTGAAAATATTATATTATTGAGAAAAAACACCAATACACTTTGTCATACAATCCTATACGTTAAAAAAATGAGCAACTAAGCAACGCCAGTTTTTGAATTTGAATATTGAGACAAGCGAATCTACTGATATTTCAGAGATTTTTTTTATTAGTAGTACATTTAATTAGAACTGATTGGTGTATTTCTAGTAGGTATATATTTGAATCTCTTAAAATGATGAGGTTAGCTGGAAGACATTGCCTAAGGGCAATATGAACGTCTTTTGTACGAATTTATTTTGACAATTAATAAATTATTACACTTATCTCCAATTTCAGATTTGTAGCTTAATATACCTTGTAAAAGTAGTTTTTTCAATCTATTATGTATATTGTAATTATCATATTTTGTACTTTCAGTCGGGATAATATATTTTTACTATTATAATTTTCACAACGCAAAAACTTCTAGGCGTCTAGTTTATAATAAATGTTAGAAATGTAATTTATTAAACTTCGGATTCGTTCAATCAGCTTTAAATATCAATTTACTTTATCTCCGTAGACATTACCGATGCGCAATTTATTATTAGCATAGAACCCATTCATAAATCAGTTTCACTTCTCGGCTTTCAACTTTTGATAATCTTTTAGCGTGAAGAATATTCACAAAACCTCGACTCAGTATATAGATACTAATACTCTATTGGAAGATATTACAATTTTCATTTCCGCTTATTGATCGTCACCAATTCAACGAGGCGTTACCCAGAGGCGTTATACCTTCATTCATAAAATAATAATTACGTGTGTAGATGAACTTGTTTACGCTTACAGAAGAATAACACAAAGATTTTATTTTTGAGATAAATAGGTAAGACTTTCAAAAAAAATTTGGGACATTAAAAATACTAATAATTTGTATTAGATATAATATTGATTGTTAGAGATGTGTGTAGTTGTAAAATATACAAAAAAATTATAATATAAATGAAAAACTACATGAAAAATTGATAAATAAATTTCAATTGTTACAAAACATTACAAGTCAAATTACATATTTGTTAAACTAGTGTTGCTATGTTGATCTAACACCCTTTTTATATTTAAAATGGATATCTGTTTTTTTGAAAAACAAATAATTCGTGAACTGTGTTCGTCAATCATCAAATAATGAAAACATTTTATCAAAGTAATTCCTATGAGCGTTTAGTAGTACCGAGGTATACTCGATACTTAAGATAAACTACTCGTATTTATTTTGTATTTCCATACGACATAGGTACTCATATTTGTACTGAACCGCCATCTTATGGCATGGCAATCAAAGGTGACGATGAGACTCGGGTGCAATGAGCCATAATGGATAATTACAATTAATATCTCGTATCAAATCGAATTACCTGATCCACCAGCGTTAGATTACTGAACTTATAAATAAAAGATTAAAAGATATTAGCTTTTGTGCTATACGTCGTTGAACTTTATTTTATGCTCATCGTAAATTCGAAACAAATTTTAATTTTTATATCGGTATTAATACGTCGCTTGTTAATTACACGCATCATTCTGAAAATCCCCCTTTTATAGCGAGCTTACAGGCAAATAAAATTACATGTATTTTGAATAACCATAAACATTCAGCTGATAGGTCAAAAATGGTACATTCTTAAATCCTATGCGGTACGAAATTTCGTTAAAACATAAAATACATCGCAAATGGAAAAGGTTACTTTTTAGTGTAAATGCCACTTTAAAAGTATAAATAATTAAATTTATTCATACTTAATGGGTCCTGTAATGCCAAAATATTCATCGAGTGTATGAAGCTGGAAAGTTACCCAGGGATTGTGGAATATTAACAGTTCAACATCAAAAATACAAACACACTTTATATGCACACAGATTTACATAATGAGAAATATATACCTACATTTTGGTAAGTATTTATGTTACAAATACATGGGATGAATTTTATTATTTAAAAACAATGACTATTGTATGTAACACAGTCTGTTGTGTTTTGAAAACTGGATTTTACTTGCTAAGAAGTGTGGATGTCAACCAAACCCACGACCCCTTGCAAGCGAGGGGTCGTGGGTTCGATCCTCAGACTAGGCAAAAATATTAATGTCCATTTTTCTGAGCAATTCAATGTGTGCGAGTCATCTATAGTAGTTCAAAACTTAATTTGATTTAAAAACAATAATAATAAAATTGCATATGGCGTTATACCAAGGAGTCAAATTCTTTTAATAAGACAAATTTAGTAATTATGTAAAATTATCATAATTACTAAATTTGTATCATTTCAACTGAAGGAATATGAAAACACTTACACATATCATTAGTTATGCGGCGTATTAAAGATAAAACTTTATTATTTTCATAATAGTAACTTTATTTTGAATCGAAAAGTAATAGCCGTGGGTACATATTGTATGGCTGTTGTATAAAGTTTGGTGATGACATAGATAAGTCACGGTCTTCTGATGAAGTACTAGAGATATTAATAGTATGGTAGATACCGTGGATATCTATTTTACCTGAGAAGACAATGTTTACTCTGACCCCTGATCCGAAACACCAAGAGGACTATTTGATTAATATTGATAGAGGGCAAAACCTGAAACTTTCTAATATTTATCTTCTATATTCATTTACCTTATAAATATCGATGAAAATAAAATCACACAAATAACAAAACTTTGACGATATCGTCAATTTATTATATTCTCTTTGTACACAGAGAGGGGATAGGATCCGAGAAAATTTTAATTATGAAGATTCAACTGAAGCACATAATCACTCGATAAATATAATTATTTTCCAATTCATTAAGTTCCTAGGTATATATGTATTTTATATTGATACTGCTTACACTTACTTACTTCTATCTACTTTAATACTTTAGAAGTATTCTACAAACAATATTGAATCTCATTTCATTACCTAGCTTTTAATATTTCCGGGTAGCTACTTACACCATGACATTCATAATAATATTTTTTTATAAAACTTTATTACACTCCGAATAGAACAGGTATTTATCTTCTTTGATTACTCAGCCAGGTGAGGATTATTTTATATTAATTTAGATTTGAATGGACTTCAACTACTTAACTTACTTTTACAATTGTAGAGTAATATTTAACTTTTCAATTACATCCGTTGTCCCTTAGATAGAAAAACATTGTATGTGGTTTAAAGGGATACTCTTGACACAATCTTAATACGATCTTTCGTCGTGATTTTAACACTACGATGCGCAAAGTGACTTTTTAATTAAAAATACGTGTTGGCATGTAAATTCCGTTGTAGTTGAAAAAAATCGTTTTCAGTATTTATATGAAATGTATGGTTGTATTATGTAATGTTAACCAAAGAATGTACCAGAAATTTGTTTCAGACATCCATATTATAGTGATATTTTATGAAATATGTCTTCTTATTTCGTCATAATGTTTTATTATCAGACCTCTGATAATCGTATTTAAATTGTATCAAGAGTAACCCTGGTCTTCGTTGAAACGAGTGTTTATTACTTTAGTAAACAATTGATAAAAAGATACCTTTAAACATCAAATTTTTAACTTTATTTTCTTTTGCAATTTTTAACATGATTAATAGGTAATATAGGACTAATTAATTTAAAACTAGAAAACCAGCAAAGTTTGCAAACATTGTTAAGTAGGTATTATACGAGTATAATGCAACAAAACATGCAGTAGATACGAAAAAAAAACATTTCACACAAAAAAAAAGAAATCTCCAAAGCACATGCAATCAATCATCTCCAATCAAGAAGGTAATTCAAGGATGTTAGTAGAAACGAAATTATCAAATGATTAAAAGGGATATTTTTGTAAGTTCATAGAAATGTCAAATATATATTTATATTATAAAAAAGAGATGAAATTCTCTGATAGTTGGCCGTACAAATAGGTTGTTTAAATGTCAATGTGGTCGAATCATATGCTAATGGCGGCGTCCACACAGCTGGATGCGAACGTCAATCATCAAGCAAAAATCTTAAATCTTTCGGCGAGAATTCGGAGCTTTCTCCGAAGAAATATTCGAATGAATGCCTTCTTTACGTCTCATTGACGGGTAACGAAAGCATTCATTCGAATATTTTTCGGAGAATGCTCCAAATTGTCGTCAAAAGATTTAAGATTTTTGCTTGATGATTCACGTTCGCATCCAGCATTGTGGACGCCGCCATTGTCAATTGATTGATAAGAATTCGAAAGACGTCTCTCTCGTTTTTTTTTTAACTTACATACATAAGACTACATATTATGTTTAGTTATATGTAACTATATATATTTTATTTATTTTAATTACATCTTTTCTTTTATGTACTTAGCTATGTACATCAATAGTAATGTATCTTGCATCTCTCTCACATTTGGTTGGTTGGTAGAAATTGCCTAAAGGCAATAAACCCGCCATTTGTGCTACTTTATTTATACTACAAAAAAGATTATTTTATTTTTATTTTTTATTTTATAAGAAGAAAACACGTATTTTAATTTAGGTATCTGATGAAATAGTGTACACGTGATGACGAAAACTATCATCAACCATCTATCCTTTGTAAAAATTGTATGAATATGCGTACAGAAATATACGAGGGCGTATCTTTTTTTCTACGGTGATGTTATTGTACCAACAACCTATTTATGGATGGTATTATATCAAAAGTATCCGTTATAAATGATAGCTTCCCTTAAGTGAAGCCACATAATTAGGTACATGCCTTTGAGAAAAAATGAATACCAATTTAGTAATTTTATTTTCATATTATTATTTACGTTACCTACATTAGGTACTAGGGCAGATTGATAAGTCAGGTAAATATGGATGAAACAGTGATACTAGCATAAAAGTAATGACATTTTTGGACAGGTACTTGCTTTGAAGGAACATACACGAAATTTTATACTGAAATTTGAATTTGGAATTGTTTTTTCAGTTGTTTTGACCGGACAAGTCGTTCTTTTGCTGTTAAAATGGAAAAAAGTGAATTTAGAGTGTTAATAAAATACTACTTTTTACGCAAAAAAACCATCACGGACACAAAGAAATGTCTTGATAACTATTATGGTGAATCTTCTCCGTCACTTAAGACAATTTACAAGTGGTTTACTGAATTCCGTTGTGGTAGAACGAGCACGGAAGACGGTTCTCGATTAGGACGTCCAATTGAGGTAACCACTCCAAAAATGCTCACGAAAATCCATGATATTGTATTGGGAGATCGATTAATGAAGTTAAAAGGGGTAGTCAATACTTTGAACATCTCATATGAACGAGTTTTCATAACATTTCATGTAAATTTGCGTATTTTAAAGTTTTCAGCAAAATGGTTGCCGCGTTTGTTGAAAATTGACCAAAAACGTGAATGAGTGACACTTTCCCAGGCTAATTTTCGGCTATTTGAACGAAATTTAGATGAGTTTTTACACCGTTTCATCACTGTAGATAAAACAAGGATTCAACTTTACACACCAGAGACAAAATAATAACCAAGCAGTGGGTGGAAGTGCTCCGAAGAAAGTCAAGGTGGTTCCATCAGCAGGCAAAGCTATGGTTAAGGTTTTCTGGGACGCACAAGGTACAGTCTTAATTAATTTCCTCTTAAAAAGGAAAATAATTAATGGAGAGTATAACGCTACACTTTCGATCCAGTTGAATTAAGAAATCAAAGCAAAACTGCATCATCTTGCCAAGAAGAAAATTCTGTTTCACCACGATAATGCTTCTGCTCATTCTTCCGCCATTCCAACGGCCAAGCTGGTGGAGTCACGCTACAAAATGCATCCCCATCCACTATATTTTCCTGACCTGCTTCCCATTGGTTCTTACCTTTTACCAAACATAAAAAATGGCCTGGGGGATGAAGATTTGGAACTGATTTGGAGGTTATCTCCGAAATTTTGGCGTATTTTCAGGGCCTTGGAAAAGATAACTACAAAGAGGGGATCCAAAACTTCCAGCATCGTCTAACAATCAAACTAAATGTATAGCTCTAAAAGAAGATAAAGTTGAAAAATAAATATCATCCATTAGAAAAAAGTAACTCTTTGTTTCATTTTTACCGGACTTATCAATCCGCCCTCGTGTAATTTATTATTGTGTAACATTAGTGTTTTCCTTCTGCTTTAGTGATATTGCACTTGCTATCTTATAATGAAAGACAAAATAATTTTACACTAATAATCACATTAAATGATATTTTAGATAATTAATGAGTACAAATATGAAGCAAAAATATATTATTTATTTATTTTTATTTAGTATTTATCATAAATTTACAACGTCAACCTTTTAAGTGTTGAATACAATCATATTTATCGGTGGATGACGCGATTATAATTATATCGGTGGATGGCGCTTATTGTAGCTGCTTGAAGCCTTTGACCGTTTATAATAGCTATATCGTAGTGCTAATATTAATCTTAGTATTTTTATAAAGTTTAAATGTGTTTTGGTGCTTATTTATCTTCAAATAAAATGAATTATACTCATTACTAAATAATTATTAAGGTGGATGATGAAATTTGTTTTAATAAAACTCATTATCTTGTATAGGAACTCATCATCTAATTTTTTTTTGGCATTTTGTTAATTTTTTAAATACCTACTTAATTAAACTTAAGAAACCTTGAAATAAAGTAAAAAATAAAATTAACCATTTGAATAAAAATATATATTTACACCCTTGCGGTGATTTACCACAAAATACAAAATGACGCAAAGTAAGTTGTCTAGAATATTATTATTATATAAAACAATAACAAATATTATAGAAGAAAAAAAATATACATCACATTTCTATTTAATTAAAGTGAGAACATTTATGGTCAGTATATAAATAAAACTTGATATTTTTTTTCTATATCTAAAAACATGATTTTGGAAAAGTTGCAATACGCGTCTCCGTATAATAAAGTATTCAACACATGTGTCTTTTAAAAGGAACTAACATAGTTCCAGGTTATAATCATAGATGATTGAGGTATGAGTATGCCATGTCACCTTGAATATGATCTCAGATCTAAAATCGCCACGAAATCTAACAATTAAGTCTCATATAATGTATAAGAATATGTAGTATTGTTTCATCTACATATAGCATAGAGTTTAAAAATATCTTAAAGTACCTAAATAATATTATCGTAACATTTCAATATAATGTAAAAGTTACTTCTCTTCTTATATTTCTACATGCTTGTTTTACTTTATGTAGGTACCTATCTATAATAGGAATTGGTAGTGTAAGACGGCGAGACTAACAACATGGAATTTGAAACGTTTCCGATATTTGAATCTCACTTTGTCCTATCAGTCCTTTGAATAATAAGAATACGAATGCGTGCGGAAAAATTTACTACACATCGCTAGTGATGGGCGATAGTATCATATTTTACAATCGAAATAATCGGAGTCGTTCACAATTCACAATCGATATAAATAATCGACTTTACTTGTAAAAAATAATCGATATATCGAAGTACTATCGATTATTTGTAGCGCAACATGAATAACACGAAAAATGATTATTTTGAAGTCGATTATTTTTGTGCCTTACGATAGTATTATAATAGGAATTACGACAAAATAACGTTAAAAAACGTAAAAAAATATCGTCAATGAAACGTACGCATCTACACTCCTCTCCCCTCCTCAAGTCCTCACACTTTAATTCAGTTTGTTTTGTGCGTTGATGGATGTGGTTGTGAATACAAGCAGTACTTGTGCAAGTGGATAAATCGATATTATAATCAACTTATGATAATCGACTTGCTCCGATACTATCGAATAGTCGCGGTGTTCTTAACTATCGATATAATCGAATCGTATATCGATATATCGCCCATCACTACACATCGCCATGAATAACCATCCATAATAGTATGTATATTTTGAAAGATAAGAGTCGTCCGTGCTATCTTTGAATGAGTAGGTACTTCTTTATGAAACAAAAATAATATAATATTGTAAAAATAATAAAAACACATTATTTATTACTATTATTTGGATGATTTGCAAAGCGCCGTTTTGTGAAAAAAAAATCCACCTCAAGGGCGCTTTTTGCTAACTAAGGTTGTGTCTGGATTATTTCTTGAATAGATAAGTCTTCAGTTGGTTCTTGAAACGAGATATGTCCTGCGTTTCTCTTATCATTTGTGGAAACCTGTTCCAGACTACAGGTGCAGATATTGCAAAAGCACGCTCCACGTACACTGGTTTCGATACAGTACTGGTCACCTCCAATTTAGTTGTAATATCTTCACAAGACCTCAGTGTTGTCTGTCTATGACTTAACGCCTGTCTACTGCAGAGTTCCATGATATATTCTGGGGCCATAGCATGAAGTGCCTTAAATACTGTCAAACACACTTTAAATTCGACTCTCTCCGGACATCTGAGCCAGTGAAAAGATTGAAGGGTGGCAGATATTGTTGAATTTAATCTTTGGAAAAAAAATTCTCCCACTATTTTCTGTAAAAACCTATCAAGTTCGCTAACAAAACGGTCAACAATTTCAATTCAGCGATGGGGTAGTGACGCATCCTGAAAGCTATTTTTATTGACATGAAAAGCAGTACTTGCATGTTCAGTGCATGCAGTAAAAAAATCCTATATAAGATAAATTGTGAAATGATTCCATTAGTTAATAATGAACAAACAAAAAAACGATATTTAGACATAATTTTTATAAAGATATTTTAAAGGACATCCGTCATAACGAAATATTTATTAATTAAAAAAAGCAAAAAGCTTTTAAAGGTCAAAAAACTAATAATACTTCAAATCGATTATAATTCCCTTTTTGTTCTACTGTGTTTTAAGTACCTACATAGGCTTTTTTATGCAATAGGCTCTCATGCCGTAATTTATTAATAAATAAATAAATAAATTTACAAACATTAATGTATTAAATTAATTGGAAGATATTTGCAAATAATGCATTTCAGTGCAAGAAAACAGCTGTTGCTAGTGCTACTATGTTCCATATTCATTTCATCCTGATTAGTTGGATGATAGCTATTACTTTTCAAAGCACCTACCTATTTATTTTACAATATATTATGCTCGTAGAAGAAACAATTATTTCTATAATATAAACGAATTTGATAAAATCTTCTTATTGACTTTAACAAATAAATTAATCGAGCGTCTGCGTAGGGTGGCTTTATTTTTTTCAAATAAAATACAAATTTATTATAATCGTCTTTTGATTCATTTGTTACAAATTTCCTTTCCCTTTTCAATGCAAAGAAGAAGATAAAGAAGTAAAAATTCCTGTTTTATAACACGATTACGTTTTATTTGTATACAAGTTTGTAAAACACAATTCCCAAAGAACACCTATGCGTACGACATCGCATTGATGTACCTACCTATATCGTGTAAAAAATAAAATGAAAAAACTATTCGAGCGTATTGCAGAAATTTACATTATTCATGCGATGAAAAAACCAACACTTTCAAAACGTGTAAATTTTCGTTTCGTATATTTGTATTACCATAAATATTATGTTTGCGTAAACGTAATCTCTATCATGAGAAGACGTAATGAATAAATTTGTTTTCCTACCTTTTTTTGTAATGCTGTCAGAAGCTTACACAAATAATATTATATTAGTTTTTTGACGCATGAATACATCAATTAAAATATACAAAAATTATTCATCTAGATTTTTTTCGTTCGTATGGAAATTTATCAAAAGATAACTTTTTGTGTTCAACGATGTGTTTACGAATATTACTCAAGATACTTGCAATCAGATTATTACGTAATATGTAACAGAAGGTGTAACATAGTAACAAATATTTTTTAGGTTCAAAAGAGAAAAGAATGTGATGCATAATGAATAATGTGAACGTACCAGAGATATTCACATAGAGATAAAGTTTTCTACCAGAATAAGATCAAAAAGGTTTTCCTTTGTTCAAAGGTTTAGCAACCAATGTGATACAAATTGCGTACATGTTCGTTTGTCACTCTTTTGCTGTTGATTTGATTTGTGCTTAGGAGAGCTCCCTAGCGGTTTTCAAGATGAAACTTCAAAGCAACATCCTCTCTCAAGACGACATCTACAGGACTAGGGTAATACTCTTTTCTCTTTCATTTAATTATAAAATTATGAAGTGTCTTACATTAATAATGGTTCAATAGAGCGTTTCAAATAAGCTGTGAAATATATAATCTGTAAAGAAATTATTAAAAATATATAATTATAATATTTTTTCCCCTCCATAATTATTTCACTAAAAAGTAGATATTATATGAGTTTCTGCTTCCGCTGACTCTCCAAACTTTTGTTGAGAAAATTAATTTTCTTTTGTTATTCTTTGTGACAATGTTCAATCGAATTTTGAATCAGTTCAAAGATTAATAATAATTGTTAATTAACGTACCTTTCAAAAAGTTTTCATTTTAG
Source organism: Athripsodes cinereus (assembly GCA_947579605.1). Taxonomy (NCBI): domain Eukaryota; kingdom Metazoa; phylum Arthropoda; class Insecta; order Trichoptera; family Leptoceridae; genus Athripsodes; species Athripsodes cinereus. The sequence goes on from OX388310.1 coordinate 13,083,581, forward strand.
AAAAACAGATATTACTTCCATTCATTTAAAAAACAATGAGTTATTATTTATAAATTATGTTTAAAACTTCTGTTAGTACAATAAATTTCATTCTTTAATAGGAAATATTCCATTTTTCGTTAACTTGTAATATAAATGCAGCATTACATCTCTTAATGTTTGAAAATATTATAAAAAGATGAAAAATTACTATATACACATACATACTTATTAGTTTTACGATATAGATATATAAATGTTGATTGTTACAGATCGAAATTAAGACTAACAAATAAAAAAAATAAAAAATATATAATATTCCCGACGTATATCACTTTGGCTTGATATGGCTGCGCCGTGCGAATAAGACCAACGTTGAAAATATTTTTCATTTTATAAATTTGAATAGATATCTCTTAATTTATTAAAAATACAAATTCAGCACATTACAAAAATATGGATTGACATTATGCTTTTGGTACCTAAATATTAACAATGAATAATAGATAACAGATTTCACTTAAAAGGTCTATTGTAACGTCTTGAGGCTTTAAAGATTATTCATCCCTCTGTGGCTTAAGCAGATATTAAAATTTCTCCAAGGATTATAGAATATTGATACTTTGAATACTTTTCATCTGTCATGTCTATATGATTAATATTTTGTGAAAATATTCATACTTTTCATTAAAAAATGTTTTTGACAAATAGTTTTTTTTAATACTAAAATGAAAAGAGATGAGAGATTTTTGGAAATCGTGATGTGAAAAACCTGAAATCGAACATAACAAAACATTTCCATTCGTGCGTTCTCACATCGTTCATAAGACGGTTATTTTTCAAAAGATTTCAGAAATTTCTAAAAAGCAGCAGGTACTATTAATCACATTTTTCCCGCACCTATTCAAAGCGTCAAACAAAAACATCGCCATTGAAATATATTTTCAACACAACTCCTGGAAATTTACGAGGCAGCGATGTATTGTCGTGAATTTTTTCATTTTACAAGGAATAGTAAATTTTTGTTGGCAAAAAATCCAAATAAAATTAATGTGGTCGATAAAGGATATAACAAAGAAGTAAAACAATTAAAAATGTTGATATCTGATTATTTAAAAAACTACACTGTTTAAAAAGTGAACATTTGTTTATTATATAGAAATCTCAGATAAAAACAGGGATATTTTTTTTTAAGATATACCTATCTGGGTTTTGTTATAAACTTTTTTTTTAAAGGGCAGCGCCCGCCACATACCTCGTGCCGTACCTGGAGATATGTATCTCCATAACGACACACACATGCACAAACAGGATTTAATGTCACATTAAAGCGAGAAATGCTGCCCCGAGGGTGCACTCTAGATTTAGCGGCCACACACCAAAAAATTGGTGCAAAAAGGGAAGGGAAGAAATGGGAATATGCCTTCTTCTCTATGCAGTATCACTAGTTACTTGAAGGGGATATTAGGCTACCAAAGAAAGTACAGAAGTTTTTGAAGGCGAATAAGTTTTTCCTTGTGGCCACTAAATCCGCATGTTATACAGGTCCAGAGGATGGACCACGAACAGCAACGAGCATCTCCTCTCTTTTCCTACTGATGTCGGTGTGGGAACAATCCCACAAAATATGTTCCGACGTTTGGGATTCAGAGTGACAGAAATTACACGAAGGGGATGATTTTATCCCAAACTGGTGAAGACGCGCATTGAATGCTCCATGACCAGTAAGGAATTGTGTTGTCCAGTACTCGGGCTCAATCGACACAGAGTTTACGTTAAAAACTCAATTACAACTTTATACACCTTTCACAGTAAGCTTAAAGCTTGTATCGTGAAAGGGAAGTTTGCCGGCACCTGGGATCGAACCACGGCCACCTGTTCACGAGACCGAAACTCTACCTTCAGGCTACCGACGAACTCTAAATATGATCGAATCAAATGTACCTATTTTGTCTATATTCATTTTTGAACCAAACACAAGCGTTTTTCCCTCATCCATTACCAAAACGAAACGATCGCAAAATATGTAATATATTTCTAAGAATTCATTTCACAAACATACAAAATTCTAACCAATTTTTTGTTAATATGATATTTTCTATTTGAATACTAGTCTTTGTTAAGTTTCATTTTATCACACCAAGGTATAAGAAAAATAATATCAAATAATCAGTCCTTTAATTGCTTACGACTTTTTTTAGTTTTTACGTGGAACACCTAACAAAATACTTGCCGTATAAACCGTTCCAACAAACATTCTGATAAATATTTTATTCAGTACAAAATGATCACTTACCGATATATTCATGTTACCTTAGAATCGGCAAAAGGAAACGGTCCATATGAAATATTGATACAAACAACTCATTGATACCTTAATGTTGGAAGTTGCCTTTTCGTTTGTCAATAACCTAATGGTGGTAATATTTTATAAGCATTGTGAATGTATTACATTATAGATCAGCTACTGCACATGTTTTCGATGTTGAAAGAAACACGTAAAGCATTTTATTATGAACTGATATCGAGAACATTTTATTAAGTGATGGAAATAAAAGTAAATACCTATTATGAATGTAATATCGACAAGATACTTGAAACTTATTGTAGAAAAAAAATAAGAAATCATAGTCATTTGACTCCAGCATCGGTACTGTATTCAATAGAAATTTAAACACTTACAAACAATATAAGTTCCAGTGTTTTATTACATTCTCCAAAAATAGAAAATAAAAGAAAGAATTTCCTTTAACATATTTTGATATTTTACATTAAAATGAAGTGTACTCGTGACAATTAATTTTACGTTAATGTCATTACATAGACATATTTGTCGTAAAAGAATAAAATAACAAGCATCTCAAATAGTCAAATTAAATAATGAACTACGTCTATTTTGAAGCATCAATCGAAAAAAAAACACAAATAAAGCTATATTCTTATATATAGATGTATATTTGTATGTAATATTATATATAGACACAAAATAATATAACTTTCAAAACCACGTAATTGATGTAAATCCTCCACTTTCACAACTTTATTATCTTGTTTACCAAGTAACATGGATCGAGTTTATCATCTAAGAATAGATGATAAATTTGATCCATTTTACATAGAGGGTATTGGTTAATATACGATTACCTTTAAAGTATGAAAAAAATTAACCCCTTATTCCTTTTAATATTGAATTTCACTGGTGAGAATGTTGTGGTTAATTTTTTTTTCAAATGTATATTTTATCAAAAACTAATTTCGTATCGTATAACCGTATGTAAAATAAACAAACCAATGTTTTATCAATGTTGCATTTCATAGAATAGAATTATGTTTCACTATCAGAACCGTATTATGATCAATTGAAATGATAAATGAAGATTACATAACAAAAATAAGCTTGAGAACACAATTTATGAGGAAATATCAGTTTTATTCATAAAATACCTTTCGAATGTCTAAACGGAGCAAAAAGTAGTCGTAAAAATGTTGGATATATTTTTTTCCATCTACTTTATTCTTTCTACATACATTAATTTCATATACAGCGGAAACTAATTTAGTTATTCGTTCACTGTCAGAAAGAAATACTGTTTCAGTTGCATTTCATAACTTTTCTAAAATGATTTGTTTACATGAGAGAGAAAAGGCGAGTTGTTTATTTTTAAGCATTCTAAAGGTACGTTCCAGCGTTTAACAGCAATATCAAGCACAACATTCGATTATATCAAAATGCACAAGGGAAATACTGTATCATGCTCTAAAAAGATTTATGACGAGTATTTGAGCAAAGCAACACATTATAAGAATTTGAGCAATATTGAAAGTTGACATTTAGAAAACTCACCGACTGCTCGAATATCATAAAGCTCAAGGAAATGAAAATTTCATTTATCACATTCCCTGAGTAAATCTTGTCCACACGGGAAGAACCATAGGGAATATTCAGAAGGGCTAACCGTCCACAGAACCCCACTAAATCGGTTAATTAAGAAGTAGAATAAGTCAGTATTTTTCATAAATTGAGATTTTGGTGTTTTTTTGAAATTTGAGGCAAAATCTACCCAATCAACAAGAAACAATAAGTCTTAACACTTTACACTGTTTTTGTAGAGGCATATTTTTTTTGTTTACATATGAAACAGAATAAGTCACTGACTTATCAAGGTTTTTTATGCCTCCTGAAAAATTGAGCTGCACTGACTTATTCTGCTTCTTAATTAACCGATTCATTGTCAAAACCACCCGAAAAAATTATAGTGCAACGTATAGCCGTCAGTAAAAGAAGGCTGTTCGTTGTCTGCAGCGTGGCATGGAATCACACTCTTTACAAACACGTACGAGGTATCAGAAATAAACCTTTTTTTCATAATAATATGACATCGTATTTCGCTTTTCGCTTCACGTGAAATTAGATTTCGTACGTTCAAATGAAAATGTATGGTGTAGGTATATACACATCATGTAAAAGTAAAATGTGTATTAAAACGCTTTACTTGTCTCTCCATGTCATGAAATGTCAAATTAGTAAATCCGCACTTTCCTTGAACGTAAAACGTAATGGGTTATAAAGGGTTGAAAGTTATAGATACTTACCTAGTTTAAATGCGGGTAAATAGATTAAGATAACTTTCTGTTAAAAAAAACACACTCAACTCGTACACTCGTCAACAATGTCACTACCTTTTTGCTCATATGTATAGTCTATATCAATCAAAACCATTTGTATTTATCTCAACGAAAGGACAATCCGTACTTGCTTAGTTCAAACCGTAAATAGAAATATTAGAACGAGATCACTTTATTTTGAAATAATGCTTCTATATTTCTTGTTATATAATATGTAGGTATGTACATATTTTGATTTTATGTCCTTATGCTGTGGACTGTATTGTTTCAAATTACCTTGTCCTGTTTTATGTTTAGTTTATATAGTTTGTTAGTCAATTTGAAATCTATTATTCTTATAACTTTCTTTTCTAATCTGTAATAAGCATAAGCTGTTTATAGAAGAATTATACATATTGGTAGTCGAATAATACCTCTTATATCGATAACCCTAGTTGGGTTTTGTTTTGAAAATGTGCTCTAATTTATCGTACTACATTATTCCTATGGAAATCACATTAAAGCATTAATAATGTGACTTTATTGGCGCAAAGACGCACTTAGTAAAGAAGACTTATTTCCGCTCCATGTTCAGGGGCACTGAAAGGCGGTTTGATGAGATAGATGAAATACTTAATACTTTATGTAGGTTCTTACTTATGAATTTCAATATCTAATTTCATGAATTTTACTTTATTGTGGTTAATTAAAATATTTAAACTTACTATTGAATAATTATCTTTTACGATTTTCATTTTCACTGGAAAAACATTAAAATTATAATTAGTTCAATTAGTGTTCATTAACTTTGAGGAATTAATGTTTTGTTAGTTATCCTTTATTAATAATCCTGGTAAAGATTTTATCCCTAATTACTTACGAAGTAATCCCTTTTATAGAATTCATCTCACATGTTACTCTAATTATTTGCTTATATGTTTAATAATGATTACAATAGGTACACTTTGATTTTATTTTTGGTTTACATGTAATATTTTTTAAGTACTGCTGAACAAATAAATAACTGATAGATTCCTATATAATTTTTAAAATTAAGCAAAGATACAGATCATAGAGACTACAAGTCTCTTGAATACAAAAAAGTCGATAGTCCTGACTGATGAGACGACTGTTGTGAAAAAAGATTATTCAATTGGCGCAGAAACGCTCTGGATGGAAGAGTATGGTTTTCATCCTATGCCCCTCAGAAAATCGTTAAAGGTCGATTGGACATAATTCAAAACTTCTCAACTCAGTTTAAATGCGTTCTTTTTAATCAGACTGTTTATATAAAACTGAAACATTTTTCAAAAATTGAAATAATTATAGTAAACAATTTATTTCATTATAAGACACTTAGGTACTTAAGATTATACATAATAATATTTATCTAATATCGAGATTATGATGCCAAGAATTTTGATGCAGGTAACGAGTGTCCCTTAAGAGGGGATTATCTTTTAGTATTAACTTGTCTTCTTATATACCTATGATCATGTTGTTATAATTATATTCTGTAGAAAATTACATTATGTATTTCTTTAAGTTTCGTTTATTAACCGTTAGTTCTTGGTGGAAGTTCATAATTTATTTATTCTTTTTGCACATCATCATTATATATCTAATTATTGTTAGCAAAACAATACAAAATTTAAAATACTGGGACGATATGCAGTGGTGAGATTTTCGCTATGTGATTTCTTTCACTTTACCACGATACATTGAGATACACCTAACTAAAACAAATACCTAATTATATATTATAATCCCATCAATACATAATAAAAGAAACCAAACAATATTGATATTTTCTAATAAACAAAATATATATTTTGCGAGCGGCTTTTCAATTAATAAAGTCAACTGTGGAATACCTATATATATATTTTGTTTCATTAATAATAACTTATTATGCATTTCATAGTTTACGACATCAGGTTATTTCACGAAGAACTTCTCTCTTATTTGTAACGTCCTCTAAAAATTCACATATTACTTCTCCTCTCAAAATTAGTTTATAAAATGCTATAATTGATTACTAAATTCAGAAAATCCTCTTATTTCTTTATCAAAGTGAACATAGTTACAAAAAATAAAGTTCTACGTAAATAATCTAAAATATAGCATAGCCACATGCACTTTCTATAGTAACATATCAATAATATTTTGTAATAACTACTTGGTAAAATGTGATTTTTAAGTGTTTTCAATGAAGACGTAATTGCCACAGAGATAATATATGTATATGTAATACGAGAAATATTTTTGATTTCTAACACTTTTTTAACATATATAACATCTTTCATAGAGATTTGTCTAAAATTGCCACAGAAACATTAATAATAATAATAAGATATAAATAATAATTATAAAAACAATTTATATTTGGCGCCGTTTAATGATCCGTGACCATCTCAGGGGCGCCATGGCTTTTCTTGAAAAGCAGTATTTTCAGCTTACTCCTGAACGTTGCAGTGGGTTGGTTCTGTCTTAAATCCGCTGGTAATCGGTTCCAGGCAGTTGGCCCCGCAACGCTAAAGCTTCTCTCTGCGAATTTGGAAGTATTTGATTCTACGAGTTTGTTGAAAGCGGTGGAAGCTGATCGCAGTGGTCGCCTCAGAGTTTCGTCGAAGGGACAGAGCTCAGCGAGGCATAGAGGTGCTGTGCCGTTCAAGGCTTTGTGGACCGTGAGGCATAGTTTGAACTCCACTCTCTCTGGGACTCTCAGCCAGTTTAACTCCTTAAGCAGTGGTGTGATGTGACAGCGCTTCTCTCTATAGATGGTCCTGGCAGCAGCATTAAAGGCCATCTGGAGACGATTCAGAAGGAATTGTCAAATCAACGATTTTGATATCTTTGATAACAATCACAATAGAACAAACACCAAAGTTTGTGTAAATAACAAACAAAATATGAAAATTACACATAATATTACTATTTTGAGAGGATTAAATCTTTTTATTTAATGATAATTATTTGAAAACTATGTTTAAATATGGGACTAATTTATTTTTTACTTGTTTATTCATTAATTTTTTAATTCATTTGTGGATTTTTATATTAGAATTTTTAAATATATTATTAAATGCATGTTATTTTATTATTTACTCAGCATGCCTCGATACAGGGCAACCTAGTGAGGCTGCTGCAACATTATCGTATCGTATTGGTGATGTATTGTCTCTGATTTTGTCTGTATATTGAATTAATAAAGTTTTTATTATTATTATTATTCATTATACAGAACTAAGAAAATTAGCTTCCCCTAAAAATTTAGCAGAACTTTGAATGGTCTTGGAAAATGTGAGAGTTTCACGTTTTATTAGCGGATCCAAATCTCATAGAATACGGTTTTCGTATTTATATGTCGCTAAAATTTTAGAGGAACTACAAATTAGAAGTATTTCTTCGTGTAGAAAATCAAAAACGAATGTTCCTTTCTACTATAATATATTTTTTATTGAGAAATACATCTATCGTTTTATAAAGACATTGTCAATATTATTTAAAATTACAACTATATCTTATCAAAAGTACACAATTACAATGAAAATAAATAAAATAAATACATAATGTGTGTTACAGAAACTAATTTCATAGAATTCACTAATGTCATTTTAGAACTGATCAATGTTCTTATAAGACGAAAAATATCTCTCTCAAAGAAGACATTTTACATCTTAAATCCAGCAACGGGGTTTACCAGCTATCTTGAATGTTTTGAACAAAGCAAGCATATTGTTGCATGCCATATTGGGACATAAGCAGTAGTTGTAGCAATTTTTCGTATATTTTATTTATTTATTTATCATTCAATTTACGGCCAAATTGCCATTTACAAAATATATACATATAAATACAATTTATCATCATCATCATCGCCCTCAACGCTCCTCTCGGGAGCACAGGGCAGAAACCAGCCTCCTCCATTCAGAGCGTCTCTGTGCCAATTGCGTCACCTCTTCCCACGACATTCCTTGCGCTCTGATATCGTTGTCATAGGAACGGTGTATTGCGAAAGAGGGACGCCCGGGCCTACGGAACCCCCCTCGGACGGAAGAACAGTGCTCTTTTTGGCCAACTATCATTGGGCATTCTCAAAACATGTCCCAGCCAGTTACATAATACAATTTATACATTGGTGTAAATCATTCAAGTAACACATACACACAATTTTATTATTGATGTGATATAAAAAAAAGAAAACAAGTTGTCATTAATATAACAAGTTATACATAAACAAGCACAAATCACTCGTACCGGGTGGATTTTGATGACTAAACAGCAGATTTTGTAAGTTGTATAACGCAAAAAATTTCACATAATTCACTCGATCTCGAAAAAAAAATAAATTAATAAACTCCTATTTTTGAAAAATTAAACAATGTTAAAAATATACAATGAAAAACATCATAAAAAACAGTCTACGTAATTAAGTTTAAAAAAAAACGATTATAGGAATTTATTTTGACTTATTTCCAAATAAAAAATATAACGAAGAATTAGGAAAAGGTAATTTTGTAAACTGTGTCGGTGTTTAGGTAGTAGAATTCCATATCGAAATAAATAAAACAAGCGTTTTATTTCGTTAATTTTGTAAAGTTTGTGAAATTGTAGTAGGTATCTAATAGTTATTATTTAAACTTTTATTTTTATGTTTTTTTCGTTGAAATACAGAAACGTTTGTTTTCTTTCACTATATATCGAAGATATGTATATTTTTGAATTCTCCTAGCAACCAAAATAAAATATTTAATTCCACATTTTTCGTTATTTCTTTGAGAAGTTTATAACTAAATAAAATCATTCCTTCCGAATAAAATCTTCAAATCAATCAGGATTTCATTTGTATTTGAAGAGAAAAATATAATTTATCATTTCGTTTTTATACTACAAATTCCAACACTAGTACGAGTATTACTCAAGTGCCACCTTATACAATGTTCAAATTAATTTTTCTTTTTAATAATTTTCTCTGAACTATATTATATTATTATGTATTTATATTATACCTACCCTCACGCCGTATCTCAAGTAGGGTAGGCAGAGAAAACAGAATGCCAAATAGTTCTATAGACTATTTTAAAAAAACGTAGGTATAACGTGCACAGGAAGGCAGCATTTTTTTTATTTTATATGACATCAAAAAGAATAACACATTTTATTATTTTTTCATACATTAATGTATCGAAAAAATCAAAAAGTAGAATCAGTTTGACATTCTCTTCATCGATAGATGCCAAAGATGACTATTGAAATGTTGAGTGAAATTTAAAAAAAAATCATTCGCATGAAAATATCATGAAAGTATGTGAAGTTAGAAATGAAAAGGCAGGTGCACAATTATTTGTACGAATAGAAAACCTGGCAAATCTATTACATGTACATAGGAAGTTCACTGGCTGCCCCACTGGTGGGATATGTCGTGATGGTAAAGCAGTAATTGTAATTTTATAAGTTAAAATTAATTATTTAAACTGGTTTTACCCTTTCTCACAATAATTTACAAGAAAGTAAGTATTTAAATTAAACAACAACATTATGAGTATTTTGAACAAGGAAATAAGCAAAAGTAGAGGCATCATAATATTAAAATGAGTACCTCATATAGATCGTTGTCAGTAGATGAAAATTTGAGAAATGGGTGAAATGTACTCATTTAGTTTCTACAATATATGCAAAATATAACACAAAAATGTTGACACAGGTTGTTTCACAATAATTTTATGCGTCGGCTTATGAAACTTCATTTATTTTCCATCGTTACTACCGCGCTCCACCACCGTCGCTACTGTAAAGTTTGATAAAATTTCGTATAATATAAACTTCTTCGAGACACGTGAACTGAACAACCCTAATTGCACAAGAACACTTTGAAAACTTTATGAGGGGGAAGCGCTTCATACTTCACGTTATGCAATTTAATAAACTTATTGAACGACATAAAATATATATTATATAATATAATGTGTGTGGTTTGTACCTACGTTGATCGACGCTAATATCACCATCATATAACAGAACTTGCTATAATCCAAGTGATCGTTAATCTGTTGCAGAAAAGTAGGGACGTGTAATATTATATTATTTATGTACTAAATAGATTAAAAATAAAGAGTTAAGCTAAAAAAAACTGTTCATTTAAAATTTCGAACATTATTATTACTCATACTATATGTATTTAAGAACGTTAAAATGTTTCCGCAGTGTATACTGTGTCGGTAACTAAGTATTGTTTTCCACAAAATTACTACGTTCACAGATTGCTGCATATTATTATCTTGTTTTAAGATCTATATTGTTTTACAAATCAATAAAGATACATAAATCATATGTTATAATTATTGTCGGGTAAGATAATGGGTCTCTCTTAATAAAAGCGGCATTTTTCATCCTATATTCGCGAGAAAGAAAAAATAAATGATTTCAAACAATTTAAACTTGAAATCACGCTGTTCTTCGTTTCATAAACCTGGCTTTTTTACTGGGAGATGTCGTGATGATATATTATGTGAATGAATGGACTGTTTAACTATTGTGCGCAACTTTTGAGTTAGTTTTTTTACGTGTCTGTGTTGTATATTTACATTGAATCTAAGAGTTCTTGAAAATAGTAAAGAACAAGCAATCACCTAAAAGTTTCTACATTATCAATGTATGTTCTAAAATCGATAGACTATTGTTCTGTGTTCATCAGATTGCATGTTTGCTACTACTGATCTTCTAATACTTTCAATTACTCAAGTGGATTAGTTCCTTTCAGTTCTAAGAGCAAATAAATCTACACAGTTATCTTGAAGAATTCACTTCTTTAGAGCTCACATTGCAGATTTATTAATTTTCACTGAATTAAATTATTTCAATGCAATGCGGAAAATTGCAACACTAAAATAATTTTAATACGACATTTCCAGGTTTCAAGGTTTTTTACTCTATAAATTACTTGAGGGTAATTTAATCTTGCCGAGTTAAGTATTAAACTGATAGCGCAGTTGGTGCATAAAACAATGAGTGAACCACTAAGTTGCTACTTTGTAATGTTCGTATTTTACTCTCAATACTAACATATAATGATATAAATAGTAAAAAGAACGATTTACGCTAGCCTGATGATGAGAGCGGAAGCTCTTGAAAGCCGGCTCTCGTCCAATAAAAAGTCACATAATATCCTAAAAAAAGTGTTTTATTTATAATTAAGTAAAAAGAACGATTAAAATACAAATACTTCTTCACCATATTCAAGACACGATATAAGTAAATTATATTTTATCTCTCTCTCATTCCCCTTTTTAGGGTCGGCTGACTAGATGTTTAAGGGATTAGTCGCAGATGTGTTAGACGGATGACCTTAACTGAAAACACAGTATCTGAAAATGAGGAAACATGACGGGACTAAAATTCTAAGATGTAGCTGTACGCAAAAGAGCTCAAGAACCCAAATTAAGGCATGATACTAGTATCTTACACAAATACAATGTAAATATGATCAAACTGTCAGCTAAAAGGTAGAAAAATATATTTTACTAACTATGATTACAACAATATAATATTTAAAATACATATATACATATTTTACCCTAAGCTACATCCAAACTACTGGATAGTCTCAAACTGTATGGAAGTTACATTATGTTTTATGCTTCTTCAATAGTGAATATAATGTCCTAGAATCAATGATTTGTTCAGAATCCTTGAGGTGCTTTGACACGTTAATCACACATCAATGTTAAACAATGAATATAGTTATACATGATATGATATAATAACAAAAATTATAAAAGGAACTCCAAATATTGTTTAGAAATATAACATTTTTATGCTTTATTTGAGACTTGAGATAAAGCAAATGAATAAAATTAAATGGATGAAGTACATCCTCTCAAACAATATTAGTTTTAGTTGGAAGGGTTAGTTGGAAGACATCGCATTTTAGCGATAAACTCGCCATCTGTACATTGAATTGTATAGCTGTTATTTTTATCACACTATTTTTTTATGTAATTGTAACCAATGTAAAGTGAAGAATAAAATAAATAAATAATATTTAAATAATAGTAAAGTCAAATATTTGTACTTAAATTTTTTCAAGCAATCTACCAGAAACGGATGATTTGTGAGGTTTCGTAATAATGAACCATAATAAAAAATTGCGTTCCAAACGTGAAATTATTTTGTTGTCTCTTCGATTTTCATTTAACTGTTTGTTTCATTAAAAACTTTGGAAAAGTACAAATTTCAATGAAATAAAACAAATTAAAAATAAACAATTTGGTGTACTAATTTATTATATAAATATCATTTAAATATTTTGTTTTTGTTTGTAACGAGATATAATAGTGTAAAAATGTTAAATTAATTCTCCTCATTAACCTTTTTGTTTATTTGAGATAGTGCATGAATGCTGTGATTTTAATGATATGAAATCAAAAAGAAGCTTGTGGATGGACGTATCACTCATTAAAGGAAGGAGACAAAGGTCGATCCAGATCCCAAGAAAACCATGGTTCCATAGATCAAAATTTAACAGACTGAAAATTACTGCCATATGACGATTGCGATTTGGGCACTGTAGACTGGACGCTCATGCTTATAAAATTCAACTTGTGGTAAGTCCATACTGCAAGTGCGGCCTGGACGAGGAGACGCTTGGCCATGTTTTTATGTGATTTTCGTACTTGCTCGTCAAAACGATTGGCAATTCCTTCTGAATAGTGAATCATTGCTGAGTATGACAAACGATGCAATCTATTTGTCCCTTCTCAAATCGATAAAAGCAAATTTTATTATTCTCTAATAACATATTATCTTGTCCCTGACGATTTTATAACGTTTATAGACTGTTCTTGGCACAAATAATCCTTGTAGGATGCTATGCCATAAATGAAGAAAAAAAACTAAAAGAAATATATACATTAATAATAATAATAATAATAAACTTTATTGTGCCTTAAAAAAACATACATATAAACAGATTATAAATACAAATAATTATCATGCACAATGGGCGAGTTTATCGCGTGCAAGCGAAATCTTCCAACTAACCCAAAAATCATAAAAAAAAAGAAAATAAAGAAAATAATATATACATACATAAAAAGATAAATAAACATACCTACAAACAGGCAAACACCTGCGCACACAATGAGGGAAAGTCTGGATATCGAGGGAAGGGAAGAGAAGGAATGCTCGCCGTGTATATATACAACACGTGAAGAAAACGTTTCCTCAGGGTTTACAAAGTGAAAGTATTAAAATTCTGAAGACTAGCGACCACCATACATTCATATGTACCTCTAAATAAATATTTCATAAACTGGATTAGCTAATATTTTTGATCTTTCTCTTCACTTTCTGTGTGTCCATGTACCTATTCTATAATAAATGTGAATTGTGAAATACCTAATTATATCTTTAATTTGAAAATACAAATATGAAATGAAAAACTTGCTTGTACAACACAAAATTATAATATAAATTGTAATCTTTACTTTTGATCCTATAATACAATCTAATCGCTCTTTAGGGCTCCTTCCACGTGGTCATGGGATAAAACCAGTCTCGTCTATTCAAAGCACATTTGGGCAAATCAAATCTGTTAGTATGTAAGAATTTCACAGTAAAAAATATCTTCAGTGATCGTACATTCATGTCACTAAAATTCAACATTTTTGAAAAACCTTAATTGGGTTGTCATATTCTTACAAATCTAGATGAGCACGTTCTATTCGAGTATTTACTGAAATGACAATGGAAAAAATATGTTTTTTGTAGTCATGACGTTAAAACTAATTCATGTAATTTTTTACCTCAATATGAAATATAATATAAGTGAAGGGAATTAAAATGCTTTTTTAAAAATTCAACAGAATACAACGACATTCAACTTTTTGTTGACATTATTATAAAATGCTGATAAAGAGTTTTACAGAATGTCGTCTCTATGTGTGGCCAACAAAACCAAAAGAGTAAAAATTTGCATGAGTATATATGGTAATGTTCTATTGCCCTTTTCAGTTTGTATGTTTGCCTTCCAATGTTTTTTCCAAGCAACACAGAGAGTAAAATTTATAAATGCGGTATGTTGATATGTAAAACTTGAACAAATTTTCAAATGTGGATTCATACCTACACATTCCTACTGACCTAATATAGATTATATACACCTACATTTGAATTTTTATGGCAAATCATGAAAAATCAATATTGATTATGCATAAATACATTTTATATCTCAAATTCAGCGATGAGGTTTGCCTCTGAATGTTTTGTTCTTATATTGGTACGGAAAGGACAGCTTGCGTATTTATTATATGCAGCTGGTCTGCTGGCTTGCTTGCTTGTCTTATATGCACTTGTGAGAAATGCCGCGATGGTATAGTAGTAGATATATACAAAAAATAGAGGAGATCTTCGATTAATAGTTATATCTACTCCACAGGAAAAAATATCTTTGAACCGCCTAAGGAAAAATATAACCACCATTATATGATTGTTTGATATTGTACCTATTCATAAACGTACTTTTTAACCTCTATGTATGAGCAACGATTCTGAATGTCTAAACGTTTAGTGTCATGGAGTGGACGACTTGCATGTTTATAACATTATTTATGTCCATTGTCTTCCCTACCTGTGGGAAACGCTGTGATGGTATGAATTGATTAATAATAATAAAAATATTAACTCCTTCAGACGTGGGTAAGTACAGTTTTTTTTAATTGTATAATATAATTGACAATAAATTAGTGTTGAGTAGTTATCTGCGTGTCCAAAGAAATTGCTTACCTATTATTAATGTATTTATAACGGAGCAAGTTTCACTTTACCATGTCAAGACCAATAGTAAAGCGTGTTATATCTACAGATATTAATTACAATGAACACTGGTTTGCACTTATTTTCTCATGTGAATAGAAAGATTTATCACGAATTCTACGTTTACTGCGTCACCTCAAAAACGAATCAGTTAGGTAAGTAAATAATACTTCTTCTTGCTTTAAGGCAAAGCACCCGACTTTAAATAATACTTAGACACATTTATTGTGCAACAAAAATTTTGTTCTATTTCGTTTATATATAGGTTACTTTATAATCTATTTCATCTCCCTTTCGAAATTGACTTATATTTTTAGGTACCTACACAAATAGAATGTATTCTACTGTTCGGGAGAAGTCACGGCGCCCTTGAGATGGTCACGGATCATTAAACGGCGCCACATATAAATAGTCCGATTATTATTATTATTATTATTATTATTTCATTGTATTTTTTAATAACAACATCCATTTCTTTCCATAAGTGTCGCAGTCAGTGGACTAACTGCAGGTAATAAACGTGCAGATCGTCTGCTTGTTCTAATAAAAAATAAATAAATAAAAACAGTCAGGATGGGTGACATGTCTCATCGCTAAATTGAAGATAATTATTTACTGTCTTAACAGGTGTGTGCAAAAACTTACCTCTCACACGACACTTTTAAATGTACAAAAAAAAATTGGGAGGCTTAATCTCTAGTAAAGCCCCTATAAAACAACTGACTTGTTTTTAGGATACGTGTATTTTTGTATATTTTCTTTGCTACTCTAGAAGCGATTTAACATAAACATCAAACGTACCTAATTTAAAATAAATCAACTCTGTCAAAAAGATATATTAAAGTCTACTATTTAATCAAGTATTATAATGAAACTTTGTCAAAATTTCGTTTATACATTTAAAAGATCTTTGTTTCCGTTATTTTTTTATCGGCAGCAAAGTTTGTTGTTTAATATAAGTTTACCCATTCTACAGCAATTTATCATTTAAAAAAATATAAAAATAGACATTGTTTCTCGTTGTAACACAAAAAAAGAATAGCAAAATACATATATAGGTATTCTTCTGAAATTCTGCGATTATGAAATAAACTTTTCGCGATTTGCTTTTCATTATACATATTTACATACATATCTGTGTTTACTGTCTCGGCTATCTCACAAGTGAAATAATTAATCAGCAAATACGTTTATATGATAAACAAGCAAGCTGTCTTTTCATATTAATTAATTTCATATAAATATATTCTGGATTAATGGCATATTGCATTGCTGCACTGAAGAAGTCAAATGTTTTGTTCGTCATAATATATGTTATGAATACTTACCTACCCGACATCTACACCGTGAGGAAATGTGCTGTGAGCAGATTTGTTCGAAAACATGCTTTCCAATGAGAATCCCATGTAGTTTCTGTTATCATGTTTTTGTTTTCATTGTATCTGAAATGTTGGTTGTGTTTGTTTTAAGTGTGTTTTTTTATGTTATTGATCTGTAAGGACTATTTTAAAAGGCCGTTTATTGTGTGAAAAAATAAATAAATAAATAAATCCATCCCGAGGAGTCAACGGAAAGAATAGGTCTCCCACCCTTTTCTACCAATTTTTGAGTGTTCTGTAAGAGGCAGGTGTTCGCAAAACACCACGTTTAAGAAATTAAACATCTTCAGTTCAGGGATGATGTACGCCACTCATCCTGAATGTCTTAACAATTATTGGCGCGAAGATGATAGCTTGCACGATACTTACATGTAATTGATCTGCTGGCTACCCACTCGTGTGGAAAATGTCATAATAATATGCGTGAATAAATTAATAATAAAAAATTAAGCCTCTTTAAAAACTTCGCTGATTCATAAATTCAATACCAAGTTCTATATAAAACTTTAGTACATATCCTCAAATAAGCTTCCAATACCTACCTAATATTTATACTCCCATCAGCTTTGATGCAAAGACATCATTTTTGAAAAATCTTATGCAATATTCTTATATATTATGTATCCATTCTATTGTGAAATCGCATAAAAATTCAATTTGTTATAAATAAACGAAAACCTTAGAGTTTACGCTTCAAAAAATCTACCTTTTCGGGATATATCTAAAAGACATCAAATAAGAGTGAAAGTGAAAATACTGAATTGTGAAAACTTTTCACAGTGTTGAAGATTGTTTTTAATAGATATAATAATATGTATAAGTTTGAGTTCTGTACTAAAATATGAAATTATTTTTTGATGTCATAATATCTTTTATATATTATATTGAGTCTATAATTTGTACGACACTACAATAAAATATTATTTTCGCAAGGCGCAAATTAAATGGCGGAAATCTACAGGAAGTACCTATATACATAATAAAATATAACATGCGTAGATGAAACTTTTATGCAGAAGATGTTTTCATTTGTCTTGTAATCATCCTAAGGCTATGTTACTAGGGGATTCGATCCCGACCCTTTTTTCTAATCCCGGGATTTCGGGATTATCTATAGTTGATCCCGGGATCCCGGGACTAGTCCCGGGATTGTATTGGTAATGTAAAGTGGTAACAAAAAGTCAGTAGGCCATGTCCAAATCACTTTTTTTATTTATCTAGCAATGAATTTAAGTTTTGCATCTGCAAAAAGTCAGTTAAACAAAATTACACTTCAAACTTCTTCTAAAATAAACAAACAAGGCACTTCTGTTTATGATTTATAAAACTAACAATTTAATTTTTTTTAAATTGAATTCTTGTATTTGTATTTATTTCATAGTTTTAACCCAGAACAGTTTTTGTTTAGTGGGGCAATATATTCTATAATGTTGTTATTTATGTTTGTTTGTATGTTACTATTTTGGAATATTTTTTTTAAAAAATCAACTTAGTTAGTCTTATTTACCCATAGCAAAAAAATACATACTACAGGGATCAATGTTTAAACTCGTATTTTTAAATCAAATTGACCAGAGACTTTATGAATTATTGATTATTGCTAATTATATGTTATTTTTTAAAATATCAAATCACTCAAGCATTGTTAAAAGACTATTCCAACGCGATTTGCAGTTAAACAATAAATTAAGCTCTCTTCCATGTTCCTTTTCAATATAGTTTTAAAGCATAGTATCATTCTTCAAAGATGCTCTTTTTAAAATAAGAACCACTACGAACTTTCTATACGACTTCATTAATATTCCGGTCATTGGTCAAACTCACCATTACCGATTTTAATGACTAATCCTGAGTCCAGTTCTTCATTATCACCATCCAAATCATCAATTAAAGGCGATAGCCGTTTATGTATTAAATAAATAAATAAATAAAATATCATCACTAATAGGTTCATTTGCAGGTATTTTTCTATACAATAAATCACAAACGGCTAAGTGAATACCGTGTGCAAAACAAACTAGGTGCTTTGCATTAACAAGTTTTCCAACTGTAATTTGGACCATCAGTACTTTTGCCACAATATCATAAATGTGGACCATCAGTACTTTTGCCACCATTGCCACAATATCGTATCTAGTGAGATATCGAACTCAGAATAGCGCTCTTTTAAGATACTAACACAAACTTCGGCTGTCAGTGATTCATTGATGCGAATGAGTCCCAAATTCTTGACTTATTGTATAATTGTATTAATCCCGAAAATCCCGGGATTTCTGAAATTTAATCCCGAAAATTTCGGGACTAAAATACGACCGGGATCCCCTATATGTTACTGTTGCCTATATATGTTCTCGTATGTACTAACCTTAAAACACACCCTCGCAATGCTCCGTTTATCTCTAAATGTAAAAGTTGTAACATGTAAAACATTTTGACTGTATTGTGCGTTACTATCTTTTGAAGCATTAAAATTATTTCATTCCGAAGAATAAAATTTATTCAAAATGGTTAGATTTACAACTTAATCCTGAATATTTCTACGTAAATCATCTCATTTCTTCACGCCTTGTTAACATTTGGAAGTATTTTTTATTTTATTTTAAGTTCTCCAAGCCATATTTTATTTTTAAAAATATTTCGTTTGTTTTAAAAACGAATTAATAATATTTTTGTTAAATCATTGACATAATAAATGAAAATTTCATTTCGTAAAGCAAAAAACTCAATTACTACTCACTTTTAAGACTCAAAACAAAATATATACGTGTAGGTACAGAAAAAAGATTTACATATGTACATGAAAGTTAAAAAGTATAAACTTGAGATTGACCAAGAACAGCATCATCGGTGAAGGTCGTAGGCCTATATGAAAATATGTATATATACTTACGGTAGTTGTACGTAGATATCTTATAAATGTACTCGTATATTTTTTATTTAGCTTTTTGATGATGATGGTGGTCCTGAAGATAACAAACGTATTACCTACGTATCTTATAAAAGTTTATTGAATATTGTGAGTGTTCTTGTCTTTTATGTTTCTATATTGTCTTATGTTATTTGTTTCTATCATCTTTTTGTACTATTGTAATGTTTATGTTGTTTGTTGTTAGCCCCAATACAGGTGCATTGTACCTAGTGTGGCAGCAACACCAACGCATTGTTTATTGCTACATAAATAATGTAGTATTATTGATATAAATGTGATGTAAATATTTTATGAATAAAGAAATTTGAATTTGAATTTGAAAAAAAAAAATTAGCTTTAGGTATGGGAACTTAATCGCTTAGATTCTGGGTCATCCTGTAAATCCCTTTTACGGCTCAAATGCTGTTGTCCGAATTCCTCTGTTACCCAAATTCCCAAGCAAATTACACATCGTCAAAGGAAAAACAATGTTTCTTCGAAGAGCTCAGATAGATAAATGAACAAAAAAGTTATTTCTGTCAAATTTTGTTTCTATTACAAATCAATTACATCGATCATTTGAAGAAATGTTTTCATTCAGGTGCTATAAAGAAGTGTTGCGGATAAATGTTGTAAATAGGGTACAAGTGTGTATTTTTGACGGAAATATACTACCTTTTTTGAAAAACCTTCACGGATTGAAATTTTCACAATATATTTAAAAAAAAATTATAAAAAATATTTATCTAAGAACCTGCATATTTCATGACGAATAGGTATGCACCATAAATATTTTATTGTTTAGTCTTAACCTCAAAAATTTGATATTTTTCATTGCAGTACTGAAATATATTCAGTCATGAATTTTATGCAGCTAAGAAATTTATTTTCATAAAGGTTATTGCAAATATCATTTTACTTTTATTTGAGTTCGTCGGTAGCCTGGAGGTAGAGTCTCGGCCTCCAGAACAAGGGGTCCGTGGTTCGATCCCAGGTGCCGGCAAACTCCCCTTTCACGGCACAAGCTTTTAGCTTAGTGTGAAAGGTGCATAAGGTTGTATTTGGGTTTATAACAAAACCCAGATATATCTTTTAATTTGAAAAAAAAAAAAAAACATTTATGGATGGTTTGAGGTTACATTAGCTTTACTACTATACTTTTCTTATATTCTATATTCTCAATTCTAACTCTCTACAGCTCTATCCGTACACACTTCTTTGGCATCTTCGAGATTCGTGCAATTTCTCATTCACGCACGCTTATTTTTAAGAATCTGATCTACGTAAGAAAACCACATGATTCTCAGACATTCTCGTTCTCTCTTTGAGATATATAAGTATTCTCCGTCAACTTTTCATCATCAATTCGCTTCACATGTCCAAACCAACCTTTACATTACTATTTGTTACATAAGTACCTGTATTGTTTTCACTACAGGTACCTACTATCTTTTCACATTTTATAAATCAACAAACAAAATTATCAAGAACCGAATTTGTGTATATGAGGTTCGTGTTTCTGTTTAACAAAAGAGGCTGTCTTTATTATTTTCTCAAATAATGTAATGTTTTGAATACAATAATAGAGAGTAAATGATAATCATTATCTCCCAAAAGTTTCATTGAATGTAGAAAAGTTATTATTTCATTTGATCAAAGAAGAGTTTTTGCAAAAGTTGTTAACAGATGTACAACAATAATAGCTAATTCACAACAAAAGAAAGGTGAATCCTCTTAAATGGACACCATAATGTTATCCTTTTCACAAAAAGAAATTTGGTTTATTATGAATCAGATAGTAACCGCCATTCTTTAGATACATCTCAGTAATTTGAAGAAAGAAGGCATCTGATTAAATCTTTCCATGTCTTCTTTTATAATATAATTTACTTGCCGTGAGATAAAATACTATTTCAAGCAGCTCCTTTTTAATGTTTCTCCTACAGAATTATTATCAACTTGTGAGATAAGCAACTCTAGAAATTACAAATATTGAGAATAACTTATATATCAATAGTACAATTCATAATTATGAGGTAATTGGAGTATTGCAATACCTACATGTAATTATCATCCTTATGTAATATGATGGATAAAAAATATAGTTCATAATTTCTATAAAAATAAAATCATTGAAAATAATTTAAAGTAATTATAATATAAGTTCGTCGGTAGCCTGGAGGTAGAGTCTCAGCCTCATGAGCAGGGGGTCCGTGGTTCGATACATGGTGCCAGCAAACTCCCCTTTCACGACACAAGCTTTTATCTTGCTGTGAAAGGTGTATTTGGATTTATAACAAAACCCATGTAGGTATATCTTTAAAAAAATTCTATGAATATAATTATTTTCGTATATTTACAACTCCCACTGTAAATATTTTTTTAAATAGTACATATCCACTTCCTTTCATAATGATAAAATAATTTATTTATTACATGGAGATACGCACAGCAGGTTCATTATTGTTCATAGCGTAAAAATTTAATTCTACATATTTTTAAATGAAAAAGTTAAGTTAAAGTTTATTCATAGAAATTAAAAATTTAAGTTCCAAAGCGCGTAGGAAAAACCGAAAAACAACTTTTTCTCGTTCCCTCTACACTGAGAAAAATACTAACGAAATTTCACAACGAATCATTGGTACACTGAGAAAAGGTACATCTCCAAATTCAATTGATATTTCACAATAAATTGTTTTGCTCGCCTTACCATTGATATAATATGACATAAAGATCAAATTCAACATTACGTAACATCAATTCATTTCGCTTTTACCATTAACTATATTTCGTTCGGCGCTTACCAATCTTTTAGTTACCCAAACATCCGTGTATGGCGCTAGTTGGTTTAAAATCATAGTCAGGTTAGAACATATGGCTTGTGAAATTGCCACACGCATAAAAATACATTATGATTGACGAAACGTATTTCAATAGTACAATATTGTTTTATTTATTTGTAGTATTTTCGTTATTATACAAATAACTAAATACTTATTTATTGTAATTTAATATAATGAATACATTAGAATGGTTGTAAAATGTGTTATATCAATATAAGTGGAAATATTTTGATAAAAAAAAAACAGTACTTTGGTCATTATTAATTACTCTAATGGCAACACTAGTATTCGATGTCATTCATTGGTTTCCCGTTGTGTTTTGTTGATTTCTGTCAAGCCGTTTTCGTATTTCGATGTTTTTTTTTAGTGGATTGAGGATTATTGTAAAAACATTTACTCACATTTAAATCAAGATCCCTCATAATATTGCATTATGGCACGAAAAAATCATCTGTCATGGGAATGCAAGGTAAACCTTTGTAATTTCTTCTTATTTACTTTTATTTTTATATGATTTTAAGCATCAATGGTTTTGATATAATTATGTTTTTACTTTACAGATGAAACGCAATGTGGAAAATAACGTGGAATTACAGAATGAAAGTCTACCATCAAGTAACCATTTGGTGAGTAACATTGAACTAACCTTGAGTGCTTGTGGATGGACTAATAAGGTTATTATTTAATTAAATGAATATTTTTTGCTTCACAGATTACAGAATGTAATGTTAAAAACCATGTGATGAAATGAAAGTGAACCTTCAACCATGAATTTGGTATGTAATATTGAACTAAAATTGATTTTGTTTGTGAATGAACAACTTTATTAGTTATCATTTGGTTCAATAAATCATTTTTGTACTTTTAGACTGTGGAGGAAACAAACGAGGTTGTGATTGAGTATATACATTGAAGGAGACCCACTGTCCTCCTGGATAGTTCAGAAATCTGGGGACTTATCCGATTAAATTTCTACACTAACAAATTTCTCCACACAAGAGGTGCCATGATGGGCAGCCTGAAGAACCGGCCGGCAAAAACCCCCACGTGCAGAATCTTTTGACTTGACTACACTCCTTTGATGTCCCTCTAGCCGAGAGAAGCATATACATACATAAAATATGTTACGAGCAAAAGCATTTCCAGCTCAACAAATAATGAATCTTTATAAAGTCCAGTCCATGATGAGTTGGTATGAGATGTTTAATTTGCAATAATTGTTTTATCTACAAGCCAAATTTGAGTTTTTATTGACGATTAACTAAAATTTGTACTTTACAGAATGTTGCAGAACATCAACAAATTGGTGAAGCTGTTGCACTAGATTTGGTTTGTATACTTCAAATTCTGTTATTTTAATTTCTATTTTTTCGGGTTCAAAAATAACTTTTAGTTATATATTTTACTTTTACAGAAAAAAGGTCAAATGGAATTATCAAAAGGCTAGAAGAAAACAAATTAGTAGAATTGGGGCATTCATACTCAAACAGAAAGGGTCAACTATCAGCGTGAAAAATTTTTGTTCCCATAGAAAAATGTTGCAGAGAAATTATACCAAAATAAAATAACTCCCGTAGAGCAACAAAGTGGTATGATTAGAATTTGTATTTTTTTTATTTATTTTGATATAATGAAAACAAAATTGTTTTTGGTTTTACTACGATTTATTTGTTAAATAAGTTACCAGGTTTCGTTCATGAGGTCATTGTCAAACTAAACTGTTGATTTGAATAAATTGTGATTTTAAGTTTGTTTGTAAATGATATAAATATAGCCTACTGTCTTCCTTAATCTTTACCAATAAAATGTCACATTATCTATATAATTTAATTGATTCTATAATCAATATAATTTAAATCATATACAACACAACCAACTGTTCTTTCTGAATTTCCCTCAATAATTTTTGCATTATATAAAACCTTTGCTCTAAGAATATATTGTTATACCTACCTACTAAGACATAGTATTTAAGTAACAACACGGCCTATAGTAAATTTAGTTTGACAATGCCCTCATAGGTCGAAACCTGGTAATTTATTTAACAAATAAATCGTAGTAAAACCAAGAACAAATTTGTTTTCATTATATCAATATAATGGAGTTTTACAAAATCAACGTCGACTCAATCAATTTATTTATTTTGTTAATACACTTAAATACAAACAAACAGCTATTACAGATTATATAGTATAACTTAAATATTGTATGGTTTGCAAGCCAGTGAAGTTTGTTAAATTATTTTACATCATATTATCAACACTATGTTCCAGCTAAGTTCCAAGAACAAAAAGAAATAAAAACAAAATGCACTCGATTGCGCAGATCGAGGCAATAACAATGAAGGCAAAAAGAAAAACATTCAGTCGTGAAATGAATACGCTATTACAAAAAAAAACACAAGCAATGACTGATGCTCAGGGGGGGGGGGGATCAGTCCTCTCTGAATAAAAACTGGGGGAGGGGAACCTCACCACATTCAAGACAATCATCAACACCCTGAAGAGATCTAGAAATAGCACCTTTGAGTTTTGGCAATGATGATAAGTAAAATTCACAAACCACTCGTACCGGGTGGAATGCCTGTGAATAATAATAATAAGTAAAATTCAACATCCCTGAAGAAAGAGTTGTAATTTCTGCACGACCTTTGGAAGAATTCTATAATACTCGTATGATATATTTATTATGTCTTTATAAATTGTCCTTATTTTTATATTTTTTTAATTGAAATTTTTAATAAATTATTATATTACATAAGAATTTAAAAGAAAAAAATCATTTTTATTTCCTTGCTACTTTTTTTACTTATATATTAATCACAATGTTTATTTGTAAAATGTGAATAATTATTCTAATAATATTATTATTTTTGTTAGATTTTTTCAAATAATAATTATAGTGTTATTAGAAAAATAGATCACATTTTACAACTAATCGCGATTAATATTATTGGACTTTGACAGCTACAAGCAAGGTCATGTAGAGGTACCTACGTAAGTATGACAAGTAATTCGATTGATTCTTACCAACGATTCGTTCGGCAGCCAACTTCAAGTTGATGACGTCACTGTGAAGAAGTTGTTGGTAAATGTACCAATGAATTGGTTGCGAAGTTAATAGATCTGTACTAGTGAATCGTTGTTACGAACTCTGGTCCTAATTTGATAGTACGTACCAATGATTCGTTGTGAAATTTCGTTAGTATTTTTCTCAGTGTACGTACTATCAAATTAGGACCAGACATAGTACAAACTATTCATTAGTACGAATCTATAATATTAACATTCCGCAAACAAATTGTTGGTAAATTTACCAACGACTTGTTTGCGATAGGTTAATATTATAGATTCGTACTAATGAATCGTTTGTACTATCTCTGGTCCTAATCTGATAGTACATACCAATGATTCGATGTGAGTATTTTTCTCAGTGTACGCTCAATAATATTCCTTCTTGCACTGCATATAATAACTAGATGACTAACAACTAGTTAATATCCAACATCTCGGTGTATATTATGAATTTTTAGGAAATGAATGAAAACATAACATCCACGTACAAAAGATTTATGAAAGCATAGTGGTATAGTAGTAGTAATAATTAGTATTTTAATGGAGTCAAGTGCCTGGCGTACTAAAGTAGAAGCAGTTATACAGCAATACTTAGTCGAGTTAGCTCACGACGACATTAATGTCTTCTCAAGGAATATTACTTCTTACCTACTTTCATAAAGATGAATAGGTAAAGACAGCATAACCACGTGTCGTATACGACGAGTGAATACTATTTTGTTTTCTCTACTTTGAAAAGATTATAAAATAATATTTCGAGTTTCTACGGCTTGGGAATTATTTATTTATTTATTTAAAACAGCATACGGCATCAAAGCCATTAATAACATATTTAACAATAATAAAAAAACATGTAATATTATATACAATACATACTCTAACTATCGTAAAAAAAAAATTGTTGTACAACACAATTCATAGTAACAAAAAAAAATGGATTTACATTAAAAACAAGAATATGCACATTAAATATTTGGATATGCACATTAAATATTATGAAACAATATTAATAATAGTATGCATAATATACGAAGAACAGGAGCAGAGAAATTGTATGAATGTCAAGGATCCGAAGAAAGTGTGTAAAGATAGATATATTTGGAGTTCCGTTCTCTCTGCCTACCCCACTTGGGACACAGCACGAGGGTATAGTATAGTATAGTTAATTATGCATTAAACACTTAATTTTGTATCAGTAGAATATTTTATATATTTCATATGACTCATTTTACAATTTTTTATTGTTTGACTATCATTTCAATTTTAATAGTTTTTATGTACCTTTAAATTTAGTTTTATTCAGGAATATGTATGTAACTTATAATTAATTTATGTGCATTTTTGAGGTGAGGTGTATTTTTATCATCGTCTGTCAACTTGTTATTCTTGTTTTAGTTTTTTTTAATTTAAAAAAAAAATATGTAAAAGGCTCTGCCGTATGAAAATGTAAATAAACAAAAAATAAAATAATATTGCATATACCTATTTATCGCTCAATCATAAAAGGACTGAACATTGATCTTTAAAAAGAAGTACTTGTAGTCACCCTTTCATATACTTACTCAATTTCTCATCTAAGCGTTCCTCTTTCCTTTAAGCATCCATCTAATTTCGTTGAGATGTTATCATTTCTTTGCGTGACATATTCCTTCCATCATCCTCTTATTTATCCTATCTGTGGTTGTCCAACATTTGGTTCAACATAATAACGTGGGTCTTATGACAGTTTGTTCTATATTATCATTCCCGACTGGTTTATTATTCCTTGTGAGCCTAAATAAAAACAAATGAAAGCTGTTTCTTTCTTCTTCTCAGAAACACATTCAGGTATAAAAAATAAAGGTTAAAAAATATGTCAAAACTTTCTACAAAATTAGTTTTTCTATTTCGACACCTAAGTGATTAAAACGAGACTTCTAGGGGGTGGCTTCCGTGTATGCAAATATGCAACGCATGCCATAAAATAAATCGAAAAAAACATATAATAGTAGTTAAAAATTCATAAATAATCTTAAAAAAAATATTAATTTAAAAATAAACGAAACTTTGTATTTTCCACTAAAATAACTTTATTTAGTTAAAACGTTTTCGGAACTACTTGTTCCATTATCATTTTACTAAATAAAGTTATTTTAGGGGAAAATACAAAGTTTCTTTTATTTTTAAATTAATAATAAATATGGAATTCTACCGTGTTAATCACGAAACATTTGAAAAATTCCTTAAGTTATATTCTACACTACACAATTTTAAAGATTATACCTACATTTATTGAAGGGCATGCGTTGCATATTTGGATGAAGGGAAGCACGCCGCTGGAGGCTACCAAAAAAATATAAAAATATAATTTTGTGCAAAAAAGTACAAAGTTCTAAGTTACGTAAGAATTTATGAATGTAACACCACATGTCTCCGATAATACCTCCAACCAAAAATTATTTTTGATGAGACATATGTATTCGGAAGTGGAAAGATTAGGAATGGTAGAAAGTCTAAAGGTTAACAATGTTTATACATGCCTGAATTGTTACGCAATAGAGCATCACGGTGTTTCTTGGGAAAATATTTTATGTAAAATCACGGTAACTTAGCATGACAAAAGATGTTATGGAACAAGTTAGAAGACAAGGTGTGGTAATTATTCCGGCTCATATATTACACAAACACCATCACAAGTAGGTACTACTAGTAAGAAGGAGTTGTAACGGAGATCTCTTGACGCTAATTGCTCTCAGTTTTTAAAATAATCGTTTTTGTTGTGGTGAGGTGTGACTTTGTTAGAGTAGTTTTGTTATGAATTATTATTTTTAATTAAAGAATTAGTTAATTATGTACTACAATCACTTTAATTTTTTAAAAACACTACCGGTTTCAACGCTCAGATGCGTCATTGACGAGTGTTATACTAAAACTTAATAAATACTAGAACTGTTAATGATTAATTAGTTAGGGAAGGGTGGGGGCGTTAGAGTGGGAAAGAGATGGAGAGTTTTTCTTGTCAATGACGCATCTGAGCGTTGAAACCGGTAGTGTTTTTAAAAAATTAATGTGGTGGTAGTACATAATTAACTAATTCTTTAATTAAAAATGTTTCGTGATTACCACATAGTTAGTGCCAATAAAATCAAACAAAATGAATTATTATCATAATAATTGTACCTATATTCATGTAGCATCGAGAAGAAACGTTACGAAGGTAGGTACTTGAAAAGGGGGCAACCGGTTACCTATACTACAAAAACAAAATTGACGTAGATTAAAATGGTACCAATCTGTAGAAAAAAAACATAAATTTCCTACGTACTATTAATAGACACTACACTTTATTCAGTCCTTTAATAAATAATTGTTGAAAATCTTATGTTTAAACATTATTTTTCTCAAATGATATTCAAATGTATACTTCGAAGTTTTACTACTACTAGTTCTGCTTAAACTTACAATCACCGCATCACTCGCATGTGGCGAAGCTATCAGAATAACAGTGGGTAATAAACGTGCCAGGTATCCTGTCTTCATTGCTTGTTTTCTGGATATATCCAGTGCATATGATAGTGCCATCCCAAGAGAGTTTGGAGTCATCTCTCCATTCTATCAATTACTGGTTGGAAATACATAGTGTTCAACTCTTTCTCCTACGTATTATTTTTCAAATAAACACAAAGCTCCTATATGGCAAATAATCTGCAATAATATCCCAATTCCAATGAATGAATCACTTATTTTTTTAGGCGTAACACTTTACCGCAAACATTCATGGAGTTTGCACATTGAAAATGTTAAACTCAAATGTGAAAAAAATATAAATATCCTGAGAGCTGTAACTGAGTCTGGTGGGGTGCTCACCCTTCTACCACGAGAACCTTATACTTTGCTCTCATTCGATATCATCTCAAATACGGGAGCTTTTTGATGGAACTTAATCCAAACTATCTGTCTTTGAAACTTGACAGAATCCAGTACAAATGCCTCAGACTAATTCTAAAAGCAATGAAATCATTTCCTGTAGTTGCTCTACAAGTAGAATATGACGATATGCGTCTGTCCCTCCGTCGGGAGTTTTAAGCCTTCAAATTTATTATCAAAAGAATGTCACACAACCACATTCTTGTTTATTTATATGATTTATTTATTAATCACCTGTACACGGCGTGAGTCTTTTACAGCTTTAACATATAACAAAGA
Organism: Athripsodes cinereus; assembly: GCA_947579605.1. NCBI lineage: Eukaryota > Metazoa > Arthropoda > Insecta > Trichoptera > Leptoceridae > Athripsodes > Athripsodes cinereus. Next base: position 13,113,369 of record OX388310.1, read on the forward strand.
AAAAATATTTTTTTTAAAGATATATCTAGGTTTTGTTATAAACCCAAATACAACCATATACACCCTTCACAGTAAGCTACTTAAAACTTGTGTCGTGAAAGAAGAGTTTGCCGGCACCTGGTATTGAACCACGGACCCCTTGTTCACGAGGCCGTGACTCTACCTCCAGGCTTCCGACGAACTCAATAAATGTGTTTTGACTAGGCCTACTGATATGTAGAGATTTTCAAACAAGTATTATTTTTTTACTTTCGGATTTTTTTTGGCGGCCATTTTTCTATCGAGCCGTGGGTGATTTTTTATCAAAAAAGATTTTTAGAAAAATTATTGTATCTTTTTAGTTTATGAACATATCGAAATAATTTAAAATAAAATATATTTGAAACATATTTTTTCCTAGCTAAAATATATTTTTGATCATTGATATCTGTCGAAAAATTTACAAAATTTTGCTTCAAAGTTACAATTCTAAAACTGAAAATTTCTCACTTTCGCACCATTATTTCAAAGCGAAGGCAACAAATATCACGATTGATATTTATTATTATGCAATCTAATTTATTGTGTTTTCGAAATGCATTTTATTGCGAAATCTAGGCATTATTCACTCGGCTGCGGGTGCATTGCCATAAAATGAAACATGAAGATACATTTTTATAGTATGAGAGTATAATTTATAAAAACGTAGATAGGTATACAATAGTATTAAGGTTGAAAACATTAAACGTTTAATTTTAATAATTCCCCATCTCCAACACGTGTTCCTTATTTATAAAAATGTAGGTCAATAAATATTTCCACAGCAAGTGAAGTTTATCACAGGCACGTTCATCTAGCCGGGATGCTTACCTACCTTATTAGTTCAAGTGTTTTGTGATCATTTATTTTGACGGGAATTATTTAATATCTTTAAATACCATTCTGTCGCATTTAAATTTATTCAAAGACAGCGAGACATTGCCTGCCAGCTACGATGAGTATATATATATAATACTTTATAACGTATGTACATAATATGATTTCATTCTAAAATTGCTTTGATGTATTTATGACTAACTGCCATTAGAATCACGTAGAATTACGAAGTACATTAAAACTTTTATCTTCTACTTTTGACTGTATTCAAACAATATTGAATAGACAGAACTTACATAAGTTTCCCCTTTTTGAAGTCCTACTCCTATAATTATTTTTTATAGTATTTACTTTAAATAACGTACATACTTCTGTTATTTCCATTTCAACTATTTTCTGTAATAAAAAAGAAAAATCCAGAAAGGTGGACGGCTTAGGAAGAAATATGTGAGAAGACCCTAGACAAGACAATCTGATGAAAATAACAAGAAGAAAGATAAAATATTCATAATTAAAAAAAAAATTCTCCATCCAACAACGAATATAATGGAAGAAGATGGCAAAAGTTACATATTTCGACGTCAATTTTACTCTTTGACATTCGAAATGTGTAAACTTTAATAGGAGATAAATATTTCACTGCAGAAACTATGTAAATGAGCCAAAAATTGGAAACTTATTGTTTGTTAATCGTAATTTTAGAATCCTTTTACTATTTTTCCATCATAACTTTTAGGACTATAATTGATTTGTATTATTTTGATAAGTTACATATAGTTATGGATTGTTTAAGACTCTACTAATCAAATCTTTTAGGACTATAATTGATTTGTATTATTTTGATAAGTTACCTACATATAGTTATGGATTGTTTAAGACTCTACTAATCAAATCTTTTAGGACTATAATTGATTTGTATTATTTTGATAAGTTACCTACATATAGTTATGGATTGTTTAAGACTCTACTAATCAAATCTTTTAGGACTATAATTGATTTGTATTATTTTGATAAGTTACATATAGTTATGGATTGTTTAAGACTCTACTAATCAAATCTTTTAGGACTATAATTGATTTGTATTATTTTGATAAGTTACATATAGTTATGGATTGTTTAAGACTCTACTAATCAAATCTTTTAGGACTATAATTGATTTGTATTATTTTGATAAGTTACATATAGTTATGGATTGTTTAAGACTCTACTAATCAAATCTTTTAGGACTATAATAGATTTGTATTATTTTGATAAGTTATAGTTATGGATTATTTAAGACTCTACTAATCAAATCTTTTTAAAAAGGTCATTCAGTCTACGGAGATATTTTAAATATAAATGTTGACCAAAAACCACAAACTGCATATTAATAATATTGTATTGTGCGTTGATAGATCGATCTGTGTGAATTGTCTATGTATTTTATGTTATGTTATGTTATGATAGAATATATTATGTATGTACCTATATGTAAGAGATCTTCAACTGGGAATTAAATATTTTCATTAGTCGTGTATGCGATACATGTTTGGTTTCCGTATAAGGAAAAAACTTTCTATTAATTAATTTAAAATTTAACTCAATAATTTTCATGGAATACCTACTGCAAAATACAAATTATTATAAAAATATGTTGAAGAGATTGCAGAACTATCCGAATTGCAGTATTTGAAACTTCATTGAAATATAATCTTTCTATCTATTCCCTCACGCCGTATCACAAGTGAGATAGGCATAGAGAACGGAACGCCAATTAGATCTGTCTTACATACTTTTTTCGCCTCCTCCACAGTCATACAATTTCTCATGCACGCACATCGATTTCTCTTACTCAAAACACAGTCGTTCTTGAGAATTTGATCTACTTGTTCAAGCCATGTAGTTCTCGGACGCCCGCGCTTCCTCACATCCCTCCTTTCAGCCAAGTATATCCTCTTTGTCATTCTTTCCTCTTCCATTCATTCCACATGACCAAACCATCTCAATTTATTTACACGCATTCTATCCACAACACTCCTCTTGCATCCACTTATTCTTCTAATAAATATAATATTTAAGATCTTCAGCATTCAGTGTCAGTTGAGCCTCCCATAAGACAACAACTGAGAAGAGAACTCCACCCTTTGTCTCGTCGTCTCATTTCCGGTCAACTAGATGTTCAACCTCCCCCCCCCCCTGAAGAATCCTACGACAGCTGTAGGCGAAAAGTCGAGAAAATTTCTACCCACCATACCACGGCCTCATAGCCCGGAACAAGTTTACACTTATAACATGTAAACTTTATTTTTTTAAATAAATTAAAAATAATTTTATTTCTGGTTTTACAATGGCAAACGTGTGCCAAGTAATATAAATATTGAATTATATACAAAAACAACACAAGCTTGTAATTGTATGGTAGGTACCTGAGTTATGTAATATATATGTTGTATATTTAGTTTTGTGAGTTTGTATGAAACACTTTTGGGCAATGAAGAGATCTATACCGAATTGTTTTCGAATAACTGTTGAAACTGTTGAAATAGATTTATAAGTTGTTAGACATTATATAAATATCCTGCTTTCAGATGATAGAGGCGATTTTTTAAAAAAAATTGGTTAATATTTCAATTGAGACATGTCATTTCCTGTGAGTATTTATGAAACGCTTTCAATGGAAATTCATGAAAACAATGTGTGCAAGCACAACCATATACAACTCCATACCATGGGAATAATTTTATTTCAATATCTTAACTATTAATGGCAAGTATAATCTGCCCGTTTTCACAACACAATATATTTTGTATGTATACATCCCGTGGGCGATTTGGTTATATTTTGAATTCAATTCAATAAAAGACAAACTAATCCACATAGAAGCAAATACTAACAATGCAAACAAATAGTTCTCATTCTAATACACTTCCCAGAGGGATTCAGGCAGTATTTACTAGTAGTAACCTTTTAAATTTAAAAGCCTTCGTTGTGGTCAGTTGTGTGTTGTTTTGTTTGCTTATGGTACTTAAATTAATTGTTGTTCGGTTTGGTAAATGTACATTCTATCTATATTTTATAGACATATTTCTCCTTTATATAAACCTAATTGATTGGATGATGGGTATATGCTTTGAATCATTATACGTAATATTAAACATAAAATATTCAATATTTCAATGTTTTTTTCAATCTCCCAATCTGTAGGTACCATTTCTTGAATGGCAAGAGTTCGAAAGTAAAGAAAATAAACTAGAACTTTCATCTTTTTAACATTCAGTTTCAAACCATTCAAATTGCAGCTATCATACACACACGTAACAATCTCTTGTAAGTCCCTTTCACTCTCAGCCATTAACACCAAATCATCTGCGTACATCAATGCATTCACCCGAGACCAATTCGACACCAACATCCATCTCTTTTACAGGTCGCATACGGTAGTTGAAGAATAGGTTGAACAGCCACGGAGGCATGAGACAACCTTGCTTAACTCCTTTGGTGAGAAAACCACTCCGAAAGAGTGTTATTTACTCTCACACAATCGGAGCTACCCTCGTTAAGTGAAGATATTGTGCGAATCAACCGGCTGCTCATCCCATACTCTGACACGTGCCACAGCCTATCCTGGTCCACTCGATCATATGCTTTCTCCAAATCAGAAACTTCTCAATAAACATTCACAAGATCTAATCGGTGCACCCTCTGCCATTCAGAAAGCTCCTTGTGCATCGCATATCTTACACTCAATTACCTTTCGTACTCTCTCAACCAGAATTCTAACATTCAGTTTCCCTATTGAACTTGGCAAGCTAATAGCTCGATAACTACCGCACTCAAGTCTAGAGCCTTTCCCTTTTGTCCTCTGGCCTTCTCTCTAATAACACAGGTCTACAAAAAAAATATTTTTGAAAATTGTTTTAGTTTTGATAACTGATTTTTATATAGTTTTTGGTGCTGATTTCAGAAATGATATTGGTTTTTTTCCATCACGTAAGGAAAAGTCATAAAAAAGCCATTCTTTATATCAGTTTTAAGTATTAACAGTGATATTAAAACATTTTAAACATAGGTTTATCATAAAAAAAGGTGAAGAAAAGTTGTCAATGCTGTACTAAAACACAATTACAAGTCTTTGTGGTAAAGTTTTCTTTTTCCTTGAAAACTTTTTTTGTAGTTTTTTCGCTGTAGAGTTGAGGATTTTCTCTTGTTAACATCCAACATTGGTCAGTCATCACGTTTACGTTCCAGCGTACATGATATAGCTGCGTTTCATTTTTCATATCGTGATGGAATCGTTCTCCTTGTTCTTCACTTACTGGTCCAGAATTTTCTGGAAAATCGTCCAGATGAGAATGAAGGAAATGCACTTTTATTCTCATGTTGCAGCCCAACAGTTTGTAGTTATTTAACATACCGAAAACTGTATTCCTATAGTTCGCATCTTTTTTATTTCCTTGAAAGCCAGTTACCACTTGTTTAAAAGACTTCCATGCTTTTCTTTCGTGGCCTACTATTTTCAACTCGAAGGATTCATCCTTCATAAGATTCCTAATTTTAGGCCCAACAAATATCCCTTCTCTGGTGGAATTAAAATCTTTTTAGGATCCACTAAACTCTCCTTCTTAACATTCTTATCTCCAGGAACCAAATTTCTTCGTACTGGCCATTCTTTCTTAACATAATGTAGTTGAGGGTCACAGCTATCCCATTCACAGAGAAAGCAGGGGATCTTTGTGTAGCCACTCTGTAGGCCTAGTAACAAAGGGATCACTTACAGATCTCACAAATGGTCCACTTATGATGAGAGTAATTAATCTTGTTATGGACCAATTCAAGGTTCTTATAACATACTTTTAAATGAACTGAATGTCCTACTGGTACAGATGCATACAGGTCGCCAAGAGACAAGGGACAGGGCTCATGGCTGAAGGAATATTGAAAGTTATAGTTGTTATAGATATCTTTTTAACAAAATCAGAAATGTTTCTCTGTTGCTTTTTGACAGTATCAGACCCACAAATATTACAAAAACAATCAGGGGAGTTGATACAACCTCTAGAAGACATTTCTAAACGCAAAACTAAATTTCACTTCAACGAAGAAACTGTTCAGAGAGGTTTCATCCATACTGAGAGAAAAAGTGGAATGGCGGTAAATGTAGTATGAACCAGATTTTTCTATGGTACTGTAAAGTTTTTTTTTTACAGTAAATTTGAACTGTTTTATGTTCAAACCAAAATTTAGACTATTTACATTAGTAAGTTAACTTATTTGACTAAATATTGAAATATAAAATTATTATTTTGGATTTAGTACTTAAAGTACGTAGGTAGTACTATGCAGTAATAAGTAAAAATTTAATATGTGATTTGTGGGTAAACGGAGGGTGATTGAACTTTTTCATTATTTTTCCAGTAATATACGCAACAGAACGCATAAGAATCACTAAAAAATATTGAAACAATTTTTTCATTGTTGACCTGTGTAATCGTTGAAAAGCTCCAAACACCACGCGAGAGCCCTCGGTCCACCAGACTTGATAAATTCAACGGCGACACAAGCATACCCTACAGCTTTACCACACTTCGCTTTCTATACCACATTTGTAATCTCAGTCATGTCTATCACATAATTTTCATTCGCATTGCTTTCAAATCAGTCATACTCATCGCATCTGTACCATCGCATTCAAATAGATCTTCAAAATACTCCTTTCATCTCCGTATTTTTTATAATCCTTTAAAAAAAAGTATTTTTTTATAATACTTCAGAACTTTAGAAGTTTTCTTTATGTTAACGGCATTCTAGTATCCTTTTCCGAAATTTGATTTACAGAAAATTACCTCTGTAATTTTTAAATAATATACAAGTTGTACAATGTTTTATCTTGAAATCAGTAGATAATAGTTTGTGTTCTGAGAATTTTCGTAACGAGAATTGCCGAGAGTTAATTAAATTTCTCGTATTTTTCTTATTTTTGATAAAGCTAAAAACTAATTTTCATTATGACTAAACCTTATTTCGTTGGAAAGAAACGATCACTATTTTCTTCTCACTATGGCAACTTGCACGTGTATACTTAAAATAATATAAGTAACTAGTTGAAATAACTTTGAAATAAATGAATTATCAGTTTTGTAACTCGAAGTGAAGTTCTAAATATTTATGTATCAAATCTTGGTTAGGATGTGGGTATGTTGTTCGTCCATTCTTTTCCATATTTCACTTTCACAAGTGACTTTTGAGCAGTATCAATCCTAAAAAAATATTATTTGAATTCTTAGTATTCAAATTGCAAAAAAACACTTTATCCTTGCTGCTAGTATTGAATTTGTCTCAAAGAATTTCATGCACATTTCGTTATAAGAATACTAATTATGAACCTTTATACTTTCAAAATTGATTTCACATACTTCGTAATCAAGCATTCACCTTAAGAACCTGCTGGTGGGTGAGGAGAGGTGGAATCTAAAATATATTTCATATTAAAAAAAAAACATTTCCCTTCTGATTCTCATTCATCATAATAAATTTCGATGAACGATATTGTTTTTAGCGTATATACATTTATAAAGAATTGTTTATTGTCATAAGATAAAAAGAGTAAACTTCTTAATTCATAAAGAGAGATTGATGTATACGCTCATAAGAATCAACAGAGGAGATCGTCATACATTTCAAATTCCGATACATTTCTGAAAATAGTCCACGGGGTGAAAATCTTCAGCCTAATTAAAATGATTAAATCACGAGGATAAAAATTAACTACGCCATCCGAGGCTTCAAAACATTTATATTATTCGCCAAGATCGAGATTCTCCTTTGATTCTGTCTCCTTTTGATGATATCTTTTTTTTGACTAGGGATTTCTTTGTTTGTTTTTTTTTCTTTTGGTTTATTTTTCCTGCTGTGACCGCCTTGGCCAAAAGCTGTTATGGTCTCAGTCCAAGGTGATGTTTATTTTATAATAATAATAATTTAAAGACGATCTTGAGGGTAACTAGTGGACATACAGTTTATCTTCCAAATGGCACAAAAAGTACATTCTCAATGAATGACAATGCTTATCTGCTAATATTTGCCTTTTATATGAATTATATGATTCTCGAAAATTTACAGAAAAGAATGGGAATATATTTTATGAAACAATACTACTTGTAGATAAAATTAAATTTAATCGAAAATATTACATAATTATGAAATATGAATTTACAACGTTTAGTAATAAACGGTCTTTTGGGATTATTATTATTAAGTAAGAAACCAAACGATTTCCCTTCTGAAAATATTCAAAGTATTTTTTGCAAATTTTAATTAAAGTTTTGGTCTGTGTTAATAATTAATTTCCTTTTTAATACTGTACACAATCTTTACTTGCTATAGCTACAAACACCGAAACCCCTAAAAGCCTGAAGGTAGCGTTTAAATCAATTACTATTCACTTTACAATAATATGAATTATTTCATTTGTCATGTTTATTTATAATAATTATTCAACCTAAAATGGCGATATTTAATTATTAGTTATTTATTAGTCATTACCATGAATTTAACACAAAATAGAGAAACAAATTACTTTACAAATATATACTCACTTAATTTAATCACTGCCGTAAATTAAAAATGATTTAGGTAGATAAAATATGTATGTTAGACTAGTAGCCGATTATGATTTTACTCTGCATAACAGATATCCTTAAGATATTTAACCGGATAATTTGTTTATTTATTCTTTACTGTATATTGAAACACAGTGAAAAAAACAAATATGTACTTATATATTATATAATATTTAAAAATTTAGTTGAATACATTTCAATCATTATCTCGATTTTTTCAGCATAGAAGTACCTTCCCTTTTGGCTTCCAACATTTTTAGGTTTGGTAAAATAGAAGAGAAAAAATAGTTATATTACACATCTCAAATGTGGGGTAGCCAGTATACTAAAAACGGACATTCACGATGACGACATGCCTTATCACTGAATTGTAGATGTCGAACAACATAAGTGATGTCTTACAAACACTTGTTTTTTACAGGACACTCAAAAGTTTGCAATCAAGTTGGGAAACCTGTTCTTAACCGGAAACTCCTCGTAAAATTTTCAACGTCAAAATTCTGGTATCTCATACATAGTAAAATATGTATCCGACTTCTCAAGAATGTCCTGTTCCTTTACTTTACTTTTCGGGCCCGAACTTAAGACCTTGCAACTCCAGTATGCAACGACGTATATCGCTTTGATATTTCATCATTAGGTCATTCTCTTTACATGTATTCCTTATCAGCGAGCAATGTAACAAGTGAAAATAATAATAATAAACTTTATTGTACAAAATATTTAGATAAAAATAATAAGATCACAACATGGTATAAACAAATATTTTGCACAATGAAAATGAAAATCACTTTGTACCTTCCCGCAGTCGCAGCTCATGTCATGTTAATGCTTACTTTATAAATTTTATTTTCAATTTTTTTAAATCCCTACACAACTTAAGAGACATGCCTTGATTATATTTAGTTTATTTTAAATATAAAATATATCACACTGTGATGGTGCATTAAAGAAAGACATATGTTTTTAAATCTTTTATTCGTGAGATATCAAGTCACTATTCGGCCGGATACTAAAAATTCAGATGATACCGAATAGTTACCAAATGTCCAATGCATTTCTAACGTATTATATATTTGATGCCTACACGTTGTTTTGTAAAGAAGATTTATAAATTTAATTGCCTACCTCTTATTATTACAAATATAAAATAAACTAACACATAAAGAAGAGTGTAAATCCTTAGAAAGCTCACATTAATTATATTGCGATTATATTTCATTCGACGAACGGTTTGATGTTTATACATCAGTAGCGTACTTTTCATACATGCAAATAAAACAACGCTTTTTTCGAAAACAATTTTTAGATCCAACTAACAATTCATAAAAAGATATTTTAGATCAACATGCACTGAATAAAACAATGTAAGTATAAAATGTCTTTTCGTCAATCGTACCTTACATTTTTAGGACTTCGCATATTTCAACTTAATAAAAAAGATTTCAAATTTTATCAAACTCCTACTCAAAATTGAAGGGTTTTTTACAAAAACTACAAAACTGAACGCGAGGTGATTTCTCACAAATTAAAAAAAAATCTTCTGTATTCAAAAATAATTAAATATTTGGATTTTTTGTAACAAATTATTATTAAAGATGCTATTACTCTTCTAAACATTTCGTTTTGTGGCCCAAAATATTGTTATCTAGTGAAATAAATGAAAAAAGCCTTTGTCAGTTATTCCGTTTTTGTAAAATTTTGTTAGTTACGCTATTTTTGTAAAAAATATAAAGGAAAAATATGACAGTTATGTTGTTTTTGTGAAAAAAAGAAGATACTTTGCATAAATTATGTACTGAAATTCTTATAAAAAAGTTAATTTTAAAATATAGGAAGATACTCAATTATACATCTTCGTTTCCACTGCTGTTGTCATCGTCGTCCGGTGCATTGGGGTTGATATTTTTCAGGAGGTTTTCGTAAAACTGAAGATTACTTGGAGAGCTTAAAAAATTTATTAGCCGTCTAAAATCAGATAGGTACTTTATTTGGATTCATGGCAATCGAATTCTCATACAAGCTTTCTAAATCTAATTCATTTGGAAGTGGTCGTTTATTTCCCATAATAATCCGTTGCCAGGGACCACTGAATGCCTCTCTCATCAACACATACTGAAAATCCTTTTCAATTTTTACTTTGCGGACCTGTTTAATTTTCAAAGAAAGTTTGCTTTGTTTTATCATGTCATATCATGAGTTATTCTTTGAACATCAAAAATGGTGATGGATATTGGCGTACTCTTTCCATTATAATGTTTCAATCTTCAGGAACTTCAGCCGTACATTTTTTTGTATTCCCGATAAGATCAAAATCTTGTTCGTTTGGCAGGTAACTATGGCCCCTAATAGAAAAAGTATAGTTGATAGATTTAAACACCTTGAAATTATGTACCATTACATGCAGAAAATTTATCGTCACATAGTTTTTGTTCTGACCATCGCTGAGGAGAACAAGGCGATCACTATAAATATCATTTTGATTGAAATATTTTAACAACAGAGATGTAACATCATTCTGCCCCTTTTTTCATTTTAAATTTGTTTTCTCTAAATTGTGGATGCCAAAAACACATAGCCAAAGCCATTATAACAAGATATACCTACATTCCGGGCCAGTTTTTTGTGCTGAAATCAGTTTATTTTTGTGGTTTAGATGTTCCAATTCTTTCACTTTCGTGTTTTTTTTATTAAATCCTCTTATTTTACCCCTCGTTTTGGTTTTTTAAAAGACTGATTTACTATACTATGACGAATTATCCTTGACGTGATATTTGCCTCATACACAACATAGCATAAAGATTGTCTTCTTTTTACCATTAAAGATACCACATTAAGTATGGGCAGTATTTTTTATGCTTATATTTTATAAATATCTACCTCTTACAGAGTATTCAAAAATTTGCGCTACGAGTTCCACCACTGTTATATTTACTTTGGATATTTTTTGCAAATTAGATAATAAAATACACGTGTAAAGAGGGATAGACATACTTAAAGTTGTTAATGTATTGTTTTCATAAATAAATATATAGTTATAACATATATACCTAAATGTTTACCACAGTTTTCACATGTTTCTGGCATTTTTACTTGCATGAGTGATGACATTAAAGATATTATCTGCACAATCAACACATAATATAGCTTTCGTTGTAAGTTCCATATTTGAGACGAAAAGCTGTAGACTGGACGAAGTTATTATACAGCAGTGAGTGCAGATACCCGCTCTGAAAAGATTGATATAAGAGAAACATAAAAGAAAATAAGGCAGAATAAGTGAACCTACCATTGAAAAAAATGCACTTAAATCAGCCTTAGACGATTTGTAGGCATCGAATCACTTTTCCTATTCATTTTTATTTGGTCAGCAACTCGGAGGTTTTGAGGAGAGCCAATTGCAGTAGACAGCTGCTGAATGACGTTAAGGTACGTAAGATTTCATATCTGGGTCACGTTCTGCGGGGCGATAAGTATAGTCTGCTCCAGCTGATACTGATGGGGAAGATTGAGGGGCAGCGTGGTCCTGGTAGAAGGCAAACGTCTTGGCTGCGCAATATAAGAGACTGGACCGGGATGAGACATGTGGGAGAACTGTTCCGGGTCGCGCAGGATAGGGAAGCCTTCGCCAGAGTGATTGCCAACGTCGGGGGGACCTGATACGGCACGAGAAGAAGAAGATTCATTTTTAATGTCACACTAATAGGAGTTTTGCATAATTAATAGGCGATTAGATTACATTTGATTAGAAATAAACAAACAGATTATGTATGGTATTTTAAAAACTATTCCTTAGTGTGAATAATAAACATTGTTGCTGCTTTATATATTTTGAAAATACTTAATGAAATAGATTATAAATTTTCAATGTCAACCGTAAGAATTTCCATTTCATTAAAATTGACTTTCAATTTTCATTTCAAACACGTATATTCCGAATGAAAAAAAAATAATTTGCGAAAAGCGTGCCTTGTATTTCATTTGTAACGAAGACGTGTCTAGTGTGAACCACATGTTGACTAACAAGAAAACAATAGCTCACCATTTCCCATCGGTGTAATGTACCTACTATACTTCTATAAACTCCGATAAAACGTGTAAACTGACATCATATTATTATGTATGAACTAGAACTAGCTATTAAATCCGGAAGTAACAAAAAATCATTTTCATTATTTCATTCGTATAATCACAGCATTTGAAGAGAGGTAGCCAGCGGATGAACTGCAAGTCATGAACGCGCAAGAGTGGAAAACCTATCATATTCCGAGTATATCGTGAGTAGGATTAACTGTAAATTTAACGAAAAGCCCTTACTTATTTCTACTTCGTTTCCATCATTCATTTGTCTAAAATCTTTCCACTCAAATAGATATCCGCAAACATCAATTTGTTATTTTTCTCACAGCCGTCCCGTATCATGGGGCAAGTTAGTAAGTGATTATTGCCCTAAATTAAATCAAATTAACATTATTGTACACATACATAAGGAAAATTGTATAAAAACAAATGAAATCAAATACTTTTATAAATGTCAACAAACTGATAGGTATCCATTTTTCGAAAAACTAAAACACATTCCTTGAACATAACATACGTTAGTGTAATCAAAAAGCAATCTCATTGTGTAGAACATGTAGTGAAGAAAATTATCACACTATTTTATAACGACTATTATTGCAAATTGTAAGTACCTATACAACTACGTGTCTTTGAAAGATATTGGATGTTAGATGGTTTAATCACTTTATAATAATAATACACTTTATTGCACAATACATATTTATAAAATTATAAAATAATGTGATACAAATAAATGATATTGCACAATGGACGAGTTTGTCGCAGAAGCGACACCCCCCAACTAACCCACTTAATGAGCTCTATATTCTCAAATATTTTTCGATGTTCGTCAGTAGAGTTCATCGTTAGCCTGGAGGTAGAGTCTCGGCCTCGTGAACAGGGAGTCCGTGGTTCGATCCCAGAGGCCTGAGTCAAAACACATTTTAACGTTACGTTTTCGTTCCGTTAGCGTTTGAAATTCAGACGACGTTGCAAGCAAGTGTCAATTTCGTTGCTAAGATACACAATAATTACAAAAATTGTCACTTTGGCGCAACGTCGTCTATACTCGAACGATTGGAACACTAAAACGTAACGCTAAAATGTGTGTTTGACTCCGGCCTCAGGTGCCGGCAGACTCCCCTTTCACGACACAAGCTTTTAGCTTAACGTCGCGAGACTCATCAATTGAAATCGACTCCACGAGAACCTTTATAAAAGCAACCTACAGCATTCAGGAGTACAGTGAAGATACCGCTCATCCAACAAACCTATCCTCGCTCTTCATTTCGTGCCTAATATGAATCACCTGTAAATGTCGTTGGCAATATTTATGGAAGAAGACTTGTGGAATAGCTATTTTAATGAAATTAGTCTCATGATATTCATTCTATTATTGATATCAACTCAAGTCCTTTTAACTTTGGTCATTTATCACTTATATCACATAGTTTAATTTTGAGAAAAGAATTATTATCATTACAGAATATTCGTCTCATTTGTCGCAGATATACGATCAAATAATACATTTATGGGAAAATTAAAAGTTATCATTGTGAATATTGGATAAAATTACATAGGTATATACATATATCTTGGATACTGAATATCTATTCACAGCAGATAATTAATTCACATCAGATGGTCAAAAGCTTTCAATATATTCCTTAGAAAATATTTTGAACATCAACTGAAATGTTTTGAACGATGTAATGTTGTAAATTCATGTAATCTCAATCTCACAAGCTTCATCAAAAACTTGCCAGACTTTAGTTTTGCTTATGTTTATTCAAAATTGATTTATTTAAAATAAATACATTTCCAAACCTTAAAATAATTATTTACTTTAATCAATTTCACGTTGTCGATTCTCATTGATTTAATATTAAATTAATATTGTTAAATAATGGATAGAAGTAATTCAGTTGGCGCATTGAGTAAAATTACACTTATTTACACTCTATGTTCCCTTGGGAAAATATAAGAGGAAAAAATATTCTTACCAACATAATTATAAAGTATTGTTTACAAACATTTTATATCATTCTTAAATATACAGTGGAGAATAACCATATACAGTGGAGAAGTGGAAAAACAAAAAGACTAAAATTTAATCAAATAAAAACGTGATGAAACAAAATCTTTTTTCGTGTTTCTAGTTATTCTTATTTTAAAATATTCCGTAAAAAATCTGAGACAATTCCAAATTTTATCTTTTACTAAAATGAAATAAAATACTAAGGTCTACATAATGGAATAAGCTCCTAATGGAATAACCTACAGAGCCTACAGAATATAATTTTTATTGTTACACAATTTTATTTCAAGAAAACAATAATGAGAAAATAATACAAGATAACGCGTTGAGCGATGGATTCTAGAATTAGATTATTCGTTTAAACATTGAAATAAGAAATGAAAAAATTACATAAAACGAAGCATTTTTTTTTTGTTATTTTGCTCAAAATAGGATAACAAAATCTACTTTAACATTATTCCTCTTTGAAAAGTCAAATAAGTTGTCAGAAAATAAGAGATGAAAAACAATATTTATGAAAAGAAACAAATAAAGAATGCATAAAAGTGTAGGTATAATAATGATCATCAAAATAGAGAAAATAGCTCTGTAGCATGTATTTACGTTAATAGAAAAATCGTTTAAATTTTCATTATAATATCAGGTATTTATACACACTTTATTTCAAATTTAGAAATTCAAAATAAAACAAATAAGTCATAACTTATTTTTAGTCTAATATGTATTATTTTTTTATCATTTGTATTATATTATTTACCTTATTTACATTTTACTCATTGACACCCAAATTGACCACACTAAATATTTGTTTTTGAACGACATTTTTCAATAATTTGACTTTTCTCAGTTTCTATTGACACTAAATATTATTAATTCTACAACATCCATTTTTAAAGACTGTGTGCTACTTGACGTCCCATTTATTTTTGTTTGACATAATCTCATAAATACTCGTTTATTGAAAATTTGACAGTATAACCTACTATCGAATTGACTTGTGATCCATTGACTTTTTTTTCTCCATTCATAACTTATCTGTGATACTGTTAGTTGTGTTGTTCTTTTTTTGTGTTTTTTTGACTTTTTATTATGATTGTTGTGTCTTAATTTTCTAAACTTGTGCGTACATCATAATTATGAACTATGTTTGTAAATATATAACATGTAAAAGGCTAACGCCGTGAATATTTATAAATAAATAAATATATACATTGTATGTATTTTGATATGGACTTGAGAGGTTTGCACACTCCACCTTCAAGTCTGGAGTAAATATAAAATAAAATAAATAAATAAATAACAATTGATTTGGAAAAGAGTTGATTTTCCTTAATGTATAGACATGGCTCTTGATTTAAGTCCCTTTCTTATGATAATCATAATCTTCATTTAAGGAATATCTTTTTAACGCTTCTTTAATACCTTGTAAAACTAAAAAAAAAACAAAAAAACTGTTTACCACACTAGCCATGGAGTTGTGTTATGTAGAGCTTTTTTGTTTCTTCGTATAATTTGAGACATAAAATTTTACTAAAAAAAATACAACTTATTTTCTAGTTAGAGCTCTAAAAGAAGTAATTTATCCCGTGGAGCACCCGGTAAAGCATTGGTCTACCCCTCTTTTCCGTTAGTTTTCTAGTGTCCTGTAAAAATCAGGTGTTCGAAAAAATTAAGATATTCTACATCTTAAAGTCAGTAATAAGGTTTGCCACCTATCCTGAATGTCTTGATTGTATATTGGAACGGAGAGGACAGCTTGCATGTTTATTATATGCAGCTGGTCTTCTAGCTGCCCCACTTGTGGGATATGCTGTAATGGTATTGTCTGAAATCATAATTTTAATATACTAGTTATTCGGCAATTGGACCGAATGTCCATATTGTATTTCAGTTGTAGCACAAAAATAACATTTCTTCTTTATATACTACTACTTGTACTATACAATCATGACATATATCCTATGTACAAAGGAGGTAGCCTTTAGACCAGCTGCGTGTAATAATTATACAAGTTATCTTTTCCGTATAAACAAAAAATAGGCGTTCAGGATAGGTTGCAAACCTCGTCGCTGAATTTTAAATCTATTTATTTCTTCAAGCACGTGGGATGTGATTCGAGCACTCTTGATGATATAGTCTAGTAACTTATCCACTTGAGGCAAATTGAGAAATGAAATAGATAGTTTAAATTGTTGGAGTGAAGTGGATAGATAGATATAACTATTTAATAAGAAGATCTTACAATGTTTTCAACTTAGTGGCGTTTTCAGCCATCAGTGTACTTTTATCGCTAGTAGCTCCCCAAGGAAAGCAGCACGACAGACACATTACTGTATACTGTAATCATACCTTTTTAGCTACAACTTTGGACAGCACTAAATCTTCTTAATATACCTCTGGGAACATACTATAAAATATAATATTATTATATAGCTTCAAAACCAAGTTGAAGAAAACAAATTTATTACGTACCTTTTTAATAGTATAATGAATATGCCTTGAAAGTTTTTAACATTGGTACCTCTATACTAATTAATGTTGTCAGAAAAATCTTACACATATCTTATTATTATGTAAGTGTAAGGATGTTAGTAACAGGAAAATCTTACACATATCTTATTATTATGTAAGTGTAAGGATGTTAGTAACAGAAAAATCTTACACATATCTTATTATTATGTAAGTGTAAGGATGGTTCTTATGGATCTTATGGTTCTTATGGATGGATCTTATTATTATGTAAGTGCAAGGATTATTATGTAAGAGGAAGCGATGAGGTTTGCCACCCATCCTGAATGTCTTGATTTTATATTGGCACGAAGAGGACAGTTTGCATGTTTCTTACATGCAGCTGATCTGCTGGCTACCCCACTTGTGGGATATGCCGTGATGGTATAGTAGTAGTAGTAGTAGTAAGGATGTTAGTAACAGAAAAATCTTACACATATCTTATTATTATGTAAGTGTAAGGATGTTAGTAATAATTTGTAAATTGTGTTTCCTGGAACACAGTTACTGTTCTATAAAACACTATAATAAATTTACCTATATGCAGTATTAAGTCAATATTCACTACCATTCATGTTGAATAATAATTATAATATTACTTCTTAAAACAAATATAGCTTAAAGAAAAATAAGCTAATAACTATAGCAAGTGATCTCATTTCATAATGAAGTAATGGAATATTAAAATGAATACAACACAACACAATATTATTATTGGGTTCGTAAAACTTACAATTTCTAACTTAGTTAAAATCGACATTTCGGTTTAATTAAGTTCTCGACGATAGAGTTGGTGCTTTGATAAATCGCATTACCTACTCAGTTAAGTGTAGGTTACTATGTATTAACATATTAAAATAGGGAATCCACCAAACAATATGCACGGATTATAACTTTCTCTACTATGCAAATTTCGTATCATGGTTTTGTTTAATAATGCCTTCGTTTATAAAATATTTAACTATTAATCAACTTACCTTGTAAAGTTCATTTATAAATTACACACAGCCTAAAAACGTATATACATAAATTTATATCTACTTTCTTACTCAATCATTGCTTCCGTAAAAAGAAACTTAATGGAAGTAAAAAAGAGATGAAACAAACAATAACAAGGGAAAAAGAAAGAAAGAACGAAAAAGAAACTGTAATACAAAGAAAACATACTAAAACAATATTATTATAAAATAATGTGACGTGAATATTATATTCATTTATTTACCAAAGTAAGAAATATATGTAAGACATAAAATGTACATGAACTATAATTACGAGTCAAGTAATTTAGTTAAAAAGATAGAACAACTATTTTGTTACTTAGGACATAATTATCACTCCAGATAGTTGTGTGAAGGTACTTCTGATGGCTGGCGTGAAAACCAACATGAGATTAAATTTCTTCCACATTTCCAGGAATAAAATATTTACACAAAAGTTGTAACATTTACACTCTGCAGTATCAATAGTTCCATTAAAACTTACCAACCAAGTTAAAAAGGAAAAGTGAACATTATGTGTAAAGTATGTTAGCGGTACTAGTGTGGCTTTACTTGGTGTCGAGCTTGAGAAGTAAACAGAAACCTGAGTAACATCTCGCAAACCTTTGGTTCGAAAAAAACGTATTTGTATAAAAAGTGCATCGATTTAAGAAGCTGTCGATGGGTTAATCGATGATGTTTATACATACTTTAGTTTATGAGAAGAGTTCAACATGAAATTACGTTACATTAAAATACTTGATGTACCTCAGTTCTAGCATTGACGAGTAAGCTTGCGACTACAACATTTCGTAAATCTCATAAAATTCATATTGACGAAGAATTCTTTCTAGCTCCACAAATGAATTAAAAAATTGAAAGAAATTAATATCAGCAGCCGTATTTAATAATATATGTAGTCTGACGACTTGAGGGACATTGACGATAGAATAAAACATTTATTTTCTTTATTTCGCTTTAGCACTGTCGCACTATCTTTTACTATAGTCACTACGTTTATTTATTTTATTCTTCTTGCACATCATCATACACATAAGAAAATCAATAAAGCAGTTTACATAAAAAATAATACGATCATATACAGTGGTGAGATTATCATTTTATAGTGATTTCTTCCATCTAACCACGTCATACTAACACTAAACACAAAAAATAACACAAATATGAAAAATCTCTACATAAATCAAAATGAAAGAAAAAAACTACAATCCACACATCTAACACTCGTATGATTGAGATTAAAATCATGTTTAGATTACGTCAGAAGTAACCTTGCTGCACTGTAAAAATTATCTTCCTCTAGAAACACCAGTATGGCATTTATTAAATTTGTCGAATGCGTGAAAATTTTAAATTATTGTTTCTTTCGTAGATAAAGACCTTTTTTTCAAAAATGATTCCAATATTTTTACAAATTCATTACCGATGACTTCCAACCCCTGACGTTTCTGTATGAATATACCTATTGCAAAACAACATCTGAGCACATAATAAAAATATACGTTGTCCGTATGTAAGTATAACATTTGGTATGTCAGAGTACAAACATGCCTCGCTTCATATGACATGGACGTGACTACAATCCACAAGTAACAGTGGTTTTACTTCGCACCACCAGTACTGCGGTATAATCAATATAATCAGATTTAAGACTGAAATGCACACATGTAATTTGTATAAGATCCAACTACTATCTTTTATTATTCATTCAAAATAAATGTCTTGCACTGAAAATCACCCGGACTGAAATTTTATTTCTTTAGATCCCAGGGTCTCGTTTGCAGAAGTATCTTCTTCTGACAAAAATTCTCACATGTCTTTCATAGATAGTCTCCCGAGTGAAAAGTGATTCGTAGGTTATGGTGGAGAATCAAATGAGGAACTCTGAGTGAATCTTTTTTTTCTAAGGTTCATGACGTTTCTATTTCTTTGTCTTCCCTTCTTGAATTCATTTCATCGTCACAATATTTCCATCCTACCTTTTTATAGTTTTCTGCTATAATAAAAAGTTTTCAACTAGCAATAATCGCACCTCGGATAAACCTCATTGGTTACGATATCGCCACTGCGCAAAGTTAATAATCTATAGATAATTAGCTGAAATGGATTTACATAATTAGAAGATGGGATATATATTGTGGTTCGATACCAGATGCTGGCAAACTCCCCTTTCACGACACAAGCTTACTGTGAAAGATGTATAAGGTTGTATTTGGGTTTATAACAAAACCCAGATGTATCTTTTTTTTTTTAAATATTACCTTACCGTTTCTCTCAGACACTGTATGGAACAATCTTCTTCCATTTACAGTGTTTGTATATCAATTATTATTTAGTTATTTCATACCACTCTTTTATCTACAAGATTTTGTCTCTCTTTCACAATTATGTTGTCCGATTCTTATTTTTATTTATTAAAAATATAGTATTATTTTATTTCATATTAATTAAAATCTACTATACTATACCCTCACGTCGCGTCCCAAGTGGGGTCGGCAGAGAGACACTGAATAATAATATTTTTTTGTACCTCAATATTAAGCAAAGCTAATGCTTTAATTATATAATTCAAATTTCAAATATATTTATTATGGATAAATATACAATTTACAATAACAATCATTTACTTATAATTATACAGTAAGCAAAACATAATTCATTTCCTCAAATGTGAGGAAATAATACCTACATCTGAAAAAAATATTGAAGGTAATTCAAGACATTTTTTTTTAAGTTTATGTTTAGTTTAACTCAACATAAATTTCGATTATATGTTACTCTGCACTCAACTTCAGTTTATACTTACGATTATATAAATTAAAATTTTCAAATATTATGTTAACCATTATTGAATATCTCTCATATCCTTTGGCCTAAAGGCTTGTTGCCTTTTAAACATGATATTGAATATTGACTCTGATGATATGTACATATTAGAGTAAGTATTAGTAAAATTTATACATAAATGATCAGCAAGGTAATTCAGGTAAGAAATAGACAGGTTCATACATAATATAACACCGATATAAATTTAATATTCTGATATTACCTTAAAATCTACATAGATGGTACTTTGGTAGGTATATCTTATCTACTGAAAAACGTTTTCATTCACAGGATCTAATATAAAATGTTCATACGACAACATCCCTAATACGAAGTCTTTCATAATATCACTACTACGGAAACATCGATTTAAGATGGAAATTTAAAGGAAATGAAATATGAGTGATTGAATGTACTACGTATCTCTCACACATAGAATCTAACACCGGGTATAAAGTGGAACGGAAAACAATTTATAAACATTGCTCCAGTAAATATTACTGTGTTTGAGTATATTATACTCGTATTACTCTATCATTCAATATTATAAGCATATTTTTAATTTATTCAAGTAAAGTCAAAAAAAAAAATTTGAAACATATAAATTACAAACAAGTAATTATAAACATTTATCATAAAACTTTAGATTCATGCATACTTTCTAATTGATGTACCTAGCTAAAAAAAGATAAACGACCATTTCTATTTTGAGATATAACATGAAGTAATAGTCAAATTCATAGAAATCAAAACACGACGAAAAGTAAAAATTGTGTAATGAGTCAATTTATTTCAAAATTCCGATAGTACGAGTAGGTATGATATTAAACTTTTTTAGGTCTCATTTTTTATCTCCTTGATAAAGTAATTACTACTAGTATACCATCACGGAGTATCCTACAAGGGGGGTAGCCAGCAGACCAGCTGCATGTAAGAAACATGCAAGCTGTCCTCTTCGTGCCAATATAAAATCAAGACATTCAAGATGGGTGGCAAACCTCATCGCTGAATTTAAGATGTAAAATGTCTTAATTTTTTCGAACACCTGCCTTTTACAGGACTCTCGAAAACTTACAGAGGAAAGTGGGAGACCAATTCTTTACCGGGTACTCCATTTAGTCTACAGATATTCGTTTGCTGTTATTTTCCAAATATTTATTACCTCTAAAGTTCAGCTGCACAAATCTCAGAATAAATTAAATTCCCAGACTATCATTCAAAACAAGCTTGTAAATTTCGTGACATGCCTTGGAATCCTAGGCCTTTATAAAGTTATGAACTTTGTACTAAAGTAATAAAAAGGTCTCCATACGTATTTGGTGAGTCAGTTAGAAGTCGCACAAATTATTTTCAAAGTATTCAAATAAATATTAATTAACCCTACAAATTCTTTCTCCGGCAATAAAACATCAAAAGCACTTCCCTTAATCATAAATCTTTTAGTTTTCCCATTAAATTCGACAAATTTTCCAAATGCCTCAAAGACTCACGAACCTATTAATATTCTTACGCAGTACTCGAAAAGATTTATTATGAATATGTCTCCACATTACTACACTATGTACATACTACTTGAGAATTTAGACTATTGATGTTTTAGACGTCGATCGGTTTTAAAGAAATAGATGGAGTATCTACAATGTAAAAATTAATTCATTTATTCAAAGGATTTGCGTACAAACAACTTTTATTTTTTTAATTATGTTTTACTCATATGTCATTATTTAAACTAGGAAAGTAGTTCGTCGGTAGCCTGGAGGTAGCCTGGAGGTAGAGTCTCGGCTTCATTAACATTAGGTTCGCGATTCGATCCCAGGTGCCAACTCCCTTTTCACGACATAAGCTTTTAGCGTACTGTGAAAGGTGTATAAGGTTGTATTTGGATTTATAACAAAAAGCCAGATACATTATTTGAAAAAATATTCACACTGCAAGGTACAATATTGTTTAATGTCTTCAATTCAGCGATGAATCACGCTACCTATTCTGAATATCTTATATCTTTCAAAGCCGATGACCTATGTATATGGTTGTTTCAATATTTTGTTTAGTACTATAATGATCGTATAGTTTTCAAGACATTATAAAATCTACTTTTAAAATAATGTTTTAGACATTTACCTTTATAAAGGTTTTGATAACTTCGTTATAGACATTAGCGCAGGTAAGCGCAAAACTTCAAAACAGATTTCTTATAAAATATTTTAACTTTCATAATACTAATATCCAAATATAGCTGCGTTCTGAACAATCTTTTTTTGTAACTTATCTCCAACCAAAGCTTTGGTTTTGACACGTTTCGACCAAAATTAATATTAGCTTCGGTCAAAATTGTTGCGGATTTGTAGTTTTTTATTCAGTCACCCCGCACTGTGTTAAAGAACAATACTTGTGGAGAATTACACCAAAATTTATTTTCAGCTGTTAATCATACGAAATAATATCATAATGGTGAAATATTTTTATATGTTTTACTTATAAACTTTAAGTAAACTTTAAATTAGAATGAAGTTTCTATTGTGGTTTCGGTCAGAATCTCGCACCTTCGGTCTGACTCAAACAACTGGACTTTTTTTAAGTATTCAAAGTTGCAAAGTTATAGCAGTACTATCTGAAGTTACCAACTTCTTACAAAACTACTTAGCCGTGATTTTTTAATGTTTCTAGGTAATTTCATTTCTTGTTACAAATTACTAAGTATAAGACAGAAGTAGAAAAACAAGAACTATGAAAAGTATTCCTATAAAGTACCTAATAATGAAAACGAACGTTGATTTTTTTTAATAAATCTACAAGAAAAGAAAATAAGTTATTTGTTTTTACTAGAAATGAACAAATAACATCTAATTATTTTTTTATTATTTTTACCATAAAGAACCTTAAAAAATACTAGAAGATTTTTAACAGCCTGGACGATTCTCTTTCACAATAGGTGATATATAATATACCGTTCCTAGGACTATGATATCAGAACTTCAGGATTGTGTACAGTAGATATTCGTAAAATACGTCATTAATGAAATTTTACATTTTCATTTTATTGATGACTTACCCTGAATGGCCGTGGAGGATGACTTGCATATTTATTATATGCAAGAAGTTTGCTGGCACATTTATTGGAAACACCGTGATAATAAGAATGAATGAATATTTGAATAAAAAGTTATACAATGATAGGTACGAGTATATGTAATTAAACCGTAATTGCTGAAGAAAAAAATTGTTTATGATTGCATGAAATAGTTTAGTCACCATTTTAGAGTTTCAGCCAACTCTATACAACGATCGGTTACATAAATTTTGAAAGATGAGTTTATTTACCGTCACAATTACCGCATCAAGTGAATTATGGTTCTCATTATAAAGTGTAATAGTAGCAGTACCTTAACCAGATGTGGCTAGTGAAATAAGCTGGCAAATGTGCGGTAGAATTATAAAGAGGAACATTGTTTTTTCTAGCAATTTGTAGAATTATGAAGAATTGCATTTTTTTAATTGTGCCTTTGTATAATTGAAAAATTGCCACTAATATGCCACTATGGAGAATCCGCTACTGGTTTCTACATTATATACTGGTACTCCAGACTATTTCGAAACTTTTGGGACTTTACCTTCTACATTATAAATCCAAAACTCAGTATAATCTTGACAGTTGGCGTCTTTTTACTATACCAACACAAGTTACATTAAAATAATTTTAGTAGAGCTAGACTTGGGATGTAACACCCAACGTAAGTATATCTTAAAAACGTAAAAAGTGCTAGGTACTCTTTAATATAGGCTATTTTACCTCAAGGTTTCTTGCAAATTTTAAGCTCTTGAAGGTAGGCAATTAATACTCAAGGAAACTATACATCATTTAAAAAAAAATTATCTTGTAAAGAATATTTCTTATTTTGAATAAAAAAATAAAAGTTGTTTAACGATTATGTAGACCCAAAATTACATAATAAGAAGGCATGAGCTATTTTCATGTTTACATCTATCTTTCTTTTCCCCCACGCCTCATCCCAACTGGGGTAGGCAGAGGAACAGACCACCATATAGATCTCTCCCTGCATACTACTTTTATGTCCTCTACATTCACGCATCCTCTCATGCACGCAAATCGATTTCTCTCACTCAACACACGGCCGTCCTTTAGGGAATTTGACCCACATGATCATATCTACGTGATCAAGCCACGTTTACAAGACAAGATCCGCGTTGAAAGAAGCAGCGTTCCCGTGATTGAATATGTTAAGTTTCAAGAAGCTGACCTCTTGAAGAACGCACATAAATATAACAAAAAATAAATGTATCTATTAAATTTGTAAGTATACCGTAGTACCATTTTCAGCAGACCATGAATAATTTCTCTCGATGAGTTTTAAACTTTGCAAAACTTATTTATTAACTTTGCTTTGTTAGGACATTGGTTTTGTAATTATCTCTCTAACAACATATTTTAAAGGAAACTTCTTTGACGGAGTCATGCTTGAACTTTTTAAAAATAGTGTAAACATAATATGTGGTATATTGTACCGACACGAATTCCGCAAAACTTCATTTTAAATTATGTCATAAAATAACGTAACACTAAAGATGCGACCCGCTATCGGTAGCCCGCTATCTGCCGCTTGCCAGCACATCCTCTGTAATTGTGACACACTCATGTCCTTTTCCATCACATTTCTGGGGCCTGATACAAAACACATTTCAGCATTACGTTTTCGATTCGTGTTCATCAAATATAGACGACGTTGCGCCAAAGTAACAATTTTCGTAGTTTTTGGGTATTTATTTTAACTACGAAAATTGACACTTCTCGCAACGTCGTTTATTTTCGAATTATAATGAAATGTAACGCTAAAAATGTGTTTTGACTTCGGGCCCTGAACTCTGAGAAAGTGAGACTTACGCCGAGACAAATCATGAGTTACATGATGCACCTAGGCCTTGAGAGTGAGATATGACACAAAAAGATGTCACACTAGATCCACTATGACCGCGGTGACACAAAGGATGCAAGGTCCCTTGATTTTTTCTTATAAAGGTGCTCGTCCTTGGTTCATAATCTTCCCGAATGGTCGCTGTTCCCTTTCTTCTTTTACAAACAGTTATAGCATAAATAACAATACACAGCTTAATCAATTACAATAATTAATAAACCAGCAAAATATTACTATAAGTCTGCACCCCTGCTATAGAATATAAAATATAACTAACGGACAATCGTTTTCGCGGACTCTCAATACACGGTCGTCCTTGAATTTGGCCCACATGATCATATCTACGTAATCAAGCCACGTAGCTCTCGGACGCCCGCACTTCCTTGTACTTGTAGTCCATGAAAGCAGTCATGCGTTAGTTATACTCTATACATTATTATAAAGACTAAACAGCAATAAATTCAATAGTAGTATAGAAGTATAACTAATTCATGCTTAGACTAAACTAATTAATCATTTTTGGTAGCGTGAAGGTCAGTTATAGTTACGATTTCCCCTAGAAATCTCATTCTCGATTTCCCAGGATATCGGCCGTTCCCGTTCCAGACAAATAATATGTATATCCTTTAAGTATACTTTAAATTCATGAAAAATTGAATAAATTTAATAATCAATAAAGTTAACATCACAACTTCTGATGTTATTAATCGCTTCAATCAACAATTTATCTAAAAGTTATCGCTAGGAATTAATGTGCTTCTCGTTAATACTTGTTTACACGTATCAATAATATTAATTAACGGTGGATTTGCAGAAATTATTTAACTACAGTCGTTATATGATTATTAGAGATAAGTTGATAATATGAGGTACGTTTTACGTTTGAGGAATACAATTCAATAATCTAACCACGTTCCAATTTAACGTTGTTTTAGTCCTAATTAATGCTCTCAGGCCGAGACCCTTAGTGAAATATTACAACGATTGATGATAATTTCGAAAGCCAATGTATCAAAATGTATTCAAACCAATTTATCTTTGAGGATTGGTACCTGTTTATATTAATTACGTTGGTTTAAATACGAAAGATGGAGCCTTGTTTAACACCTCAATGGTTACTTTAGTACGAACCCAAGCAATAATAATTATAGATTAAACAATAAATAGGATCCGTATGTACAACAAAGTTATATATTATTTTTATGTGTACATATAGTTTGCAACGCAATAAAATATGATCTCTTTTCATTTACACTCTTATAAACTCTATTGTCATGTTGTGAGTCGTTCAAATATTACACTATTAACGTCTCAATTTTCTGTCTTGACCAAGCGCAAACAAACTTATCTGTTGAACTTCAGATACCAGTTAATGCGGAAAATAAGGACTTAATAAGCTACGAAAACGTAATTATTAAGACCATATTTTTAAATAATCGATTGATTAAAGATTTTTTTTAAATATATTACATTGATTTGTGCTGGAAACAAATAACAAGAATAAAACAACCTTCAAAAATGTTTTCCCTAATTTATACTTAATTCATAAAATGATAGGTACTTTTAGCGTACTATCCCATTATTTAGTCGACATGGGTTGTCAATTTTTTTGTCAAATTTTACTCAATATTGAAAAAATATGTTCAATAAAATGTAATCTATTTGACAAAATTAAATTGCCGGTCATCCTTAGTTATTGGTTTCTCAGCATCCAACAGTGGAGCGTTTTATAGTCACGTCTATCAACGTCTCATTTAAGATCGATACATCAACTTCAGTAATATACCATCTAAGTAAACTATTCACTCCAACTAGTGGACGACTACATATTATATAGACTCTATGTATAAGTATATATAAAGACTCGCTATGTCATCCATCTAAATATTTTTTCATTCTTCTTCCTATATTCTATCAACCGATGTCGAAAGCAATGGCACCGATCTATTTTCTTTATTCAATGATGAAAATAATAATTTTGTGAAAGTAAGAATAATCATATTCTTTTGATAAAGTAATCTTACATGACAACCTTTTATAATCAAAATCTCATGTCGGCCACAATATTACATAATAATTATTACTATAAACCTAGGTACGTGATGTGGGTACTCGTACGTTCGGATTATAAGATAATTCAATTTGTAAGTAAGTAGGTACCTATATTATAGAAAGAAAATTAATTATCTCTCAATATGATTTTTATTATTTTTCTCGTGTGTTCTTTTTGACTCTTTGGGCATCAGAAATTATTCTCCTTCATCTAATCGTAATTTCCTTTATCTTTGTTTGCGCCCAAGTTTTTTTACACTTGTAACGTCACCTCGCTGAATATCTCACAAATATCTCTAAAAAATTTTCTCTCCACGCCAATAAAAAAATAAAGATATTCAAGATAGGTACCATATATAATCGCTAAATCAAATAAAGAAAATTTTTATTTATTTATTTATTTCACAATCCACGGCGTGAGCCTTTTACATGTTCAAGAATAAATAATACACAAATCAAATATCTCATTCACAATCACAACACAGTTGGAAAACAAGAATTAACAAAACACAAAAGAGAATTATTTCATAACAATAATAATTTAAGTCAAATCATAAAATATTGGAGTGTCAGTACAGAATGTCAATGAAATGTTTAGTATTTAATATGTCAAGATTCAAAATTGCAATAATGTGGGAGATGTCATGTAGATAGAAGAAAAAAAAAATCCAATCTAATGGAAATAATACAAATAATTTAAATGTCATAAGAATTAATGTCATAAATAGTTAAAATGTCAAATTGTCTGTAATGATTTAAAATGTCAATAAATTAAACAGAAAATTTTTACTTATAATTTAAATTATCAATGATGTGACGTTACCAGATGAAGAAATAATCAAAAAATAGTACTCAGATATAATATAGATAAAAAAAGGTAAAACAAAACACAAACACTCGTCGAAATGCCCATTGTTAGTTATACATTGAAATAATTTATAACGTCATGTTTATATTTAGGTAAACTGTCGGCAAAAATGTCTGTATCATTACCCACCAGATTACCCAGTCTGTGGATTCGAACCATAGGAGAGTAAAATGTGTAATTGTTCCTAGTGATGGGTTCTCGAAACAATACAGTCTGTCTGGTACTTCTGGTAGGTATGTTAAATTGAATAAGTTCAATCAATTCGGGAGAGTCTATTTCTCCTCTGAGAAGTTTATGAAGGAAGCAAAGATCAAAGACTTTTCTACGATTTTCTAAGCTGAGGAGTCCAAGCTCGTCCATCAAAGCCGGATAATCAATGCTCTCCACCGGTATTCCTAATTTATAATTAATCAGTCTCAAGAATTTTCTCTGTACTCTCTCTACACTATTGATGTGGATGTTATAATTTGGAGACCATATTACAGTATTATACTCCAATAATGGTCTCACGAGAGAAACAAAAAGTAGTCTATAAGACCGAATCAATCGGAGATCAGTCACCAGTCTGAAAACGAAACCTAAAGTCCTCATGGCCTTACAGACAATTTCCTCAATGTGTAAGTTGTAAGTCAGATCTTCAGAGAAGGTAATACCCAGATCTCTCAAATTTGAGACACACTCAAGTACAATACCATCAATGGTATAATTGTATGAAAATTACATAAAAGGTTACAATTTTTACTTATACAGTAATTCCCGTCCACTGCTGAACATTACCCTTCCCAACATTTCTCCAGGCATCTCTGTTCTGGACTTTTTGCAACCAGCCCCCACTGATTCTCCTAATATCCTCTACTTCTTTTGTCATCACGTAGTCTCTACTTTACTACTCTTTTTGTCCATCTTTGATTATTCGTAACATCACATGGTTAGTCATTCCTTAAACTATCAACATTTTAAATTATCAAATATAATATAAAATAAATATTTATTATTTTTGTTTCGTGTTACTGTTGAGTAAGACTAACGCACGACCGGTTTCGCGGACTCCGAGTTCGCATCGTCAGGTGCTGATCTATACTGAATTAAAACAAAACAAATACAAAAGTTCGTTAGGGTTTACAGTGAGGGTGTAGGGGTAGGCGGGGTCGTGTTGGTTTCAGGCGTGGAGTTCTTGGAATATGAGATGGGGAATAGTTGTAGTAAGGGAGATGAATTCGGAAGATTATTATTATTAATAGCTGTTTTAGTCGAGTTATTATTTTTATTAATTTCTATTGCTTCCAGTGCTGTCAAAGTTGGTCGGTATGTGTGTGTATGTAATAATTTTAAACTATGGTTGCTAAAAGAGTGGTCAGTTTCTATTATATGGTTTGCAAATTCAGAGAAGTTGTTGTTGGTAATACATCGTCGGTGCTCGTCAATTCTAGTTTTTAAGTTCCTAAACGTCTGTCCTATATATACTTTATTACAATCCCCACATTTAATTTCGTACACCCCGCTTTTCTTTAGAATGTCCGTCTTTGATTTAGAGTTGGCTAATAAGTTGGCAAGTTTGTTGTTCGTGTAGAAGGCTGGTCGAATTATGTCGGGAAATAGTTTCGTTAATTGTTTAGACAACTCTCCTATGTACAATATTTTTCTCCAAGCTCTATTAGGTGTATCTTTAGTATTGTAAGTGTGGTAAATAAATTGTCTATACAGTCGAGTCTTCTGTTTATTATTTACTAGGTGGTCTATCAAGTTAGTGTTATAACCGTTATTTATCGCGATTTGTTTGATAGTGTTAAGTTCGTTATTATAGTTGACAGTATTAAGTGGAGTTGAAACAAGTCTGTCAGTCATAAAGTGGAAGCTTGAATGTTTGTGTGACAGAGGGTGGTTAGAAGTGGAGTGAATAATCGAGTCAGTATGTGTCGGTTTTCTATATATGTTGAAGTCAATTTTATTGTTGATGATTTTTAGAGTGAGGTCTAGGTAATTAAGTGTGTTATCGGGATTGGATTCTAACGTAAATTTTATATTGGGATGTAGATTGTTGATGTACGAAAGCAGAGAGTCAAGAAGCCGGTCAGTGCCCTTAAATATACACAGAACATCGTCTACATATCTAACCCACTTTACAATGTTATTCTTAAGAGAAAAATGATCAGAATTAAACAAATTGTTTTCAAGGTTATTTAAAAATATTTCTGAAATAATCGGACTCACCGGTGACCCCATTGCTAATCCAGAAGGCTGAGAATAATAATTATTATCGAATTCAAAATAGTTTTGATCGACACAAGTGTTAAACATTCTAATCATTTCTTCTTTTACACTATCGTCTAGCGGTGATTTGTTCAATAAATCTACAAACACAACTCTGCTATCATCAATGGGTATATTAGTGAAGAGATTTATGATATCGAACGAAACAAGTTTACAATTATGTGGGACTTCAAAGTTATCTAATAGGTCAATAAGTTCTTTACTATTCTTAATACTATAAGTGGGTTGAAATATATCATATGTTAATATTTTTTGATTTAACAATTTACATAGTTTATAAGAGGGGGCAGAATAATACGAGACAACAGGTCTGATAGGTTTGTTTACTTTGTGAGTTTTGGGTAAACCGTATAGTTTAGGTGCTTGAGGATTAGATTG